>JACBWW010000016.1:7861554-8058364 GCA_020086605.1 Lanius collurio
ACGGATTACGTTGTTATTGCTTAAGAATACGCGTAGTCGAGGAGAGTACCGGCGGCGGGCAGGCAGGCAGGCAGCGCGACCGCCCCCAGCCCACCAGCTGGCTCCTCACCTCCTCTAGTTGCCAAGGTAGCACCTTTTCCATCTTTTCCTACGCTTTGCAATGTTTCATTCTGTGTCTCTGCCCGGGCGGGGGGAGCTCGAACGCCCTGTCTCTTGTGGAGGGGGGTGCCCGGTGTGTGTGTGTGCGTGGGAGCAAGCCCAGAGCTGGGGAGGGCCGCGGCAAGGCTGGCCAAGCTCCTCGGCAGAGGGTGGCCAGGGTAGCCACGGCCGCTGCGGGCTGCGCCTTCGGGGGCAGCGCTCTTTCGGCTGCGCTGGGGCCGGGTTAAGGCTCTCGCCCTGTCTGGGCAGCCCCGGTGCCCCGGCACTCGGTCGGCAGCCCCCAGCCCGCTCCGTCCGCGGCCCCTCGCCCCTCTCCGGCGTGGGTCGTGGGTGGGGGAACCGAGGCGGCCGCCTTCGCCTGCCAGGGGTCCCTCCCACCGGGACGCGGAGTGTCGGCGGGGCCGGGGCGGCCCCGGCTCCGTCCGCCCCCGCTGGCAGAGCCCGGGCTGCCGCCCCCCCGGCGGTCACGGCCCCCGCGCCCGCAGCAGCCGAGTCTTGCGGGGCTGGGGGTGCCCGCGGGCCGGGAGGTGCCGAGCACCCCGTGCTAGTGAGGCCGGGGACCGCCCGCACGGCCGCAGGGCGCCCGACGCCGGGGGAAGCCCGTCTTCCCCGGCTGCCGAGGGGTTCGGCCGTCCAGCGGGGCCGCTCCTGGGGAGCAGCTTGAGGCCGGTTCCTTTCAATGAGAGCGATGCCCCTCTTGCTCTCTTATCCTCACCCTGCAACCTGGTGAGAGCAGGATTAAGAATCCACCTTCACACCAGCTCCAGCCCAACAGAGCTTGTCAGCTGAGGCCCCAGGTTGAGACACATGTTCAGGGCCAGAGCTGAGGGGATTTTTTCCCTCTGCAGCTCGGGTCGTGGCTTATTTGTGCCCTTTCCAAGAGCTCGGGACTCCCCAAATATTACTTGCGGCTGGACAGGTGGGAGACACAACTAAGGGAGTGTTGATTCCCATAACTGGCCAAGACATGCCCCATTGCTTTAATATAGAAGAGGTGCATCTGTACATCTCTCCAATCTCAGCAGCAGGGCACAGGCTTTAGTTAAAAGCCTGATCAGTCTTTCAGATGTTGTGCTTAGGAAAGTCTAGGCATAGCATTCATACTTCCAGTCTTTTTTCCCCTACTCCTCTGCCCAGAAGCCTGGCAGAGGAAAGGAGCAGGGTGTGATCATTCCTGTGTTTTGCCATTCAAGACCTCTCTTCATGCCCATATGATCCCAAGTCTGGTTGCCACGTAGTCACAATCGTGAGACCAGGTTTCAGCCTTAAGTGACTTAGATCAGAAGCCATTTTAAAGCAAGATCAGGAGTCCTGTGGTAAGACAGCCTTTTTGAATAGATCCTTCCCCAACCTCAGTTATGATGGGGCTAGGAATTATTTTTAATGTGGACGAGCCAGATGTGGGGTGATCGTTGAGAGTGTGAGGTGGAATGATGGAGAATGTCTTTCTCTCTGTCTCTTGCTTAGAGATTGAAAGGCTGTCTGTGTTCTACTTAATAATTTCCAACAACTGCCAAAGGAATCTTAGTCTGTTGCCTTTAGTAGTGAGTGGAGCGCTCGTTGTAACAGACATGTGGATCTGTTATTCTTTAGACACATCTTTGATGCTAGCACTCTGATCCTTGTGTTTCTCTAATATCACTTGAAAGCAGATTTTTTTCTTGTAGTTTGGTATGTTCAACAGCCTTAGAAATAATGTTAAATTATGCTTTAAAAAGACATGATCAGCTGCTAAATCATAGTTCAGCACTCTAACAGCCACATTCACAAGTGCTGCAGGAACAGCGATGGAAACACTATTTTAAACATCCAGGTTTGTACTACAAACCTACCTCTGGTCAGAGCTTTTAGTTGACATCTTCCCTTGAGTCATGACTTAGACTATTATTAGGAGTTCCCATTTCATCACATAAAGGATGTGGATTTGTTTGCTCTTTGCTTGGTTGAGTACCTTGTGAAGTAGGCATTGGACTGGTATCCATAAATACAAGCTTAGCAAATGGTTCTTTATACCTGGTTTCTTCTAGTTGCTTTCTGTAAAGCATGATGAGATGGTTTTGCTGAATAATGCCTTAATGACAGGGCTGATGCATTTTTAATGCATGTACTCTTTGTCATTGTCAAAATTAACATTTTGATGATTGTAGATTTCTCTTCCCTAAAATCTTTTGGGAATTGCTATGCTATGTGGGTTAAAAGAGTGAAAGTGTAAGATCCAATCAGAGAAATACTGGGTATGCTCACCAAAATGATTCTAGAATATTGTGTAAATGCTCAATAGAATAAGGACTCTTGGAGTGGTGTTTCCCAACAGCGTGATCTCAGAGAGACTCCCCCCCTTCATTAGCAGTTCCAGGGGTCTGTCACATATGTATACTGAAGGACAGAAGTGGTCCTTTCTGAACAACAGACCTAAGTTGTACTATGGGTCTGATCCTGGGAATGCACATAGCTTCCCCAGTACTGGTCAGGAAAGCAAGCTTGCTCATGTTAAATCCAAAATATTTAGGGCCAAATCCTACTATCCAATGCAATAGCAAAATCCCAATTGATTTCACTGTGTAAAAGATTAGACCCCTAGCGAATGGGATTTTTCACAATGCTACACTTCCTACTTTTTTTGCTTTAGAAATTGTGATTCCTGTGTGCTAAAAAAATAACTCTAAAACCTCCCTGCCTCTAGTAGTCTAATGATATTTCATTAATGGCAAAAATTACACTAGAAGTTTATAGTGGAACATAATAAGAAATGACTTTATAAATAAGGAGGTTTAATTGTACTAGTATGACCATTTCCTAGGACATTATAGAATGAGGTTTGTGGTAGCACCAGCTGTGCCTTAACTACTGTTTTGGTGAGGGCATATTTAATTAATTCAGAATGCTAAATTTCTGTTTTAAAATGGTTTTTGTAATCTGCATCCTGGTAGAAAATTAAATAAAAAAATTATCCCAGAAATAATTACTTGAACTTAGCCTTGTCTTTAAAGGCCATAATCCTATGAAGATTTATATCTCTGGGTAATTTTCTCCACTGGAGTAGCCTTGAAGGCTGCTGCCATAGGTAAGTCTTTGTCAGGGCCCCCGGAGCAGCACAGGCGTTAATGGCAGAGCAGACACCGGTGTGGCAGCGGCCCTGGTGCAGCGCAGGTGACACTGTGATACCGGCTGTCCCCCGCCCTGCCCGGGCCCTCCCAGAGCGGGGAGCTGCCCCAAGGGCTGTGTCCCTGAGCACAGCGGGCACATCATGCCCCATGGCAGGAGAGGGAGAACCAAGAGTAGTTGTGGTCCCTACTGTCCCGTGCTAGCAGGGTCACAGCCCTGCCTGGGTCTGCCCATAACGTGAAGCATTTCTTTGCTTAGCAGTACCCTAAATTAAGTGATAGGGACTGCCATTGGATTTCAGGTGCCCTTTCCAGAAATATTTAAAACTGTAGCCCTTCTATATGCATATATCCCTGAATGGAATAAATATATATACACACAGGCACCCCTGCCTGAGGAGAGGCTAGAGCATAGTAGAAAAGCCCCATTCTCCCAGACCTGACAGAGGCACAACACCCACTCACCTCAGCAGGGGCTGTGCTGTTGCAGTGCGTATTTATGACCTGTGTTCCACTTGCTGCTGCAAATGTGCCTAATGCCCACAGTGTTGCATGTAGATATGTACGGTTATGCAGATGTTTTTCCTTGGGCTCAATTCTGCTTGCTTTCTGCTTTTAAGACTACATATGATTTTGAGGGGAGTGTAGGCTTTCTTCCCATGACAAGTTATTGTCTTTTGTGTTAATTTAGGTGGCTTCTAGTGTTCATAGGGTTTTCTTGAGGAAACTGAAAACAGTAATATCTATACATCCACACAGCTCTACACATACTTTGCAACTGAAAGAATAAGCTAAATAGCCTTTCTACATCACACTAGCAGTAATGTACACAACTGGATTTTTATGCATTTTTTAAAATAAATAATGTCTTTATGTATACAAAAGCCTTTTTCTTCTTTTCCTTTTGATAGATTACTATTTTTCTGAAAAGTATCGCCCCCAGGTATTACCTGTAGCTGTTATGACACCTCACCATTTAGTGTTGTAAAGGTAAATCATAACACTCATTATTAGGAGCCATAAATTTTTACCAGAATCATCATCTCCCTCCTGAAAGCTTTAATGGTAGGAACATTTCCTGGGCTAACGCCCATGATGATTACATGCTTTTTATTGCTATCATTTAGTAACCCAATTGCTAAAAAATCAAAGGACTTGATTATCACATACCTGCAATGCATAGAGCTATTTATAAATGTTGGCTCAATAAAAACAATGACTCAAAAGATATTTAAATGACAGGCCAAAAATAAGTAGTCTAAAAGTGAAAAAACAAGCCAGAATTCATAGAGGTGGTGGAAAGAGTCTGACTTCAAAGGACAGAGAGGATCCTGAGGAAGGTAAAGAAAAGAGTCCAGGAGGTGATGATAGAAGGTGAATGTGACCCAGCTTTTCAGAGTCAGAAGGCAGAGGAGAGGTGAGGCACCAGGGACTGTAGGTGAGGAGATATCGCAGTGTGGCGCTGGAAGTATGCACCAGAAATGTTGAAACCAGGGCTGGAACATCACACACGTTTGGTAGTTTGCTTCCTGGAAAAACAGTATCTAGTTATAAGCAGACAACAAAAAATTGGGTGAAATATTCCAGAAACTAGAGGGGGTTGATTGATGGGAAAAATAAGAACCTTGAATATATAGATGGAAGGCGATTTTTATATATATATATATGAATATACATACCTAGCCAAAATTGCATAATAATGGCCATCTAGATAAATGAAATGAGTATCCTGCTTTTTAAATTGTTCTTCTGCAAAAGCCAGTGGGAATTTTCCATTGATTTCAGGGGGTTCAGAATTTCTCCTGTCTGCAGGAAAGCAGTGTAGCCTGGTGTGTGCGAATAGACGTAGAAATTATGCACGGAGAAAATGCAGCGTGGCTATCAAGAAACATTTCCTTTCAGTGAACTCTCTAGCCAGAGGGGATGATATAAAGCAACAGAGTAATCTTCAGGCAGGAAAGCCCTTGTCTGGGAGATGTAATATTAACTTGGCCAAGACACAGCAGGCAGTAGTCACCCCACGAGGGATGGAGAGCCATCTGGGGAGGCCTCCTCGCCTCTGTCTCTTGCAACTCAGCTCCATAGAGCTGAAATGGCTCCGAGAATTTCTCAACACTTTATACCGCTAGAAAGAAAGAGCTAGGCCCACAAGAGGTAACTTACACTTTCCAAACTACTCAAGAGTATTTCAGATTAGGTAGATCTTTTATATGCCTTGGGGTCAATTGTCACCCCTGTATTGTTCTGTATCAGCTCATCTGAGCTGCATGCAGTGTACACCCCTTTCACATTATTGCATGAGGCATGTAATGTTGGAAAAATATAGCTGACTTTAATATTAACAATTGCTGATTCATAGCCTTGTTTGGAATATTAGCGGTTCTCTTACTAAATCAGGAGAATATCACAACGTTTATTAATGATCACAGGTCAAACCAATCTTTTAAATCACTGGAAATCAAAGATAAAGTGATCAACATGGGCCTGGCCTTCTCTAATTGGAGAAAAGAGGAACATTCTGAACCAGAACAGTACAGCATGCAATTGTGCAGCCTGTTACCAAAAAAAGAACCATCTCACTGCATCTTACAGAGGCATTTACATAGATAATGTAGATTTCATATGACTACTTTTAGATTATCTGATAGTAATAGCTGTGCAAGTATTCATATTCACCTAACAAGACGCTGATAAAAATTCAAATAAAAAGGCATCACTAATTACTGCATTATTAAGGATTTATTTTATTTCTTTAATTTAGGTGGCAAATAGTAAGAGCAGGGAGGCTTGATGCACTAATGCTTCCCCCTCTCTGGAAACTTTTCCTTTAACAATCATTCTTCGAGGGATAACTTACCTGGTTACTCCAAGAAAATGCATTTTGTATTACCTCTTCATCAAGTTGCCACGAAACATTCTTCTGTTACACAGTTTATTGCTTTCTGTTTTACTGGAGCAACAGTTATTGCAGTCTTGATGCTCTGGTTATTAAAAATGACCATTATGGTAAAAACTGTTTCTTGTTCCCCTACTTTCCTCCACTGCCTCACTGTCCCCCTTCCTGTTTACAACAGATGCAAAAGATTTGAGGGGATTGAAGGAATTTTCTTTCCCAATGTGTTTTATTTTAGAAATGTCAGGATGATTTTATCTCCTAATTTCTTTTTCTGAAGATCTTGAACTATAGAGGAGAGCAGTGGAAACTTTCTCAGACCTCAGTTTAAGAAGTGGTGATTTTTCCATTTTTAAGAGAAAGACCTTTTTCCCTGCGTGTTTGCGAGGGTCTGAGTTTTGCAGAACACAATAACATAATTACTTTCAAGGTTCCAGTACAATCCTTTTCTTTTTGACTGCTCATTGTCCTTTTTTTGTGTTATGACATCATGTGGCCATCCCATCATGTGTCTGTTGCACATGTAATAACATAAATCCATTTGCCTTCGGTTGTTCAAAGAGCCCCTTGATGAAAACTGGATCTGCAAGTCCTGCTCTAGGAAGCAAGAGCCAAACCCACTCCCTTTTGCTCTTCTTGTTTAGATACTTGTCATTTCCATCTGTAAATTCTTACCAGCAAAGAAGACAGGGCCAGTCCAGACCCTTGGTTAGAGATGAACATAAGCATGTTTAATTTTCTTTTGCTGGAGCTGCAGTGAGGTGGTGCTGCTCACTCTGCTCCAGCCTCCCTGGTACCACAGGATGAAAAACTCCAGCGAGGGAAAGGATGCTGAATGGACATGTTGAGAAATCCAAGGGAAACAAATCAAATAAAGAAATCCACACATACAATACCTATCCAGAGTTTTCAGGTTGTATTTTTTACCAAATGCAACTCTATTTTAAGTATTCCCCATTGCTTGGATGCAAAACTTAAATATGTGCCCTGTAGAGATGCTCAGAAGAATAGCTCTGCTTTCTCTAATGAAATCTCTCTTCTGAGATTAACTCGAGCTAGCAGTGAGGCCAGTGTTTCATTTCATATAAGTCAGCTCATGCTGACAAGGGTCTGGCCTTCTTAGTGATGGGCCGTTTGCTGCCCAGAAGTGTGAGGAATGGCTTTCTGGAATATCGATAGATCGCCTTCGCTGGATTTCATGATCAAATGTAGCTGGCAAGTACCAATGGGCTACAGCCAGACTGCAGGGCTGAGAGGCTCAGGCTTGGGCCAGCCACTAAGGTCTGCTTCCTAAATCGGAGACTAACTCTTCCCTTAGGGCAAATCGGTGGTTTATAATGATGTCAAATGAGATTTGTGTCCGAGTAGCCCAGACTACAGCCTGGTCTTGGGATTTGAAAAGGAATAGAAAAATTAGGCTGCAACCATTAGAATTCTTTTTTCATTTGGTTTTGTTGTACATATTTGTAAATGTGCCTATACACACATGCACCCGTGTGCAAAGCTGCATTTTGTTCCCATGGACTTTTCTTGTGGCCGCTTGGCTGCCATTTGACATGGACATAAGAGCACAAAGTCTTCCTCCTGATGTGGTTTGATTGACATGTACAGAGATCTCGCGTAAAGGCTATGGGATCCCGCTTTTCATCCATAAAAGGAAAGCAGGCAAGCTTCATCCCTGGCTAAACCCTTTGCACAATATACATCAATAATGAGGCAGCATCTATTTATACATTGCTCACTGGAAATGACTGAATTCAGACAGAAGTTGGTGAGGCAGCCTGAGCTCCACCAGCCTCCATGGAGTCTATTGTTAGTACCCAGGATGACTCCTCAGGCAAATGGGGAAGAGAGGCACGATTTGGAGCCTACCATGCCATGGGAGGAATACCAGCTTCCACACATGCCAGGTGGTGTCTCCTCTCAGAGAATGCCTTTGCTGGCTCTGCCAGAACCCAGCAGTCATGGAGGAGGAATGCAGGAGAAAGGGTCACAAGAGTGCAGCCCCATTGCTGCTTCCTGGGAAGCTGAATGCTGACTTGGGTTTACCCACAGCGTGAGAGCTCCCTGCCTTTCTTCCTGAGGAAAGGAGGGAATGGGAGGAAGGCAGTTCTACCTGGATACACTCTGATGCCATATGGTTGCAGAAGGTTTTCAACAATATTTCTTTACCTAGAAAAAGAAAGATGCAGTAAAAAAGCCCAGTACAGTTTTATGGCATTGGCTAGGTAGGTCTGTGTGCTGACTGTCCACCAACACATGTCTGTGATGATGAAAACTTGTTTGTCTGTGAGATATTTATCATAAATAAGGTACTTAGAAGCCCTTAGCAAAGCATAATCCAGACAGTGCTTTTGCTCCATATCCTTCTTCACTCCTGGTTTCCTCTGTGGCTCTTGTGTACTTTGCCCATATGCTCTAAAGCTATTTTGTTTTCAGTTTTATGTATGTTTTATGTAAATTAGAGGAATCAAGCTCCTCTGCTTGCTAAATTATAAATTGAGTGGAAATTGGCCGACTCTCTTTAGACTATGTAAGTTACACAATATGTAAGTAATCAAGCTGAGCAGGCTGGGCTGGGGAGGGAAAACACGTCAGTAGCATGGGCCACGTGAGCTGTGTCCACGTGTCTCCATGTACTGCTGCTTGCCTTTGCAGCCTCAAATATCTCTTTGCTCTAAAGTGCCAATCTAACTCCTTTTAGACCATTCTCCAAGATGCAGGTTTATTGCCTCCTTTGGTAGTTTGCTCGGTATATTCAGTATGCCTTGTATAAATGAACTGCTCCTAAATGCTTGATTCCACTCTCTTGCTTTAGGATCAGAGTAGATTCAGACTGCCTCCTCTGGGAGCACTGATTCATTTTCCTTCCCTTCTTCCCCTGTAAGTTAAAATGCCTGTTGGTTTTAATGTCTGTCTCCTTGGCTTACTCTCTGCTTTGGCTCTATTTCCCCTACCCCACACTGCTTTTCATATGCCTGAGTCTTGCCCTGGGTTATCTTTTCCTTACTAGCCCACTGCAATCTCACAGGTTAGGACTGTGGTGCAAGAGCAGGAGCCCGGCAGTGGCTGGCAGCCTGTGAAACTCTGCCAGGAGAGCAGGGAAGTTGGTTGGTGTCGGGTTTCGGTGAAATGGTGCAGAATCTGCTGCAGGGCAGAAAAGACAGTCTCACTGTGGCCTGTAACAGCACCAGTTAGACCAAGTTTTTAGAAAAAGGGGCCTAAAATCAGCCCCCTAGGCCTATCTTTACACAGCCAGGGAGGACCAGTGTTATCATAAGCAGATATGGGCATGGTGCTGCTCTAGTCTGAATGCAGGGTCCTCTTAAAACTGTCCATGTTCAGATGCTTGTGACACACCAAACTGCCCCTAAGAGATGAGCCTGCCTGCAGCCTCAGCACAGACAGGCGTTGGCTGCACCAGCATCCACACACTGCCAGAGTGTTCGGCAGCACTGACCAAGAGCAGCCTTGTGCTGCGGCCAGCAGCCCCTCCGCCCCAGGAGCCCCAAGTTACAGGGGGCAGAGCTCGGGCCAGCCCTGCTCTCAGTCTTTTAGCTCCACACCAGCCAGAGAACAGAGTAAAACATCTTCAGAGAGCTGGTGTAGGGCAGCTCTCAGCAACTGATCATTTTAAAGCCCCCATCATGAAGATTGAATCCCATTGCCACGGAAAATCCAGGTTAGAAATGCATTGTTTTGAGGGGGAGTTGTGGGCATTGGGTGGGCTCTGCAGGCATGGCCATGGGCACAGACCTTTAGTGGGCAGCCTGTTCCCAGGTACTGCTCAGCCCTGTGTGCTCTGCTGACTCCAGCAGGGTTGAAGCATGTGCTCAACAAAAGGGGATCCCAACTGAGTAGTCAGATGGCCTTCAGGAGTCTCAGGCTAGGACTCACAGGGCACAAATGGGATCATCTCTGCTCAGGTTCTGCCCTGCAGCTATTTGAGTTTGGGCTCTCTTTCACTGAATTCATAAAGTACATGCTTTTTCTTTTAATTTCTTAAATACTTTGATTCAGTGATATATCATCAGAATGTGGTTTATTCTGTGCAGTCAGATGTTTACTGAGGATGATAAAATATATCCAACCTGCCTTTTTAGAGCTGCTTCTTTTACTTCAAGGGGAAGGCATAACCTTTCATTTCCTGGTGCGATTTTTATTAAACCTCTGTCTACCTTATTTATCAGGCCACATATAAATTTATTACCACTTACATTTCCAAATAAAAGACTTGTAGGTTGGTAAGTAGTCTGTAAGTCAAACTGCTATTCCTTGAAACTCATAAAAGGATGATTTTGATCCATGGAATTGCTAATTAAAGCTGCTTTTCAATACGCAAAAATTAAGTTAACAGTAATTAATGTAGCCAGCCTGGAACCTTAGGAAACTACTGCCAGCAAGTGTCTTTTGGTGCACTCAAGAGGATGCAGTTTGATTATTGGCACCAACAGACAGGTTGGGAATTGTAAACATGGTAATTAGCAGTAAGTTTCTGGATCTCAACTTGCCAGACTGGCAGTCTGATTCTTGGAGTAGTTGTCACATGGGAGGAGGGAAAAACAAAGTAAGGGAATTAGAGCAACCTTGCATTGCTCCGCCAACATATGCCACTGGACCAATGTTTTTCTTGGCAAAGATCTCTGACAAGGCTCTTAAAACCAGCATTGCAGCCCTACTGCAAACTGTGAACTTCACTGCAGGCATCAACCAAGCAACTGTCTCTGGCTCTTCTGTTTAAGCTATGAGTGCTGCTCCATGGTAAGGAATTTCAGAGTCTGAGATCCTTCCACTCCATCTCTGTGGTGGAGGACAGTGTTGATAAGGTTATCAACAATAATGGGATTAAAAGAGTTAAAATCCAGCTTTTGCAGTAATCCCGGAGTATTCCATTGTTGAGCTATCAAAGATTAAGGTTATAGTAACCTTATTAATCCTTGGTGTAGTGTAAATAAAAAGGAAATGTCAACCTTAATTCCACCATGAAATTAAATCTTCACTTCTCTAAATGATGATTCAAACACAGCTTACTGCAGCCAATGTGGTTTATGAAAATGTGTAACCCATGTGAATTTAAGAAATCCAATCTGAGAGACAAAAGGGTGATAAAACATGACACTTGTTTTGTTTAAAATTATTAAAAAAATAGCATTCATTCAGCTTGTATGTGTGCAGAAAATATACCTAGAGCCAAAAAAGTATGCAAAGAATAACGTAGGGGCTGAATGCTCATGGTGTACATCCCTGTGAGGCAGAGAACGCAGTCAGCAGACCACAGTAGAACAGCCATCCCTGTACAAGACAGCAGCCACAGCACTGCTGGTGGTGACCCCATCCCTGTCCCCTGCTTGCAGGACATTGTGTGGCCTTCTTAGTGCTGCCCCAGTACCAGGGACAGGGTGCCCTGACAAAAGAGGTTAACCGAGCATTGATCCACTTGTGCTTTCAGTGCCAGAGACAGCGTCTGAAACCTAAAAAACGTCAGAAATGAAATGGTTGCTGAGCCTTCTGCAAACAGTGAGCCTTCACAGGTGCTGGTGTGAAGGGCACAGGTTTTCCTGGCTAAGCTGATTTCCAGGGAGGAGGGAGATGCCTCTTTTGGCAATGGATGGTTTCCTCCTCACCTGTGCTGGGCACAGCCCCTGCTCACCCTGCCCACAGAGGTTGAATCTATAAGTAGATCTGAAGCTGGCCTCTGGGATGAACTATCTCAAGAGAGGGAAGGACAGACAGACTGGGCTTTGCGTAGAAGTCAATGGGATCTTGTCCAGGTAAATCTGTGTTTCTTTGTGGGGAATTACAGTAAATGGAAGTGGGCCGAGCACCTCTTGTTATGCATTTTTGACTTGGAGGAGAAATAAAGTACTGGTAAAATGGGGTGATTCAGAATGATTCTGCATATTAAATATCTCAATTACTCACTCCAAGTCTAGCAGAGTTGTAGTTAAATATCAAGGAGCTGCCTATAGCAGGAATTGAGCTCTCTGGAGGGCAGGAGGCATTGCCAGAGATAGAGATGGTTTTAGTGAGGCTGTTCCCAGGGAAAGGGGCTTCATCACTTCAGCAAACCCATCTGCCCCATGATCTCAGCATGTGCTGGAAATTAATGGGTTTGTGGACTGATAGAGCTGGAGAGTGGGCATGTTCTGCATCTTCATATTGTTTACTCCAGTCCTCATAAACTCTGATAAAGTTGCATAATGAAACTTAGGCTCATAAAAGAGCTCATTTTAAGATGTTCTCTTTTTTTCTTCTTCACTCACGGAATCACGCTCTTCTCTGGTGTGAATTGTCACAGCTCCAGAGCGTGCACCAGTTCAGATGTGCCCGCTGGGTCCTGGGCTGTCTCCATCCCCCTACTGCTGCAATTGCTACCACAAACACAAATTGGCTCGCTCTGGCTCTTCTTGTCTTTCCGCAGTGTAGGAACAGATAATGGGCCCATGGGGTTGTTCAGAAATATTGCTGGTTTCTAGTGCTAGCATAATGGTCCCTTCTAGGTAGTATCCCTTTCCTGGACAATTTCCCAGTAAAATAGTAAATGGCAACTGCAGAGCAGTAAAGGCAATGGCGTATTTGTTTGACTGACATTTCAGAGCCCGCAGAGCAAATGCAATTAGGATCCACAGTGTGCTGCAGTTTCCTTTCTTCATTTCCCTACCTTGGAAGAACTACTGTTAGGATCAGCTTAAGTCTGGTCCCAGCTACCTTAGAGCGGTGGAGATGCTGCAGGGATGGAGGGCAGCATGTGCCCAAGCCTGTGTGAGCACCCTCTGCACCGGGAGCAGTCAGCGCCTCAGAGGGCTCAGCTGGGACAGGAGCAGCTGCCGCTCACCTGCTGGCACTGCAGCCCCAAGCAACAGTGATTTTGTTAGTAGTTGTGCACTTCTGCTGGACTTAGGAGAGCTGACACCAGGGTGGCCCTGTGGCACTCAGACCTGCGCTTGTCACTGGGGACACCATGGATCTGTGCTGGGCAAAGCAACACGGTGTTTGGGCTACTCTGCTTTCCACCGGAGGCAACCGATGCTTTCTTTGGAATATTGTGGGATCACCAGCTGATGCACTTTGAACACTTTGATGCAGACTTGGCAGAAGAAAGAAATGTGAAAAAACTGGTGGTAATCATTCAGATTTGCCTGAAGGAGGTAATTGAAAACAAATTGCTACTAAAAGCCACGGCCATGGTTAATTGTGGTGAAGCACTGTGGGTCACTCACCTGTAGGAAAAGACTGCTAGAGGACAAATGGGATCAAAATTGTTTCTGCCCTGGTGGGGAAAGAGGGTCTCAACCATATAATTTGGTTTGTAGGGTTATTCTGTAGCTCTTAGATTCTGACATGAAAATCCGTGCCTGCAGAGCAATGCTTTAATGGCTGGAAATAATGCAGCCAGTTGAAGGCAGGGGCAGCTGTGGCTTGTCTTGGTGGCAGGAGGGTGGCCAGGCTGTGTGGCATCCCTTCTGCCACACCGCCTGTGGCAGGTCCAAGCTGACCCCCCCAGGAGAGGCACAGGCTGCTGCCAAGTCCCCTGTCAGCAGGATGGAGTCTGCAATGTGCACAGAGCCCCACCCTACAGCCTGCTCCAGCTGTGAGTCTTACCTTTTGGCTGGAACATTGCTGCCATGCATTGTTTTATTTGTTAGCACATTTAAACATTGCAATATCTGCTGCTCCTGGTGCTTCTTGGATGTCTGGGCTCAGGCAGATGCCGATGCCTGTGTGAACTGAAGTGTTTTGTAGCAGGTCCTCTGGACACAGGGTCAGGGGAAGCCAGGATGTGGGGTGGCATGGATCTGCTGCCTAGGGGTGACAGAAGGGGATTTGTCCTTGCTGGGCAGTGGCTCCTCAGGACAAAAACTCTTTGTATCTCAGTGAAGCTCTTTCCAAAATGCTAAAGCTATTGCAAGGATTCAGGAGATGAAAACCATGATGAAAAGGATGATCTAATTTTTACTAAATTGCACTTTTTCTAGATATTTTGATTCAGAGCTCCTGCAGGGTACAAAAAACCCCCAAACTCTGCAGTTTCCTGTATCTGGTGACAAATTCCGTACCGGCCTCTTTCAGGACAGATCCTTGCTCCAGGCTCTTGCATCTTTGCTTTGTGCTCAGGGAATTAAGTGTAGGACCACACTACAGTGTGTGCGGCTCTGTTTGCTCCCTGTGCCAAGGCGAAAATGAGGGAAAGACAGGACAGCATGTAAAATGGGATCCAAAGTTTCTTAAAGCAGTCTAAATGCAGGACAACCCTGCTGGTTTTGTGATGTTACATGAGCACTGACTGAAACTGCGCTGAGGGTTGGGCCACCCCAATTAGTGCCTCAATTGCAGCATTTCAGAAAGGATACATAAGTAAAGCATACATATGTAGCACAAGTATTAGGATATGAATACCCCTATCTAACATGAGATATGGGAAGAGTCATCACCTGTCTCTCTTTGGAAGAGAGAGCGCTATCGTCCTTTGATAGTTCAACATACCCTTATATAGAAAACTCAAACATGTTGATTTATTTGACTTATTTTTAGTATTAGTGACAGCTTTTGGGAAGATTTGTATTTTAGCCATTTCTCTTCTTTTACAACAAAAAACCCCAAATGCTGTCCATGTAGAAAAGCTTGTCTCCAAATAATGAGACTGGTGTGATAGTGTTAGGGACATGCAATTGTGCTCTCTTGCCTGCACGAGGGCTGCAGGCTGTCAGGCTGTCCCCAGTGGGGTGGCAGCTCTGCTGCACAGGGTACATGAGCAATTGCTCGTTTTTAACATGTCAGATCATGAATTGCTGCTCCACTAGGTGTTGGGGTTGAAAAATACTGTCAAAATGAAAACACAGGCCCTGACTGAGACATCAGTGAGTATGCTACCTGGATGCTCCAAATTTAGATATCATGATTGATAAGGGATATAAAATAGGTGACTCTTTCTTCAAGCCAAAAGATACTCTGTTAATGTGTTGCAATTTGAACGTGTTTGTTTTAAGAATACAGCTGTGTTTTACACTCAGTGTGTGCACCTGCATGTGCAGGCACACATGAACGGAATAACTGCAGTGTTCCAGCAGTGCCCGGAGTTAGGTGCTGTAGCAAGCTGGCAGTACAAAACGTATCACAGGGTCAAGCATAGTACCTTTAAAACAGTGTGGAAGTCTGAGTGGTGCTGGGTGAGAATGTTTTCCCCCACATAAATGTGCAGGTGATAAATTTGTAATTTCACAGTCCCCTTATTTTATTTCTTTAAGATGTAGGGGAAAAGGGGGGAACAATGTGTCTCCTACGGAAGGAAAAGGTCTTGGCAGGACAAGAGCTCTATGCATGTTGCTAAAGGCTGATGGATAGAAGGGGCTGCTGAGCACAAGGGGTGTGTGGTTGATGGAAGGGGTTCACAGAGGGCCGGCCAGGTGGGGTCACCTGGGGCCAGGACATTTGGGAGCTTTAGTGGTCAGGGTGGTGGATTATTGTAATGAGCAGATACAACCTAATCCCCCAGAAAAATCACAGATAACCACCTGCTTAAAGGCCAAGGCCCCCTGGGTTTGTCCCGTTCCGCTGCCGCTCATCGCGGGGTGTGATGCTGAGTGTCGGCACTGCTGTGCCTTAGTGTGGCTCTGCCCGGAGGCACCGGGGCTGCTCGGGGCCAGCCAGGGCTGCAGCACTCCCGCTGGGCGCTGGGGAGGGGCTTTGAGCCGGGGCTGCCCTGGGTGGGCAGCGATGCCAGCCGGGAGCTCTGCGCCTGCAGCCGGGCTGGCCGGCACGCCCTGCTGCGCTCCCGGGGCATCAGCAGGGCCCTGGGCCTTTCGCCTTGGATAAAGCACAGTGTGCTGCAAGAGGGTGGCCATGGAAGGAAACTGAGGAAGCCAGTAAATTATTTTCTGTGGTAAATATTTATACTAATACAATCTTAAAAGTTTAGTGATGCCCTCCCCTTCCCCCCCTTCTACAGAAATTTAGTATTACCTTTAGAATATGAGAGCATGAACTCACTGGAAATCATAAGAGCAAGGAGTCTTGGTTAAAGAAACTGCAGCTAAGGACCTCTCTCTTTAGGAACTTCCAATCTTTCTACAGATGGATTTCAAATAGCTGCTCTAAAGCTCTGGAAGTCTGATTTCCAGAGGATCTATCTGTACAATGATTTCAGCCTGATAGTCACAAGACAAAAGCTTTTTTTGTATTAAATAAATCCCTGCAGTTCTCTGGGTTAACTTGCTGCTCATTGAAAAGCTAGGGACACCAGATTACCAAGTGAGTGAAGAAAGGTAGAGGGAATTGGTCTGATGAGCTGAGGAGTCAAAATCCAGTACTGAAACCCATGCAGCACCCTCCCTGCCCAGCGCTGTTCTGCCAGGAAGGATTCAAGCCTCTGATACCTCAGTTTTCCTGCCCAATTACATGAAATGAGATCAGGAAAAAAACCTGTTTACTACAGCATGTTCTAGTTTTCGGATCCAAACAGATTGCTGTACATTGGGTGTGAAACTCCCTAATGTTTTAGAAATTATGCTGGAACTTCTCTGACTGACAGCTCTGAGTAAAGCACTCTCTGAGGTTATGTAAATGCCTAAAAAGAAATCTAACCCCAAATCTTAATTGTGTAGCAGATTCTAGGCACTGCCAGATTTTAAAGCCCTGCTGCTACCTTACATAAATACTCATAAATACTTACAGCAAGTGTCCTAAAAAGATCTTTAATTCCCCAAGTGAGCTAGAAGAAGGCATTGCAGGGCTGCCCCAGCTCTACTAGTCACAAGGGACATGCAGTTCTGCCCAGGGCTGCTCCAGGAAGAGCTGGGAACCTGCCCCTTTCACGTCCAGCTAGAACTGTGCATATCAGGGATCACATCCCAGGCAGAGGGAGGAAGTTGTTTTCATTTATGATGCCCAGTAACAGGGCAAAGAGACCTTTCCTTCTGTGTCTGTGCTCTAGCATGATGCAGAAACAATTTTAAGACATGTTTATAAATTCCACCCAGGTGTTGCAGCCCTTGCTATGAATCTCAAAAGTGTGTTCAAGATTTATTAGTATTGGGCTGCTTCTGACACAAGGGATGTGGGGGACAAAGAGCAGCAGCTTCTGTGCTATAAGGAAGCACAGAAAAACCTGTCAGTACACTTGTAATTTCATGCTTCTAGATGTTGCTATCCAAATGCCATTGTACTTGCAACTATTCTGTGTGCATTAAATCTGAGGTGCAGAACCCCCTCTCATATTAAAAATGTGAAAGTAGTGTTTTCATCTTCTAATGTTCTTGTGAGAACTCTTGTTAGCTTTTATTGTCTTGTCCTTTGTGTGACTTAAGGCAGAAAACCAAGAGTTTACTGTGTTTTAAAGATGTTTAGAAAGATGTGCTTAAGTAAATAGAAGTCTTTATTTTCGGGGTTTGAATAGATATGTGAGAACAAGGAGATTGACTAACAGCAAAGCTGATGTGATAGAGCTCACTAAATAATGGTTGTGATTAATTTTGTAGAATTGTTCATGAATAACTGGCAAAATGTTTTCCATACGCGGCAACTTCTAGAATGAGCTGACTCATTGCATTTAAGGAGTGGTACCTTGAGTTGTGATCTGATGCCTATTAAAAATTGCAATTGATTAATTTTTTTGGAGGGATTTAATCAGGGTTCTAAAGGACCTACTTTTCAAAAAAAAATAGCTGCTGTTTCCTTACTTTTTTGGCTGCTTATCCCAGGCTAGGTAAGAAATCAGCACTAAATTACAGCAGTACCCCCTTCTCCTCTCCTGAAGGGAGCAGAGAAGAGGGACAGAACACCTGAGCGAAGGGAAAAGATTGAGGAGAAACAGAGCAGACAGGAATGACTGGAGATAGCAGACAAAGAGAGGAAATGGGGGGGGGGGGAGCAGAAAGAAAACTGAAGCAAAAGGAGACAAGGGAGTGGAAAGGAAGAGCGTGTGGAGGCTCATGTGCCTCATGGCTGCCCTAATGAGCTGCTGCTGGTCACAGGCACTGTCTGATGTTCATCCATGTTCAGATGGTCCGAGGTCTACAAGGAACATGAGTAAGCACCAGTTCCCAGCTAAATCTCAGCAGGCTTTCTGTTTACCAAACTGTGACAAAAGATGAAGTAATGTCCTATCTAGCCACGCACTGGGCTGTAGGTCCTCTTTTTATTTTATTTTTTTTTCTAAGAAAAAAACATGATGTTTTTTGCTGATGTTTCTTGCTACTGTCAAAAAGGGAAAAAAAAACAAAACAGTGATTGTGATTTGGAGGAGTTAAGTGTTTAAAATAAAACATACATTCAGTGCTTTCATATAAAGATTTGGTGATGACTGAAATCAATGTATTCTTATCAAAATCTGAAGATTATTTTTGTTAGGTGTTTAAACATTATCTCTGCTCTTGTTGTACCCTCTTACAATTACAGATGGGGACAATGGAAACACATGTTCCCTGCAATTACTTGCTGATGCCTTATAAAAAGCCAAAGCTTAATAAACTTCAATATGGAGTAAACTAATAGTGTCCTTGTGAAAGAGCAACCTGAGGAGTTTTGCCCTACTGATAGTAAAAGCAGACCTGTCAATGAGATTCAGCCTTCATAAAAAGCTAGGTTAAGATAAGATTTGAAAGAGTTTGGCTTGGCATTTCCAACCTGTTGAGAAGGAATTCTAGACTTAGGCTGGCAAAAGTTAAGAGCACATCTTCTGTAAGTCTTTATTTTGTGTTTTGGAGAGACCAGTATACTTGTCCTCTGGTAATCAGAAACGTCGTCTACCCTCACACAAAGAGTAGAGATCTGATAAATGCTCTGATCACAATTTGTGCTTTGCTTTCCTCATCATCAACACAATTTTAAAATCAAGTTTAAGAGGAAGTCCATGCGTTCTTCACTGGGCGCAGGAATAACCCAGCAGGTCTGAGTGGGCAGAGTTAAGGTCATAGACACAGTGCTTTGTACAAACCAAATAAAAAGAATATTCCAGGAAAGCCATAAAGAGAGATGATGCAGTAAGTGTTTCTGGGATGTTAAAACTACTGTTGTGCTTCCAAGCTGCTTCATGAGCCTGACTGCAGTGTCTGGCTCGGGGTGACTCTGTGGATGGCACTGTCACAGTTACCAGCAGTGCAGAGTAGTCCCAAGCAGGTCCTGAGATTTTAACAGGTGATGAGGCCAGAAGGTAGTTTGGTGCAGTGATAATGATTTATTTAATGCAACTAATGTATGTAAAGATGCATCTGACACAGTGTGGGGTCTGCCAAGAGCACTTTCTTGGACACCACAGTGATCAATCCAGGCTGGAGGTTGATGGCTTGAGTACAGGACTGTGGGATCAAGATGCTAATTTTTAATGGGTTTGAGCTGTTCTTAAATAAACTTTCATTAGTTAGGGTGGCACCACTAAGTCTACTTCCTACTGAGCAACAGGAAGAGAGAAAGAGCATCTACAACAGTAATAGTTTAACACAAATTGATTTAAAGTCTGGAATAATAGGAAGTTTACAGAGCTTGGATGAGGGATGAAGGAGGTGGGCAGAAAGGTGGGAACAGAGAGGAAGAAAGACTGGCTGGCTGCACACAAAGGAGAAACGTGTCTTCTCTGTTTTCATCTGTCAGCTGAAGCACCCCACATTGCACACAGGAGCAGGGAATGCTTGTGGCACATTTATGAAGCCATCTTGACTTTGTGACCTGTTTATAGTAACAGGTGAACAACCCCTGGGTGAAGTGGGTGCGCTGCCTTTTACACCCTTTCAATGCCTTACTCAACTGGGACCCACCACAGGGTCCTTCAGGCTGTGGTTTACTGAATGGTCTGCTAAGGGGCTTAATTATAGTCTCAAGTTCCCAAAGGTTTTTCTAGTCTGTCTAAAATATTTATGCCTGCAACAATTCAGACCTGTTTATGTCTCTTTTTTTGCCTGCTGGGTAAAAAGTTGTTTGGCTTTTACAATGTCTCTGTATACAGAGTTTTAGTAGCTTGGATTGCTTTTATATGTTTATAATGAAAGTAACAGCCCCGTAAAAATTGGATTATTGATCATGGGAAGACAGTAGATATTTTTAATCTTGGAAGCATGACTACAAATAAATCAAATTATATGAAGTATTTTATTTAAAGGCATTTGATTTTATTAAAACCTCTACCTCCGGTGTTTGCATAAATGGAATAATTCTGTTTCCTCATATGAGGGTTCAGAGGAAGCAATGGTAGGAGGTAGTCCTTCTCACTGAGTAAAGTGCACTGATGTCAATAAGACAGACTTCCTAAATTGCAAAAACACACTGAAGAATTCAAAAGTAAGGATTTGGATGGCTTTAAAATTCCTATTTCAGCTGATAAATTATCTGCAGGAGTTGTGATCTTTTTGCACAGATGCACATGATGCCCTGGAAAATACACTGAAAATATAGGGCTACCATCATGTGTGCCTATACGTACACCCACACATACGTACGATGTGTAGTTGAGCATGTGTGTAAGTGTGTGTGTATACATATTTCTAAAACAAAATACCTACATATACATTGCACTGTCACGAAGCCCCAAAGGCTGCTTTTGGCCTGCAGTCTGTGCCACTTCTGAGTGTACCCTATCCCACCAGTGCCTGTAGCAGTCAGAGGCTTTGCAAGTCAAATGCTGCCTGCCTCACCAGCCCATCTTACCCCAGTGATGAAGTGCTCCAGCGCCAGAAGTCACCTTCTGTGCTCATCTGAGCTCAACTGCAATCATGCTCTCTGGCTGTGCTCTTAAGTGGCTCTGAAGATGTTATGGGCACAGAGCTGTGCTGCTGTATTTCAAGTGATCATAAAAAATCACTGGATAAGTTGAAAAAATGAGGCTTTTCATTGTAGGAAGTTTGGACTGTATAAGCAACTCCATCATTGTGCTAAGGCAGCAGATGCAGTCAGTGTTTGGAGAAATGGTTCATGACCTAATGCTGCTTTCCAAGAGATGCAACCAGGAAACAAAGATGCTGGGGGCTCCTTGTGTGGGAGTAACACTGGTGGGACAGGAAAGGGAAGCAGAAGGATCAGACAGTGGGAGAGAGTGAACAGAAAGGTGCAATGCAAGAAGAAAACCCCGTTGCCATGCTTCAGGCTTACTCTTGTGCTCAAAACTGGGGGACAAAGAGCAATAGCTGCAGGAAAAGCCCTTTCCTGAAGAAGAGCAGAGACTGCCGGGAGGGTGCTGCAGCCACTATCTCTGCAGCCAAAGAGAGGAGCAAGGTCACAATATAATGAGGTTGGGCTGCAGGGGTCAGATTCAAGATCTGCATCACCCTGAGAGCTGGGTCCAATGGGTCTCCATATCCAGGGAAGACCCTCAGTCCCTCTCCCTTTATGAGGAGTCAGTACCAGCTGGGATAGGGTGCTGCAGCATGCTGGGATGGACGCTCACCACACAAGAACCACACCAAAGCTGATCCTTATCCAGGCAAACGTGGATGGGCTGTTACTAGTGTTTCAGTCCCTGAGCAACTATCCCTGGGAATATGTGGGCAGTGGTGCCCTGAATGTGAGCTGTGACCTGTGCAGGGCCAGGGTGCTCCCCCGGGACTCGACCCTGAGGAAGGGCATCTGAGAGTCTTGGCAAAAGCCAGGCTGGTCTTACACAAATTTCTGGTGGTTCAGGCTGGCTAAGATAAGCATGTCCCTTACCTTGGCTTTGTCACAACTTTGGCAGAGGTCCCAGGTGTGGGTCAGAGCTGGCTCCTGGCTGCCTCTGTACAGGGCCCTTGCTGGGGCATGAAGGGCATGCAGACATGGAGCATATCACTTTCAGGGCTTGGCCATCATGCTCCCACCTGGGTGACTCACTGAGGAGCCCCTTGGGCAGCACATGGACACAGCCTCTGCTCCCTGCTAACCCATTCAATGCAGAGGGCTGTGCTGGGCAGCCACGCTGGGGCCATGGCTGCTCCCTGGAAGGAGGAGAGATCAGAGGAGGTACCAAAGGGAGGGCAAGAGTGTGGATTAGGAGAAGGGAGGGGGTGATAAACCAGCTCCTCAAGGCAGGGGCTGAGACTGATATGCTGCTGTGGTGAGCTGCAGTGCCTGACAGGACTTTTCCCATGCCAAGGGTAGATCAGCTTTCCTTTGACCCACGAGGGTGTTGGGGGATGTGTTTGGTAGGCCCAGTAACCAGTCACTGCTGCACTGTGTCTTTTCATGGACAGTCATGGTATCTTCTGCTGCCCTGTGAATCTGCAATTTCTATTTTATTATTTACATTAACTCAGGCTCTTGCTGTCTTGGGGGAGTTCCACATAAGTAAGCGCTGGGCAAATTTCATTCAAATCATAAGCACCAACACCTTTGACATAGTTTTTTTTTTGCTACTGGGGTTGCTGTATTGCTTTGTATAGGTCCTTTTCAAATATGTTAATAAACCTGGCAGTGGAAGTCCATTGACTCTCAGCAGACTCTTCTCTCATTTGCGAGGTCCCTTTCATTACCAGTTTGTAAATTGGAACTATTCGTTAGCATCCAGCCAGCTTTCCTCTCTAGTATTACCACACGATGTGCTTTTTTTTGTAGTACCTAAAGCTTGTGAGATAACTCAGTGTGCCTCCCATTGGGGGAGAAGGTATCTGTAATCTGTATTTCGTGTCTTGAGTCTCTTGAAAGGACTAGAAATCCCAAACGCAGTAACTTGTGGGTTTTCTGTCTTAGAGAATTAGGATGTCTTTGCATTACTGAGCAGGCAAACACTGAGCAGTGCTTGATCAATAAGAGGCATTGCCAGAGGTCTGGTATAGTCTACCACAGCTGATGGTAAGTGTTGCTATAGGCTATGGAACTAGGAATATAAAATGTCAAATGACAGTAATAATTCATGCATCCTGGGACATATAAAACCAACAGCATGTCAATAGCTGTGGCATGCTCTGCAGAAAATATGCAGGATTTAGACATTGCAGGAGTCTGTTTTATTTTAAACCACACTTTCCTTGGTGAAATATAGACTTTCCCTGTTTGTTAGAAGCATTTATTTTCGGTTTCGTGTTGCTACTTCTCTATTAACATTCTAAGAGCCACACAGCTCAAAAGGCGCCCTGAGATTCAAAAAGCAAAATATATGTATTTACTGAAGAAAAACACATAAAATATTTATAAAACGGAGGGTGCAATACTATATGAGATTCATGGACCATTTCAGCATTCATAAAAGCAAATATGGTTCTCATGTTGGCTTCACCTGGAATCAGACTTTACTAGAGGGGTTACCCAGGAGGGACCTGCCTTAAAATGAAACTTATTGCAATCATTAATTTTACATGGAAAATCATTACATCTTACATGGAAAGTAGAATGTCTTGTGAAACAAGTAAGAACTTCTCCAATATTCATCTTCTTTAAAAATACTTCAGGATAATTAATATAGCTTGTCTCTTATGAAAAGACATGGAAGAGGGTGAATTACTGTATCTGGGAGAGAACAGCAGGTGTAAGAAGAAGGATTGTGTGTATCTGACACTTGCTCTCCCCTGTGCCACTGCTGCTTGGGAACTTAAAACTGACGGCTGCTGTTTTACTGGCTGAGGCTCCCACAAAAATTCTTCAGATGAAACTTTAATGAGAAAAGGGAAAAAAAATATGTTCAAGCAGCCCCATTCTTATGCTTTCAGCTGTTTGCTCCTGTGCACCTCAGCTGTGGGTTGTCAGGCCTCAATTTCTCTAAATCTGCCTGAAAGCAGAGGGTAAGAGAGAAAAGTTGCGTGTCACTCATGATTGTATGAATATAGGCCTTAATGTACAGGTAATACTTCTAAAAAATTGTAAAATATTAACTGAAAAAAGAGAGGAGGAAGAGCATCACAAAGAAACCTACTACACATTATTTAAATCTTCCCCTGTGAGAGGCTGAGGATTCAAACACATACGAGTCGTCTGCTCTTCCATGTGACAGCAATCCCTCTGCATCAGAGTTGCACAGTCCTGGCTCTCAGTTGTCTACTTAAGAATGTTTTTTTAAGTTATATATTCAAAAAAAAAAGTCTTAAATATAGTTTCAGTTATTTGAAGACCATAAAGTGATTTTGGTGCAGTGGACTGCACCTATATAGATAGTCACTAATAGATATTTTGGCACGTCTTGCTGGAGCTAGCATGAGAAAGAGATGATGATTAAAATAAATTAAAAGCAAAATTAATCCTGCTAACTGTCTGAGACCTAAGAAAGGGATGTCTTTGTTCTGACGAGAACATCTTGGCTCGTTCTGCTCCTTTGGCTTGGTTTGGGGAGGATGTATTTTACAGTCCTCCCATGATACTTGGCAAATATAAAGCTGTCACATTGGATCCTGCTTCTCTTTGTATTAAAAGAATGTCTATGGTGTTTATGTTATGGGAAAAAAGCACTATTTCTACTTATTGTATTTTCATTGTCTCTTTTCTTATGACTGTACTGTTTGCCAGCAGCCGAGGGGCCTCTTTGATGCTTGCTTTGATGCCACAGTTTATTGTGTTGCACAGTTGAGCCTATGGTTTTCCTTTCAAATCAGAGCTGGCATACTGGGTGAAAAAAAACAAACCAAAAATAAAGCTTTTCTCTAATTATGGTTATCTCATAAAGTCTGCATTTGTTACAGCTGCTGGCGTGGTGGAAATCGGTGTTTGTAAATACCTATATATTCTGATTTGTTATCAGTCTCAGCGGTGTTTTTGTCTCTGCGTTCCTCACCCCTGGCCACTCATGCAAGCAGCCTGCCTGCCTGCATGCTGAGCTGCCCTGCCTTGGGAAGATATCAGCCTGTTACCCAGGTTATCTGCAATGGTACAACCTCACCTTGTTCCCCCTTCGCACTCTGAGGCATTAGCATCCAAAGAAAACCAAATTAATCTTGTATCAATTCACCCAGGAAAGTGAGTAGCCAAACCAGCCAGAACACTCCTCCTGGCAGAACTGAGTGCAGGAGCCTGGCAGGGTGTGTTCTGTGTGTGCTGCATGCTGCCCAGCTCTGCCACGCTGCTCTCAGAGGTACCCAGGTCCTGCTGCGGGGAACCACACTCTCCTGTGCCCACAGGAAGCCTCCCTTGCTGACTCCATGCTCCGTGTGGCAGTGCATAATACCCACTTGGATGTATCTGTTGCTTTTCTCCATAGGTCTTGTGGCCATCTGTGAACTGATGAGGAACCATTCTGTTTCCATTTTGCTGATGGAAAAGGAGAGGCTTTGAGAGGCTGAGTGATTTGTCCAGGATTATGCAGCGAATCAATGGGAGAAAAGGGGATCAGGCCATTCCACACAGGAGTGCCTTTAACTGTCCCATGGGCTTCCTAGGGAAAGGCATACAGGTCCCCAAAGAGGCTGCTTCCAGGAGTGTTCCTCCATTATTTCTGTCAGATTATTGCTGTGAACAGTGGAGAAATGCAAAATGTATTATTCATCTCTCCTACTCCTAAAATCAATACCTATCAAAATACAAATACAATTTAAATCAAAGGGCACTTATTGAGTGCAGATCCTACTAATTAGGTATGATTTCCCAACAATTTCTTAAATTATTTATCCAAGGGATGAGTAGAAGGCACTTTATATGCCCCAGAGTGAATATTATAAACCTCTTGTCATGATACAGAAAATGTGAAATGTAGTGCAATGCAGTGTGATTTGTAACCTTGATGAACTAATGTAATATCAATAGACATCAATCTGTGCAAAAAAAAAATCTGTCTCATCATGACATCTAACAAGATATGTCAAAAGTCAATAACCTTGTGAAATGGACCCCTATCAGTGAAGGTTACAGATTTTGCTGCTAGGAATCAATTAAAAATGTAATACCCACTTGCAATGGAAATTACTGCACCATCACCAAAAAGGAGGTTTACATCATGCATGGACTTGTGTCATATGAGCAGGTCCCTTCAGGCTGGCTGTTGGCTCTGTAAGCAATTCCATGGGAATATATGGCTTTCTTTTTCTTATGATGGCATTGCTTAGTCTAGCCCCATAATTAACATGCAAACAGTATTTATGCCATATCCAGTTAAGTATATTTTTAAAACCTGTACAGAAAATAGCCAATGGTTTTGAAGACGTTTGTGTGCAAATTAGGAAGCAGCTCTCCTGTAAAATGAAAGATTTACAATTGTCAGTCAATAATGTAGATCAACGTTCTTCAATTTTTAATCATAAGGATTTTTCTCATGCAGCTTCTTTGGATCTTAATTTTCAAACTTATACTCCCATCCATACATTGGATCTTAAGATTCCATGATACCAACCATGCATCAGCTGAAAATTCTTGCTCCTGTCATACAGATTCAATACCCTCTCACCAAGTCCTTTCAAACCAGTGATTTGAAAGAACAGTATGAAATGTTAGAAATGTTTTCTCCTCAATTTTTTGAAACTGATTGATAAAATACTCACTTTTAGGCATTTTACTTCACCCTGTGATCGGATAATAATTTGAGGGCAAGTGTAACTTTGAGGCCAAAACTAAATATTTGAACAGGGGGGGAGGTCCTATGGCTTCAAAGACAGTGGTATGTGAGGGGCTGAAGTAAAACTATTAGAGAAATTCAGAGCTTAAACTTTTAGCTTAGTGCTTTCTTCTGTAGCCTTAATGGTGATCAGCTCCCAGGAAAGCCATCAGGAGGCTGAGTAAAAAGCTGTAGTGGTCCAAAGTGCCTGTGTGGCTGAGCTGCTGCAGGCAGCCTGCGGTCGTGCAGCAGCGTCGGCAGCGCTTCAGCGCGGTTGTGCAACCGGGGACGTAAGGCAGAGCTGTAATTCTGAATTTCGTGGCATTTTAATGCACAAGTCAGAATGTTAATGGTATTTCAACCTTCCTTGCACAGTAAGTGTCTTTCAGCCAGTCTTCTGCAAATTCCTTCCTGGTGGTCTGCAAAAGACATTTGGTTTGGAAGTCAGAGCATTGGGGGTGAACGCTGGGTGTGTGGAAATGGAGCAGTGTGCTTGAATTGATGGGAGAAATAAGGGATTCTGAAAAAAGCACTGCATTAAGATAACATGGGGTAAAAAGTATAAAGTACAAAAAGTATAAAAAAGCATGCCATGAGCAAATTGGAGAGATGGGATAAATTTACCTTCAATTACTCAGCTCTCCTGCTTGTATTTTTGTTTTAATTAACAAAAGTTTGTCTGGCACGTATGAAAACAAAGTTCAATTCCAGAGTGTTTGAATTAGAACTCCTAGCTGTACCAAGTGAAAACAGGCAATACTGCATTTAATGTTTTGCATTTTGTCATTGCATTTAAATGTGAATGAGCTATCTGGAAGGAACATCAAACATTGCACATACTGTTTAGTGGTATATTCTTTTTATCTTCATTCTTCTATCTAATGCCTTTCATACATGCTTAAAAAGTATGTGATTGTATATGTGATTGTGATTAGTGACTGCAAAGGTTACCTGAACTAAGACCGTGGACTAATTTTATTTTAAATGGAGGGTAGGAACACATCTGTTTCAAATAGGTTTGTGACATGCCTTTTGTGATTTCAAATCACAAATGACCACTTAAGTGAGCTCCTGCACACACAACTGCTTATTTGCAACAGTACTACCAAATGCATCTATAAAATGTCACTAGCCTTTCGGTGTTCTGAAATAAGTTTGTCCTCTTCATTCCCCAGGAAAATTCAGCCCTCTGTTATTGTGTAGAGGATACTGAAGGAAGGCATGTGTTCTTCCTCACAGAGGATGTATTATCTACTGTACAATTGTACTCGATAGATATTTTGTATTTTGCTTGGGGTTCCCTCTGAGAGAGGCATAACATTTTTTTGGAGTTGTAACTAACATTGTTTTCTAGCCATGAATTCTTATATAAGATTATGAATATAATTGAGATAATAAAAGCAAAGCAAACAGTCTGGATTATATCTCTGGATTGTATTCATAGGTTAGAAGTGTGTGGTTTTGCTGTATATCACATTGATTTTGGAAGGGTGTAGTTTGGAAATGATCACACATGGAAGACACCAGCTGAGGGGCTATACCTCACACATGAGCCTACATCAAACAGCTCACTTAGCCTTTTTCCACAGACATCCTTTCCAAAGATAAAGGTGTGTGCAGCCTGCAGGTATCTACAGTGGGCAAACTGAAAGTAAACAAATAGAAATGTGTTCATTTGACAAATTTCTACTGTAAATGATTTTGCTTAAACTGTGGAAGGATCAAAGAAAAGCTTTGCAGAACAACTTGTCCATCATGGAGCTGGTGTGGCAGAAGATTGCAGCGGTGCTGCTGGGCCTCTGCTGGGGTACAATCTGTACTGCACCTGTCCTGTGAAACAGGAAAATGCTATTATGTTTAATTTTCAAAGAGAGATCTAAGACATGGGCAGAAACCACAGGACTTGTCTGCTTACCTAAAGGAACTCTGCAAAAGCTGAGGTGTTGAAGCCCATGGCTAACAACATCAACCATTAGACCATCCTCACAAAATCTGTGTTGCCAAGTCTGTTGCCACTGAAATCTGAAATCAAACATTAGCAGCCAAGAACATCATGCTAATTAATTGTCTCAGGAGGACACAATTTCCAAGATCTAATGAAAGATGGAATCCATCTCCCATATGTCCCATTTGATAGCCCAAGAAAACACGTACGCATTTTTCAAAGAAACAGTGACAAATGCCCGAGTACTTGTCTCTCAGCTGAATAAAACTAATCACCAGGCCCAGGGATAGAAATGGCTGCTCATCAGCACCCAGCCTGAAAAGCCAGCCCAAGATCTGTCACTGACAAACCATTTTCACTCGGAATGTTGAAGGCAGCTTCAGAAGGTGACAGCTGAGCACCAGAGTACCTCTGTTCTGCCCACAGAACAGCATTATTCCTGCCTTGCATGCAGCTACCTTGTCACAGTGCTGGTTTATTTAAAAGAAAAATAATTAGAAATAAAAAAAAGTTTGCATGCCACATTCTTGACAAAATACTGAGGATAAGACAGAGGTATCAGTGTAGTCACAGGTATGTGCCAGGGCTGCCTTGCTGTGCTATAGGCTTGTCCTTGCTTGAACTTGGCATTCCTGTAGATAGGATGTTTGTGCCAGAATGACAGTGGTGCATAGCCCCAGGGAAACAGTGAGGGCTGGAGAGCCTCAGCGCTCCCAGGAAAGGCAGGCCTGTCTGTCTGTGGAAGCAGAGCCCCATTATGAATGGGAATGTCCTGTCTCTGTGTGGCTCTAAGGCATATGGAACTGTTCAGCTGGCTTAAAGACATAATGTTTCTTTTTAATATTTATTGTTTGAAGGATCCTTACATGCATGAAAACATCTGGTACAATGTAAGGACCACATGCTGTTGTGGCTGTACTCACAGCCTGCCATGTGCAGGGAGATGCAGGTGTCATCTCCATGCATGGGAAGCTCCTGCTTCCACTCCTGCTTTGTTGGTGTGGGGTGTTTCATGCAATTCCTGGGTTTGTTCGGGTAGAGTTGAACCATCTTGTAGCAGACCTGATCCTGCAGCATGAACATCTTTTGCTTGCCACAGCAACAGCCCCAGCCTGACTCCCATGCTCAGAGGATGGTAGGGAATGTCTTGGTGCTCCCTGAGCAGACTGGGGTGGAGCACAGTTATAGAGCAGGACTGTGACAGACCTTGGTGTCCAATCCAGGACTTCTGAGCAACCCCTTATCCACCCAAACATCATTAGAATTTGCTAAGTGGTCAGTCCTTGGAAACATACAAAATTTTCACTTTCCTCATCCACCTTTTACATATGATTTATGTGAAACTTCTAATTTAAAAAAAATATATCCTGACACCTTGTTTAGTAAAAATGGGCATGAGGAAAGCAAGTACAAATTGCACAGCAAAGTTTCACCCTAAATATTGAAGAAAATGTATTTTATTCTGTCTATTCTGTGGAGATTAAAAAGCAAAAAAAAAAAAAGGAAGGTCAAGGTAAGTAATTGTAGCACACCATCTATTGTGTATTTCCTCAAGATCGCTCCAGTTGTACAGAATAATGGCATTTCTGAACTTCAATAACTTTCACCACAGAAAGGCACAGCATTTTGACAGGACTCAGTAAATCATTTAAAATCATAAGGGCCATTATGCAGACTGTGTGATAAAGTTAGAGACAGGGTATTTTTGTGCAATTGGTCTTCAATTTTGCTCTAGATTTTAGGTGACATAAAGCTCAAAAGGAGCTCCTAGTGCTACTCTCCCACAGATGAGATCAACACTTATGAGTACATGTTTTGATGACACAGCTCAGAAAATTGAAGGGATTATTATTATGGAAGGACCAAGGTGATAAGTACTGTGTTATATATGAATAACTGTCAGTCAGACAAGCCAAGAAAGGTCATAATCCATTATATTAATGTCATAAATGTTATCATAAGCCGACATCAGGGTGGTAAACTGGGATTCTTGCACTTTTTAAAGTGCTGCTGTGCTTAAATGATACTGTGTCCTGGAAAGACAGGTTTATATTAATTTTTCTCTCAAAATAAAAGACTTTAAAGATTTTCGGCAAAACAGAAGTAGTATTGCAAATATTTGTTGGGTTTTTAAAAATTTTATTTTAAAGAAACTTGCTGAATTGTCTCAACAGTATCCAAGATACCATGAACAAATGACAGAGGAGAAACACAATAATTTCTGACTATTTACTGTCCTCCCTTGTTTTATTTGAGCTGTAACTTTCACATACATTTTCAGACACACTCTGGGGGCCACTCCAACTGAGGATAAGAGAAGCAGGAAGGCAGAGGTGGAAGTTCCTGGCCTGGCTGCTGACCACCCCAAGTCAGGACTTCAATTCACTCTCTTGACATTAATATTTTTCCCAATATCGAGTATGAATCAAGGTGATACTCAGGAATGTGTGATAGTGGAAAAAGACAGTGGAAATCATATTTTTTGTCTTTTGTGCTGCTCAGCATTTTCACGCCCACAGAGAGCAGGCAGCTCAATGGATGTCACCAGTGCATGGCTCCTCTGAATTCACCCTGGGCTCCCAGAGGAAGCTCACCAGGGATTGAAATGATACTTTCTTTTTGGCAGCACCACAGAGTGCTCCATCCATTGCTGACCAGTTACGAGCCAGTAGTAAATTGCTATCATCTCATGTAAATCTACTCTCAATACAGGCTCAAGGGAGCTGAACTCTGAGCCCATGCAACACCAAAGCCTTGTGTCCACACTCACTGACATTACAAATCCTACAAAAATGGTATATCCCTGAAATCTGGGTGCATCAGAGGTGAAACAACTATCCAGTTAGCACTGGATCACTTTGTTTACAGCTTTGAGGGGAATGGTTTGATAAACTCCAGAAATCCAAGAGGAATTTAAGGTGAGTTTTCACATACTACACAGAGTCCAAAAGAGAAAAGCAGGGTAAGTACTTCTGGAAAATGGCATACTGTATTTACTGACCACATCAGATCAGAGCTATAGTTTTATGTCAGAACTTAAAATTCAACATGTCCAGCAGACTCATGCTGATGTATGGTTGTGATAACACTGACGTGGGCAGGAGACAGCCGCCAGTGAGTCACTGCACCACTTCCTGCAGGAGCTGGCTGTCTACAGTAGGCACCCATTGCACTGCCTATTGAGTGTGGCTTGCAAAAATCACTCATCTAGTCTAGCTTGTACAACTACAAATAAGCCATGTTTGTACCATGCAGGTAAATGTTCAGGGTGAAACCAGTGTGGGCTAACTTGAATTGTATAAATAACTGCAAATAATTTCTTCAAATGAGAGCATAGTGTCTGGAACAACAGACAGGAAAATACATTTACAGATGATCAAATTATCTTAGGATAATAGAGTAATGCTTTTCACTGCTGTACTTTGTGTTCTTATAGCTGAGAAAAGAATACTACAGCTGGAAAAGGCTCAGCATTTCAAAGAGAAGAGATTTTATAAGTAGAGCGCTTCCATGGGAGAGACTGCCTTTTCTGAGTTGTTTTAGGGAAACATTAAAAAACCCTCAGCAAACCAAAAAAGTTATTTTTTATGACTTGGAACTACACAGAATAACATCTGATGATAAACAAAACCTTTAGACAATTTGTCTATTTTATAATATAACCTGAAAAGTGCTTCCTTGTTCATATGAGGTTACTTATCTCTATGATTGCAACACAATGCTTTTGATCAAATGTGTTTTCAGAACTGGCACAACCAAATCAAGTAGCTGAGCTGTTATAGTAGTTTGCATGCACAAGTGCTGTTAAGTGTAGAATTTTTTGAGCAAATTTTTAGAGAAAACAGAGTGCCCTTTGAAATTTTGGAACTAAAGCTGTATAAATGCCATAATGCTGTTTATGACGTCTGTAGAAATATATGACACTCAAAGTACTTTTAGGATGCTCCAAGGTATATCAAAGAGCATTAACTTCAGTACAGCTGGGAATGTCCCCAGATTCACTTATGAATGCATGTTTCTTACATCCTGTATATTAACTATAGCTACATACAAGGCAGCACTTAATATAGCCTTGGTCATTGAGAATAATCCACAGAGTAAGCTTATTAGGTAAGGTTTAGCATCTACATTTTTGTGCTCACATCTGCTTGCCTGACATATATAATCTTCCTGGATGTCACAGTTTACATCCTATTTTCATTGGATGGTAATGAAACTTGATCAGTGTCTTCATCTTCTTCTCTGTCTCTCCCAGAAATATTTCTGCTTGTCAGCTCCCCCTTACCAGGACTCTCTGGTGTGATCCCTAGCCAGGTCCTTTATTAAAGGGTAGTGCATGCAGGGCTTGAAGGCAACTGTACAATTTATTGTTGTGCAAAATGGAAGTGCTACTTCCAAGACAGTAAAGAAAGAAAAAGTGATATAGCAATTCCCTAATCTGAATTTTCTGTACTTCCTTTTCTCTCACAAAGGTCTGGCATACAACTATTTTAGCAGCGGTAAGTCAGTAGTTGCTTTCTGAAGACTTATGCTTCTGCTGAAGTCTTATGAAACTGAACTGTAGGCACCTCAGTAATTTTAGAACAGCTTAGTCTGAGAGGTAAATTAAAATTAGGGAAAATTAGACCATTTCTAATGAGATGGTTATTACACTGAATAATGATGATTATTACTTCTGCTTAATAAAACTGTCAGCCAATGCAAAATATATATTAAGTGAAATTACATTACATTATATTTCTATCAACTCAGAAATTCAGTGTGTTGCTTTCCCAAAAACCATGGAAATAATGAAATGCTAGACAGGGCTTCCTTTTCCAAATAGGATCAAACATGAAGCTTTCAGAAACAGCCCTTTAAAGCCCTGATTTAAAGCCCATTAAATCTAATGTTGTGAAGATTTCTGCTGACTTCTGTGCCGTGTAGGTCAGGACTTCACTAAAATGAGCAGTGTTCCCCCCAGTTGTCTCTACTAAGTACCCAGACAACACAACACAGTGAATGCACGTTCGTAGCCCCATTGCCTCGCTGAGCTCAATGCTTGCTGGCACACCTGCTTTTCTGTTCTGATTTACCTGGCAAATTAGGAGATGGACTCCACAGGGTGAGACACATTGTTATTTCCAAGGTGAAAACAAAGAGGAACATTACCTATTATCTATTTATTATCTGTCTAAAAATTTAATCCTGCTGTAGAAACCTCGATGCAGAAGCCCCAGACACTTAGAGGTGAGGCAGCTCTCCAGAAGCCTGTCCAGAGACATGACTGACAGGGAAATTCGAGTGCTCAGCATTGTTCTGTTTAAAAGCAGACACAATATTAAACCCTGCCTCCAGCAAGAACTGCTGTCCCGAGGAATGAGAGCTGTCCCTCTGGGGGGTGGCTCTCTCCTCTCTGCTGGGAGTCTACATGGCAGGAAACTGCCAAATGGGCAAGAAGAAGGGAGGTGGGAAGTGAAGAGTGCATTCCTACAATCACACCTTCTCTGTGTAGGGTTCAATCTAAAAGGATACATTTTTGTAGAATAATTTTATATAAACTAAGCCACATTTGGCTTACAGAAAGGTGTTTATCACAGCTGCAATAGCTGTAAATTTTATAGATTCTGAGAGAAATTAAATAAGCAGCAAAAACGGCATGACTCAATACATGCCTATGCCAACTGATCCAGTGAACCAGGGCAGAGAGGTGAGAGTCTTTCTGTGGTGCATGTTAAAACCTGGAGAAACACAGATTTTCTCATATAATTTTATTTTTTGAGAGCATTATTGCTCATACAAAGAGCAATGTATTATCTTAAATGCCAATGATAACGTGGTTAGTATGTCACAGCACACATGGTTCTCAGGTTTTCATCATACTTTGAAACATCTACTAATCAACAAGATTTCTCCTTTTATGAAGCCCATTTTGTAGAGTTCCATAAAACAGGTTCTACAGTCACAATTTCATTAGCATTATACTGTTGCCATGGTAATGTGGTACCAATTCAATTGATGGGCTTTTCATCCTGGGCTTATAGAATTGCTCTTCCTGTCAAAAATACATCTATATGGAGACAACAAACAGACTTTACCACTGGAGTATGAGCACAAAATATCACATGCTAATTTGGCTAGGAATGTATCAAGTTATTGGCAGCAGACCTAGAAATCATCAGAGACATGGTACAAGTTACTAAACACCATACATGGCAAAGTCACACTTCAAAAATTAGGGAGGTTACTCACATTGTTTGCTGCAGTATCTGAATGTGTAGAGCACTTGGCTCTACTCTGATCATTCTTTGAAATGCTGTTGGGAGGGCACAGCACAACTGGAAATATTGGAGGAAACAAAAGCAGCAACACCCTAAAGAATAAAACGTGAGCTGAAGTTGTGTTTTGTCCTTTTCCCGTTTGCACGTTCTGCAGCGTGTTCTGGGCTAATTGCTGCCCAATGCAACACCTAGTTTCTCTGGTCTGTAAAACTGGGAGAATGACCCCTCTGCCCCTGTGCAGAGAACCTGGTGTATACCAAATAGTGAGTGATAGCTGGTACTGCTAAACACTGTCATTAAGTAAAGTAGCAACGCTTTTAACAGCTCCGGGAAAATGCACTGCACAGATCTACAATTTGAGAAATGTCACTGGGAGGATCTGGACTCACCCAGGGAAACACAGAAGAGGTGACAGACTGAGCAGGTAACAGTATATATAAACCTATAGAGGAAGGATGTTGATGTAATTAAAAAACCATGACAGTTTGTAGTTTTTAAAAAATAAATATTATAGGCTATGGGAGAAATATCCACAGCATTCTGAGCAAGGAAAGCAACAATACAATATAAGGCAACAGCGAGGTGGCCTGTTTATAATATGTTCAAACACTTTCTTGTGTATTTGCACTGTTTTCTGATGTTTTTTTTCCTTTTTAGATAGGAAAAATCTTTACCGTCCTGACACATAATGTTCGGTCTATCATTTCTTAGCTTAATCATGTTGTGTCCTTTGCAGCAGCAAGGGTAAATTACAGACAGGATAGTATTCAGTATAATCAAAGATCTGTTCCACTTTACATAAGTTTTGTCTGATTTACAAAAGCAGCATCTTCTCCAGCTGAGTGAGGAAAGAGAGACCTTTAGATGCAGATAAAAAAACTTAGAGAAGAGGCTTCTCCATTAGGAACCTATTGTTCACACACAAAAAGAAAACTGTTGTTATCACTATTATCTATTTATTTACTTTTACCATGATATAGCCATAGGACCCAGCTGAGACCAGGACCTACTTGTGCCAAGCACTGCAAAACCACACAGAGGGCTGCAGACTCTCCTTCAGACAATTTATAAGCCATAAGAGACCCCAGAGAGGAAAGAAAAATAGAGAGGAGACAGCTTATGTAACCAACTCTTTAGGTCAGAGAAGTCAGTGGCAGAAGCAGCACAGGTCTCCAGTCCCTGTACCCTCCATTGGGATGCCTGTCCAGGTGGGGGAAGGATATGGTTGGAGATACCCTCTGCCAGATTCGGAGGCTTCACGCTCTGACTCGCACACAGAGTAATGCTTTACCCCGTAATTCCAATGGCTGCATCTGTGTTACTGAGCAGGGGCAGCCTGAGGCAAAACTTGAAGTCAGCTGTGAAGCCCACCCCTATTACCTATTAAAGCACCTTCAGGCTGGCTCCAGGGCAACCCTGTTAATCCTCTCAGGGACAAAGGCTCAAGAATACCCTATGTTTTTTTTGAGCATGTTCAAGGGCACCAGGGTCAGAGTACCTGCCAGAGAAATATTGATGGATTTCAACACCAGAACTGAAGCAATAGGGATCAGGCTTTCTTCCTCCACAGTAGGGACTTCCAAATCCAAGCCTGAACAGATGGAGGGAGGGGGGGAAAGAGAGGAGATTGTCATTACAGGAGCAAGAAGTCAGTTTACACCAGAATTTTAAAGCTTTGATCAGGAAGAAATATGATGTCTTAGATTAGGAAAGCATTGACTTGGAGTTTTTCTTGCTTTCTCCTTCTCTCTCTGTCTCTCAAAATTCATATAAAGTAAACCCATCAGACTCTGGGTGAAGAGGCATTCATCTTCTAGTCGGTAAATACTTCCATTCACTGTGTGGTGCCTGCTGACTTTACTGCTGTTGCAGCCTTTTAAAATGCTTCCAGGAAATCTCATTAGATTTTAACTTTAATTTTCTTTTATTAAGGAATCTGAAGAGAGTTTATAATAATACCAATTTAACTTTTTAATAAAAACTGCAAATAATAGGCTAGCATAGATTTGATCTCATATACATATCTGATAAAAATTCTGATCTGTAGTAAAATTTGTTAGCCAGGAGTCTGTTGTCATCATATTAATGAATATAAAAGCTGGCGGCTTCAAAATGGCAATATTACAGTAAGCCTACTTTTTTTTTAATGGTTTTGTGTTGTGCATTCACTATTGATGAAGATTAAGATTTAGCATGCAGAAATAATATCCATTATGATGGGATTGTCCACAGTGAATTGAGTAGGACATTTGCTTAATTAAAAGTATTTATCTTAGATGATTTAAGAAGTATGTCCTACTACTGAACTGATGATGTAAATTAGTTTCTTATAATCAGTTCACCACTGATGACTCCTTATACTAAATAGAAGAAAAAATGTAAGAGAAGAGTCAGAGGAAAATAATGGATGCCACTGTCTGAGAATTTAAAAGAACATTAGAAATAATGATTAATTAACACTGTGCCCTGAGCAGGAAATATATATGATCACACCCCGAATGCAGAGACCTAATAGAGCTCTAAAAGGCTTCACTTCAAGCAGAAAGTTTGGAGATGAAAACATGAACACATACCCAGTTTCCCACATACCCACTGTACCTGTGCCTCAGAGGCACTGGTGTTTGGGGGTAGAGCTTGGGGACAAGAGGTGGCACAGAGCCCATGGTGGTGAAGCCCTGTGACATGGTGTGGGGTGTCCTGCAGGGGCTGGCACGACACTTCCCCAGCTTTGGGCAGGAGGCTGGGAGCTTGAACTGCTGTGGCTGGCAAATTGGGGCAGAGTGGAGAGCAAAGCCAGAATGCCAGGGAGGGCAGGAACTGGTGTGATCTGCTCCTCAGAGTGCTTTTAAAGACATACTGGGTGGTTGAATCTCTTATACAAATATACTTTCAAGGGAGAACCCCAATGGGTGGAATGTTTCAACCTCTCTCAATTTTACAGCCCTACAGCCTAAGTTTCCTGGACTAGTCCACCTTCCTTCCTCGCCAAATGACTCATGGAAAGCTGTAGATCTTCAGTCTGTGGAGACAATCTAACATCAGCAACTTTCTGGGGGTGCTGCTACAAGGTAGGGTTACATCTAACTCCTTCAAACCATCCCATCAGCTCAGGTGTGCTACTGACACGAAAAGCTTGTGACTCCCACTGCTGAGACCTACTTGTCTGCTTCCTGGAAACCCTGCAAGGCTGCCCCTGAGACAACTGGACCTTCCCTCAGCCAGACACACAAATCACTCACTAAATAGTTTTGGCTGAGGTTGTTGGACAAAATCTTCATAGATAGAGCCAAGAGGACAGGCAAGAAATATTTATCTTCTTCATGCCACAAGTTGTTTTTTTCATTATTTCTTTTCTCCTTTTAACACTCGAGGCATTTTTTTTCTTTCTACATAGGCTAATAGGATGAAATGCTGTGGCTTACTCCAGTCATTTAAGTAATTTGTTTTAATTCTAATTATGAGCATTCAAATAGCAAGTGACATTTGTTGATATATGTTACACTTCTGAAACACTATAAAAAATATCTGACCTACTCTCTGCTAATGCCTAGATGACATTTTAGGAACGGGAACCACCCTGGGAAGGGCTGGGCATGTGCAGGATGGGAGCTGTCAGTGAAGTGCATGACCATGAATCTGGTTTTGATCTGTCCACGTAATTTTCCAGGTGAGCCTCGGACTCTGCCTACAATCTGTGCCTCCAGATGACAGCCCCACAATGGCAGATGGAGGGACATCCGCTCCTCCCGTGCACTGCACTGGGTGTTTGCTGCTCCCAGAGCTTCCACACGCCATGGCACCTCCAGCTGCCGGATGCCTGACCCAGCTCGACTGCTGCTGGAGATGTGCTGGGGCTGCCTCGTCCCTGCTGGCTGCTGCCTGCCTGCCTGCCTTATTCTTCTGAGTTATGCCCCAGCCCGCTCCTGCCCTGTTGTGCTAGTGCCTCCGGGCTGTATTGAGTTTTCAATTATCACAATATACAGTGCAGATGCTATGTAAAACAGCCAGCGTGGCTGAGCACACTGAACTCCGTAGAAACACAGTTAAATAAAAGTACTGCTGTAATACCAGGAGGCTGATTGGAACCACAAGATACCAGTGTCATATCCTGTGGCTTTTATGTTGGTAGATGTAGATTTCAGCCATTGGAGTCTAGCTATCCAACAGACACCAGATCCATTTCCTTTAGTTGTTATCTTTAGTTGTGAGTAACTGATACACATTTGCCAATAAATGCAGAACCTGGTAAACTGCAGAAGAAAATACCCTATTTGAGATACCTACAAATATATCCAGGCATGTACTATGGGGTAGCATCTAACAGTGTGCAACTTAAAGAAACTCTCTGGTACACATAATACATTTAAAGTGGTACATCAAGAGAGCTCTGACTTCAGAGAACAAATGTGTTTTTACATTGTCAACTCCAAATTCAGGCAAAGAAATAAACAGCAAGTGTATGTCTCCACTTCTGCATTTGTACAAGCAGTAACAAGCTCCCAGATGATAATGACACCATGATATCCATGCAGGGATAAAATACTATGACAAAAGAGGAAGAAATAAACAATAAATGCAATAATGTTAAATTTTCCTGTTATTAACTTCTAGAAAAGCTTAACGGCTAGAATTTTAAAATGTTTTATGTAGACAAATGTAAAGAGAACAACACATTAAGTGTGTTTTTTCCAAAGAAAAATGAAATAGGCATACAGAGAAAATTATTATATTTAGTACTCTCAGGGCAAATTCTAGCTAAGGACTGTGAAATAATTTGAAAATATTAATGATTTAGCCTCATAGCTAGCTTTCAGGTAGATAATAATGATCATTATTACTATAAATAAATACTATTATTATCATTCTTGCTCAGAAGAATATTGATGCATAAAGAATTATGTATTAGTCCAAAGTCTGTTTTACTACTCTAACCATCCTTCTCAAGAACTATTATATATTAAGATCATCCTTTTACAAATCCTCTTTGATATACTATTCAGTTTATCAGTTCTAAAAACCAACCAACCAAGCTGCCTTGTGAAACAGTGCCAGTGAACGTCTCCATTTGCATGTGAATTCTCAAGCAGCAACAATCCTGCTTAAAAAAACAAAAAAAAAAGAAGAGAAAAGGAATCATGAAAATCAGTACAAAATCTGTCAAGGCCCCATCTGTTACTGGATATCAGAATATCACTAAGACGCTCTAAGGAACAAAGTTCATTCCTAGTCTAACACATAGTGCTTTTTGGTCGATGAAATTAATTCAAGCAGGGAGAAATGAGAGCGCATACCATGAAAAACTCTGTTCCTCCACTGAGGATGGAAGGAAAGAAGGATCACTGCTCTGTGTGTGGTCTTGGTTTTGGTGCACATAGCCATGCCTAAACACTAAAATAATCAGTGTGCTTGTGTCTCCTTTTGATAGCCAGGTATGCCTGCTGCTCCTTTGAGGAGTGCCAGGGAATGAGTGACCTCTGGTCCTGACAAGGTGAGGACTTGGATTACGTACAATTGTTGCAAAAAGCGAGATTTACAGCCAGCTACCTGAAGCGGTATGGAAACAAAATGATAGACTCCACTCTGGCCTTAAAAATCCCTCTACAAACATGTTTATTTCCTTCTGAATGGGAATATTTACAGGCTGGGAACACTTATTTGTAGGCTACTTATATATCTCCTCTTCAGGATCTGAATCTTGCATATTAATGAACTACAGGAAACAGGAAAACCAAACATTAACACCATTGTAATGCACCATACTATTTTTCTTTCCCTTTTTTAAACTGTTAGAGTATGCAAATGTTCAGTTAACTGGTCCTCATGTTTTCTCTTTATTGAATTGCTTTCACTATGGCAAATAAATATTCATAAAGAAATGTGGACAATAAATCATTTCAAATAGTTCAAAGCCATTTTCTTTCTAAACTGCATATATTTTCAGCTGTAACTCGCCTTTAATATTTCATTCAAAAGACGGACTTGTAGAAGGACAATAGAGATAATGTGTCAAGTAGTAATTAAAACAGGGGGTAATGATTAAAACCATTTTGATCTACATTGTGCACTGCCAGATTCATAATCTCCTGTGTTTGTTAGGATGACTTTCTACTTGCTTTATACAGAAACTCAAAATAAACTTCTGTTTGAAGACACTGCAGAAAACAAAAGATTTCAACCCTGACCTTGTGGGGTCCAGAGCCCTTCCCAGCTCTGGAGTTTAGGTTTATCTTCTGTACCATCCTAGCAAGATAAACTCAAACAGGCACTGTCTTTCCTGCAAGCAAAGATTGTGACTTCTCTGGGAAGCAGATCCAGATCCAGAGCAGAAGACAAGGAAGGGCCATCCCAGCGTGTACAGGTAAATGTAACCTGTCTCACCATTTAGATTTAAGCTAAGAGCTTCAAAAGAAATGAAAGTTAAAATCTGGTTAATTTATACATGTAGGGATCTTGGTTCAAATCCAAGTAATAATTATGTTCCTTGTCTCATTGTATGTTTTGGCAGTTAATACACATATTTGGCCCAAACTCATTATCTTTGCTGGTATGTTGCTGACTTTAGGCTCTGATTCAACAGAGCACTTACATACAGACTTAAATAAATTGATTTAGGAAAGCATTAGTCTTTGTGTTTAATCTTGGGCAGACATTCAACTTTCAAATCAATGGGACTTATGAACAGCCCTGACCTTTGGGTCTAAATATTTGCCATATCAGTGCACTGATAGAAATATATTGGAGAAGATAATATCCATATCTAATCAGAATTTTAGTCTTTCATGGGGAAATACCCATAGATAACACATTATTCTGCTGAAGAAATCCATTTTATAGAATTTATCAGAAAGCCTGAAGTCACATTTGCTGTTTATTCCAAAAACACAAAATGAACAGGGTCATTCCTTGATACTGTGTCTGTAATATTCTTTAAATTAAAAAAAACAAACAAAACAGGAGAAGTGCTGGCACAAAAGGGCTTTCATAATTATTTACCTATACCTTCTCAATTGTCCAGCATGTGGCAATCCTTTGGAGAGCAGGAAGATGGAAGGTGAGGCAGAGAGGTTTTGGTATCCCATGGACTTGAAGACAACTGCATAAGAAGTACCATGGGAAACTCCTTCCTAAAACCAGCATTTATAAGGGCCGCTTATATCCACATGGAATTTTGAGTAATCACATAAAATGAAGGCAGCTAGGGTAAAAACATAGATGTTTCTGGTGTAGAAGTTGTACAAGTGCACCTCTAGCCCAATCTCTGAGATTAGAAGAAACAATTGGCAAAATAGTAGATGTTATGATTCTGTGAAATAAAATAGTCTTCTTACTGTTCTTAAAAACACTTCACACTTAAGTTTTCTTTATTATGTTATTAAGAAGGCTAAGAGAGGCTCTCAAATATTGTTTTTAGAGTAGAAACACAGACATAAAAAGGGAAGCAGATTACAGCAGATCCCATCATATCATGTAATTTGAAGAGTGATAAGTATGAAGATCATAAGAAGATGCAGCAAAAATCAATGGATGCTACAACTCTGTACAACCATAGAGGAATGCTGTGATCCACATTCTCCCACTGGGTTCTGTGGGCAGAGTTTGGGAATAATGCACAAAAAGCAGCTGTTCAGCATTCACTTGGCTCACACAATCCCATGGATCTATCCGAATGCCACCTACATTCACTTTGGAGGTGGTGAGTCAGGCATACGGAGCTGCTGAATTGCAGCCACTGCAAGCAAGCTCTGGAGCAAGGCCCCTTCGAGCAAAGGGCAGACTGTAAGGGGAAAGCACAAGGTTCTTATCCTCCTGTATGACTCTCATATTACAAAAAAAAACCCCAAATTGAAGCTACCTTTTCCATGTACTGTGCCCCAGGGCAGGGGGAGATTACAGCAAATATAAAATAGTCACTGCCTCTGTTAGGTATTCCCATATTTAGTCATGAATTGGACCTAAAATTTGCTAATTTAGATCACCTGCTCTCATTGAAATCAATTAGTGCCTAGCAGGGCAAAAAGCTTATAAAGCTGAAGGTGAGGAGGAAGAGGTCCTTGTTAGATGAAAGGCTTTTTCCAGTATGAGGAGAGGATCTCTTTAATCCGTTCTTTGGTTTCTGCTGCAATCTTACTGCTTCAGTGAGGTATGTTTTCTAACTGATTTAAAGAGTTTGGGATTTCAATTTTTTTCATCTTTCCTGTTACCTTTGGTTAGAGTGTAGTAATGTTTTTTTCTGTTGTGCATATAATATAGAGGTCATAGAAAAAAAAATGTTCCTCCCCCTCCCTTTACTAGTATTTACATGGTTAAAACTTTTGAGGAACTAGAAAAAAGTCACCAGCTCTGCTGCCAAACTTTATCCTTTCATGCCTATTCCTGCTGTCACAGTTATTCTCCTTTTTAGCTGATAAAGATTATGATTTGTATCTGAAAGTCCCTTTGATGACTCTGCCTTTTGGCTTTATTTTCTTGGTGTTGCCTACCAATATTGGGTCAAATTCTGAAATATAATTGATTTGCACTGAGTTTGTCAGACATGCAGACTTCTGAAATGCTGGATGCTTAGCTTCACATCCCAAGCAATTTAGCTTTTTTCATTACCTTTTTAATTAAAGAAAAGATTAGTTTACTCTTTCTTGAATATGTAATAAAAAGAAACATGTCAAGGCATGCTAATCATAAGGAAGAAAGTCCTACAGATGCTCAAATTCATATGCTTTGAGCAACAGTTTGACACATATTGTTGTAGTTCCCTATAGAGCAAAAGTTCATTGCATGCTACGCTACATGAATTCAGGCCCTGATGCTGCAGTCAAGCTACTGGGAGGTGAAATGTAATACAGGTTAGAGTAACTTGATGGGGAAGAAATACTTCTAATGCTCACCTACAGAAATGGGGAAAGAAAAAACCTTTCCCACTACTAGCATATTTCTTTTTACCACATTTACCTGGAAATTGGGAAAATACCTGAAGTAAGTGGGGTGTAAAGAAGCCATGTGTATCTTGCATTGTGTTTCAATAATTTCATTATGTCCAGAGCATCTTTATCAGAATGATGCTTGGTTATGAGTAATGGTTTTCTTTCTTTCTTTTTTTTTTTTTTCCTTTTTTTTTTTTTTTTTAATTTCCCAGTCCTCTGGCTTTTCTCCAAGGAGAATAATTCTAACTTATAGCAGATGCAGTCCATCCCTTAAGACTCAGGATCAATCAGACAGACGGCAATTGTTCTCTTTAACATCCTAAGATTTACTTTGGTGTAAAAGTCAGCTTTGTGTCCTGCAGATCCATTATTTACTAAAATAAATACTGCAAAAAGCAGCCATACTCTGCTTGAAAATTAACAAAAACTAGACTGACTTTCTACTCAAACTGTTCATCACAAAGGAATAAGAAAACAAAAGGCTCCTGATGCTATGACAGAGTTAAAAGCAAAAGTTTCACATGGAACATGGGCAAGTAAGAAAAGAGGATGATGAACAGCTGGTAGAATGGAGAGAAGGGAAAGGATAACAAAACAGGGGAAAAGTGTATTAAGGGCAAAAGCTTAGACCAAAGAGTCATGTGCAGCCCCAGGGGTCTGCCTGCGGCACTTCAGAAAAGTTCTGAATAAAAGAGCTCCAAACTCTGCTGTGATGTGTATGTTGATAACAGAAGTGGTATCTGTATTTTAGAAACTTCAGATGCTCATTTACTCAAGTAGGAATTAAGGTGTTGTATACCAAAGCTTGGCCCAAACAGACTCATATTTTGAGTACTTTTCTTTACTCTTTATATTCGGTATGGTAGAATAGCAACCATTAGCTTAGCTGGCAGCCTCTAGGCTGCTGTGAAGTAGTAAAACAGCCCTAAGAGTTGAGGATCTGGACCTAGATGTTCCCTTAAAATGGGACATGAAAGGTCTGCTTTACCTTTTAAGTTGGTGATAGTTAATTGAGAAATACTTTAATCAATGCTTCATGTGATTTAAACCTGATGCAACCAAGCAGACTGCCTCTGAGAGACTTTCCAACACAGGTTTGCAATCTTCCTAGGACTCAATGGTATTTCGATGGATAACATTTCTAGTAGGCTAATTTTCTTGCTAATTATCATCAAACACCTAGACAGACTTTCTGCTGTAGTAGATATGCTTTGAAAAAAACTAAAGTCCCTTCAATCATGGGCAAAAGGAAATTACAAATTCAGTGATATAAAGATTTTTAAATCTTAAAGTAGTGTTTCATTACAATATCTTGGTGCTAAGATACAACATCTTATAGTTGATAGATAAAAAAAACCCATAATTGATTTTGAAATTAAAAGTCACAATCCATGGATAAGAGTCCTAAATTTTTTATTAAAAAATAAATTAGGTTTTAGCAATTCTAAATGGCAAACCATTTTCCTCCAACCAAAGGTGTTCTGACTAAAGGGATTTTATGCATTTTTGGCTTTGTTGAGTGCTTTACTTCAACTTTAAAAGGAAAAATAAACCCTACAATACATCTTACCAAAATTCATGGATCTATATCCCATATACTTTGGGCACATAAGTCCCAAGTGTATTCTTCCCATTCCAAAACATTTTGAGGTTACACTTAGTCATAAATGTTTCTAGTCTACTTCATTTCATTCTGTGCAACTAGTATGAGATGGAGGAACAGACTTAAAAGGAGAAAATTCTTACTGGAAGAAACAAAGGCAGGTATGTCTCTCTCTGCCATAGTCTGCTTCCTTTCAAATTCATCCTTCTGATGCCAAGGCTGGTCCCTCACAAGATCACAGCTACATCTGCAGTGAGTAGTACTTGCTCAGTATCACATTACTCAGGCAGTGCAAAATCAGATCCAAGGAAAATTGTGTTGCCATGGCTTTAATGGGGGCAGGGGGGAGCTTATCTTTAATGGCTGGGATGTACTTGCAAAGCACAGAACCCAAACTCAGAGCTGGCAATTTGAGGATATGATGGGAGAGTAACAAACAAGCATACACCAAACAGATGGGCCAGCCAGGCTGTTACAACGGGGTTCAACTGCAGCTCTGGCTCTGTATGTGGGAGCTCCTCAGTCAGTCTTAATTGTCAGGCTGTATTGACTTTGGTATTTACAATTCCTTTGTTTATAGGATTATGATTAACTTCTTCTGTAATTGAGAAAAAATATTAAAAAACATAGGCCTCTTAAATCCTATGAGATTCTGCTCCTTTCAGGCTTATAACAAATATCCAGTGACAGTGATATAGGTTCTTTCTGCAAGAAGTGTGAAATTACAAGTATGCATATGTATATGATTTCATTGTCAGTATTTGACAAGCTTGAAAAAAAATGTTTTGGCTATAGAAGCCACTGATGTAGGTGTTATGAGGCATATGGGAGAGGTCTTTCAAATTTTTGGAATGCTTGAAGCAGGAATTTGCTGTGTGGGCTAAAAGGACTATATCTGTGGCCCAGCCAGGTGGAGATCACACTTTCCTAGCTGGTTGTTGTTGCAGTAGTCCACCTAAGCATTCTGCAGGAAGGTGGAATGCAGCATAGCCAAAAGTTGCCATAGCAATAGATTATTATGCAGCTAGAGTAAAATCTTGGATATGTATGTATTGCAATTAAAGTGATAATTGGTTTGACTTTTTAGGAAGGATATACTTTTAAAAAACACCAACAAAACTCCACCAAAACTAGTCAACAAAAAGAGAGAAAAAAGGCAAAAGAACATAAAACCTTTTATTCATTTGTGTAAGAAATGGGCAGTTCCACAGCACCATGATTTGTTTATTTTTTCTCTTGTTAAAAGCCAAATTTGTGTGAGGTAAATGACACCCAGCATAATACAGTACTTTTTAAATCAAACATATCTTTCAGTTTCTGTGAAAATTGTTGTTTTGCAATGCAAAACTTATATGCAATACACAGTAAAAAAAACACAAACACACACAAATTTAGGCATGAAATTAGACAATGTAAATGTGTTTAATTTGATGGGAGAAGATTTCTTTTTTTAATCAAGGTATGTGTTCTATATCAGGAGTAATTTTCAGTGGAGATAAGATGCCCTGCATTGATGGATAATGTTTGTTATAAAGGGTTAATTTCCAAAAGGAATCTGGTTTAGCTCAGATTTTTTTTTTTTTTATCAAATTGATTCTGCTTGATTTGATGTAGTGATCTAATATGACCTTGATTAAATTAGAGAGAAAATGATGATGCAGACTGTTTGTCCTATTGACAATTGCTACCTTAGGCAAGGATGGCAGTGAATTAACGTCTTGCCCATATTTTGCAGGGACCTTGGGTAGGAATTAATTTCTCCTATTCACTTTGACCTTGCTAAGAAGGCAATAACTGTTGCTGATTGTAAAGTTAGCCTATTTCACTGCTTCAGAAATAGCTTCAGGAACTTGCTCAAAAAAGTCGAAGACAGATGACTGGCTTGCCATCAGCCTAGTAGTTCAGCAAGGACACAGGGATGTACCACAAGTCATTTATATTATTTGAGCATCAGTTCCCCAGTCAACAGCTGAGATTGTGGATAGTCTTTATACATCGTCTCACACCAGCATTTGGGGGCTACAGCTACATCTGAGATAAGTAGAAATTTGCTTTCTTCTGCACAGTGTATAGGTCCTGAGTAAAAGTCATCTATACAGCAAGGGAGGGAAGAGATTTTCTTGACCTGTCCCTCGGAAAACCTGGTTAAGTGTTTGTTTCTTTTGTCCTGTTTGCTGGAAGCTAGAGAGCAAAAGATGTGTTGGTTAGTGCTTTGGGGGCTTCTATTTAATTTTCAGCCCAAGTACTATGTTACTTTACAGGAAATGCTTATGAAATGTAAAGCAATATAGAACATTTTTTCTTCAGCTATATTTCATGGCTTGGCTAAAAGCATTCAAGTTAATTACCTGTGTCTGTTAGTGTTGATGGCTGTTAAACACTACTATAAAATTCAAGTTATAGTTGAGGTTTGCTGCACTGAGCACTATAAAGATCTGTATAAGACAATAGCCTCTATTTGAAAATGATTTTCAATATATAGTCTTTTAACTGTGTTTAAATCTTGCAGTAGGAACAATACATTTCACTGTGTATGGTCACAACTGCTGAAGTTACAGGGCAGTGAAAATGAATCTTTTCCATGTAAATGGAATTGTGTAGGAAGCAAGTTCCAGGCATATAAGGGTAGGGTTAAAAATGTGCAGAGTCCTGTTAGTGTTTACATATAACATTGGTGGAGGGAGAAAAGGTTTGCTGTTTTAATGGCAAGCCAGCATGTATTGAAGTTAACATGAAAAGGGAAAATTTTAATTTTTGTGTACTATAATAACTAAATGGGAAGATGTCTAAGAATAGAAAACTAATATGTGTTTTAACACATTTAAACAACCAATGTAACTTGTAAATCATCATTTCTAAGCACGCACATACTACCTCTTTATTCTTGTTTTGCCTTTTCTGCTAAAACTAAGACTTCTCTGGTAAACCTGCCTACCAACCTGATTTATGATAAGACTAGCATACAGTTCCTATCATTTGCTATGATTTTTTGGGGTTTTTTTTGTAGTACTCTCATTTATGCAGTTTATCAGCTGAAAAGCACCATCAAGCTCCCCTTCCCTGAAAGGATTTCCACAGAGCCTGGCCACGATGTCTCTGCTCTGCTCCACATTCCGTTTTGTCCCTCTTAGCAGGTGAGGGGGAATCATCATGGAATAGGCTTCAAGTCATGCCAACCACTTTCCACCCAGGGAGCAGCAAGTGTGATTTACTCTATCATTTCTGTACTGTTATATCTCCTGTTAAGTTGCTAATGCAAGTCCTGAGTTTCCTCTAATTGTACCCCCAATTACCTGTCCTCAGGGTACCCAGTCATCTTCCCACAGCTGGGATTCCAGCCATGAGAGGAAAGGACGTATTGCAGAGACAAAGGACTAATTGCAATTATTTATAAGGACATTGAATTACCATCAGTTACTGTATTTCTCTTAGAAAAACATACCTGTTTGTTCCTTTTTGAACTGCCGAATTTAGAATGATCCAAACACAGTTTGTTTCAAGGATGCTAACCTGGTGGCAGTTTTTTTTTTTAAAAATAGTAATTTAAAAAAGGAAACAGTAGCCATTCTGTCTGTCAAATGTTTGTTTTAGGAGGCATTTGGAAATCTATGAAAGTTGAAATGAGTTACAGTGCAACTATAGAGCCCAATAGTTTAAAACTAGTAGTATTTCGTAAATAATTCAAGAGGCTGGTTTGTACCATGTCAGTATCTCTGGAAAGCAACAAAACTACATATTCTCTTAAATAAATCTCCTGCTGATGCAGGATATTTTAGTTGAAGGGATGAATTCATGCCAATAGTTCAGTGAATATATTGGTGGTGTCTGTCTATTTTGGAGGCTGATCTTCCTCTGATCTCATTGCATGCTTCCTTTTGGAACTGCAAGCACAGAAGTAGTTAATTTTGCACAGTTATAAGCTAAGCAGTAACTCACCATCTCTAATTTTTACTTGAATGAAGAAATTCTTGCTGTGTCCAGAAGTTTAGTAGGTAGTAAACCCATTCTATATTCTAAACTTGGCAGTTTGACTTTTTGGAGACTTGGAAGGCTTCTCTGTCCAGGGGAGGGAGGACTGGGAGGTCAGGTATCACTGCATCCAGCCAGCTGACATCTACAGGACTCTTGCATGAGCTTGGTATAATTTTTTCTACTCCACTGCTGCACAGTGAAATGGCTGCAAACCAGGTCTCATTCAAAGGGCAGACCTCACCCTCACCCTTGCCAGAAACTGCCACAGGGAATGCAGAAGATGAAAATAAACCCCTGTATTGTGTCTCAATGCAAATGGTCTGTTCCTTCAAAACAGAACTTACTTTTCTCTCTTCTCACCCAGAGGTGTGATGTCTGGAAAGCAGCACCTTTGCTTCTAACACTAGGAGCTGAAAGATGAATGTGACACCCCTTCCACCACAATTATTATGAGATGTCTTAGAGGCAACTGAGTGATTTCAAAATTTCAGATATTATAATGGAATTTGATTTTTTCCAGATATTATAATTTTGTCTGATTCTGAGTGTCTGTTCAGAATATCTAATATTGAGTCCAACATACTCTTCCTATAAAGTACAGCCTTCTCTCCTCATGCTCAGTGCTCCAAAATCCCACCTTTATCTGAGATCTGTAATTGCTTGTATCCAGTCATGCTAAATGTGTATGCTTTTTAACTTATAAACATTCAGATTTCTTGACTATTCACTTAGCTAAGGTCCAGCAACATGAAAAGCATATTTAGAGTGAAAATAAATTGGGGTGCATATAGAGAAAAGGTTTTCAGAGCAGTACAAACCCAGGACATCAATTTACCAATTCTCAGCCTTAGTAATAAATATAGTATTTGTCTACAGATGTCATCACTGGAGACCGGAGGGGGGAAAATAGCCAGATTTTTCCATCCCCTAAAATATCCTAATGAAACATTTGGTGGAATTTAAATAAGAAAAAATATGCCATGCCAGGAACAAGTTTTACTTTTTAGTATTTCTTTGAATTTCATGATCGTGGTTATCAAAAGATGTTTGTGGTGTGAAAATATGTGAGCTCATTTTTCGTAATTTTTCCCCCCAAGATGATCATGTTGAAACTTGCGGTCCTTGCTACATCTTAAAAATTATTAAGCACTTTAGGCGACAAGCTTTTGTTTACACTGATACAGATGGCTGGAATAAATTAGTGGACTCACTAAAGAACAGCTCATTTGTAGTTTTAAATGTATTTGGGCCCACATGGTGGCCATTTTGTTACTTATTCATCTATTTGTGCTTTACAGTTCTGTGCCCAAAGGCTATGTCTGACTAATGGCCAGAGCTTCCTGCTAAGAGAATTTATAATTGTGTGTATCTCACACCTAAAGAGCATTGGTACTCCTGCACTGTGCCATATCCTGGGTTATCCCGTATAGCTGCTCCCTCTGAAGAGTAAATCCAATTGCAAACAAGCAGATTAGAAAGGCAGTGCACATCTTCACTCTTGTCAATGTTTTAAGTTGAGCATTTCCCCTAAACTGATGAAGAAATGCACAAAGTTGTAATTATATACTGCAACATCAATGCTGCTCTTTGGGAGAGGCAGTCAGAGCAAACTTCCCTAAATTAAGTCTAGAATTCAAGTCCTCCTGTATTGGATTAGGATGAGGGAGGAAAACGATTGCACAGTTGCTCTGACTCTTCACATGTGCACCTCTCAGAAACAGTACGGTAAAACCTCTCCTGTCATACTTCAACTGTGTGTATAGACTTCTTTCCTCCTTGACACCAGTACAGTGAAGACATGGAGCACAAATGTCCTTATGTTGATGAACCTGGCACTGAAATCAGCAGCACTACTTTCAGCTTTAACTGTGATTTACCTTGTCCTGTAAAAGTCATCACCACTGCTGCTATGATTCATAGAGTAAGAGAAAAAAAAATTCAAAATAAATCTGAGAAGCTGTTATGAGCCTCGAGAAGCAGCTCGTATTCTTCATGGCATTTTCTTGATAATCCCATTTCTCTTGGACCCTGTGCATACTGGACATACCATCTTTACTTTGAATTTGGTTGGGCCAAACTAAGAGGGCAGAAGCAGTCAATAACTGAAATATAAATCTCTGCACTGTCATTGTTAGAGAGAAGGTAAAATAGTAACTTGGGTTCATGTCGGGCATTCCCAAGTCCCATGAATCTGACAGGGGAACCTGCTTAAATGTAATGAGCAATCTGGACAGCTAAATTGGGCATTCAAATGTTGGGAGATGCTAGCTGTGAGACTGCAACCATCACTCTTCATCATATGCAATGAGTGAGGAACCTGATCCTGGAACAAAACCAGCGTGGGATTAAAGAATGCCCATCGGGTTCAAGGTACAACTACACAGCAAATTTAAGTCTGTCTCTAGTACTTGAACTGATGTAAATCAGGGGCAGTTTTGAAGAAAAAGTGGGGAGCTGCTTGTACCACATATCAGTACACTGAGACCTCTAGGCTCTCTAATACATCACTGCCAGAATTTGAGTGCTGAACTTTCAGAGTTTACAGTTTACCCTTTAAACTTGGAGATTAACTACTTCAATGGCTGGAGGAGGAATCCTTAGGTTTAGATTGCAGGTTGTGTTCCTGGAACAACTTGAAACTGAGGGACAGACATGGCTTTTCTCACTGCCTGCTGCCCTGCCCTCCTCTGCCCTCCCAGTGAGGCAAACATTCCCAGCACAAGGCTGTAGCTGCTCTGGTAGCAGTGAGTGCCTGGAGCTTTTCTGAGAAAGTTCACATACAATTATTTCTTTGGCATGTGAGCAAATTTTACCTGACGAGCACAAGGAACAAAAGGTTAATGGCAATTTTTCAAAAGCCTGTAACTCAACCAAGCCTCAACAGCATTTCATGTCAGAAGTGAGTTAAGTCTTTAGTATCACTGCTCTGTTTCTACTGCTTTAAAAATCCTGCTGGGGGAGAAACAAATTAAAATCAGAGGCTTAGCAATTAATGAAAAAAGCCCAAGCTATACCTGGGCAGTGTAACACCTCTTATTAAAATTTCTTATAACTTCTACTTTAAAAAAGATGAAATACTTGTATTCTGATGCATGTTTTGTGTGTCTCCTTGTTTTTGTCCATTTATTCCGGAAACAAAGTTCAGCTGTAAACATGCTCAGTGCTGATAAAAGCACTATTTGCCACAGCTGAGAATCCAAAGTTCAGATGGGTGATCCACGGAAGGCCAGCCCTCCCAAACTGCTGGGGAAAGCTGGCAAAGAGCAGCAGGCTGACACAGACTGGCTGACTGCCATGGTTTAAAGCCAGTAAGTTGATTCTCAGCAGAAACAGGGGAAGAGAAATAAGAGGAGCAGTGAGTTAAAGCAGGTTATGATTAGGTCTCTGAATCCCTTTCTCTCATCTGTATGTATTGACAGAATAAGTCTTGCTGCATTTGTAGGAAAAATTTCTACTTCCATGTAATCTAAAGGTGTCACTGTTTATTGGTTTCACTGGTCAAAAATCCTACAGGTGTCAGGTTCATTACATGGGGGTAACCAAGGGTTTACAACTTGCAGAACAAGACAGAAGATGTGTGTAATGGAGAGTTCAGTGCTGGTCTCTTCTATGTAAATACTTGTTTAGAATAAATGGAGACAAACTGTAAGAGGTTGGTCACAAAGCAGTTTATTTTTTCATGTAGATAGAAATATTCCCTGTAAAAATGTATTACACCTAATGAACTTGCATAGTCAATATAGTGTTGTAGGTCAGTAGCAAACACAACCAGAAAAGTCCCTAGCTAGCATCAGACCACAGAGCTGCTCAGCAATGTGAATATTAGTGAAATGAACCCAAGACTCTTGGATTTGTTAGAGATAAGTACTAGCAATGAAGGAGATCCTGCTTCTGATTTTCCTGCCAACACTTCAGCTGCTTTACATGGGCGATTGTAATCAGCAAGAATTGTTATGCAATAATGCTGAAGCAGAGACTTGAGAAAATATAGCTCTCACTTGAGACACAAAAGACCACAACCTTATTTCTTCACATCTTAGAATGGAAAAAAAAAAAAAAAAAAAAAATCCCTCCACTGGGCATCTCTAAAGTGCTCCTTTACAGAGATGGAAAGAAATAAAATAATTACAAGGTAAAGAAAAATTTCCATGCTATTCTGTGAGAGGCATTATCTCTGGAGATGTGAAAGGAAAAGGCAATTCTCTACTGCATCCGAAGGGTCACCAATGTCCAGAAGCTACTTAGAGTTTTCCAGGCTTTTTGTAAAGTAAATAGAAGTGGGAAGCCTTTTTTTATTTTATTTTTTTTAATGCTGTATTAAAGTGGAGAGAATAAAAGCTAACTGGATAAAATGAGTGCTGTAAAGAGAATTTTGAAGAGCAGGTCCGGGGTATGTTTTAAGAAGGGGAGGAAGAACCCAAGAACCTGCCTGGCACGCACATTGGAAAAAATCAAAGATTAGCTTCAAACTCCTCTATCCTTGTGAAATGGTGATAAAAGCGCTCACATTTTGAGGAATCATAGATGTGGCAAAATCAAAGTGCTCTCTAGAAACAGGTGTTACAGTGTTTGGTTTGTTGGTTTGTTTTGTTTTGGTGTTGGTGTTGTTGCTTCCCCAAATGGAGAATACTTGCTTTCTTTTTAGGCCTGTTGCAGAGGAAATGTTTATTTCCACGATACCGTAAATATTGTGTTTCTAGCGTTAAACACTTGCAATGTTTGGTAGGCAGACACCCGGCCTTCGCGCCCTGTTCCCACCCGCTGGATGCCTTCTGCGAGGGGAGTCTCCTAAGGCGGTGCCAAGGCTCGCTGTCCCTGTGGGGAGAGGGGTGAAGGTTAAGAGACAGCCCAGGCCAGTAGCGCTAGAAAGGGTCCACCCCTCTGTGCTGGGCAGGAGGGTGGTCCCAGGCGCGGCAAGGCTGGCGTGCAGGCTGCTCCTATGGCATTGTCCTGAGTGGATGAACACAGCCTGGCTGACGCTTGGCCCTCTCCGCGCAGTTTCCGTGAATGAGAAGGGCAGGGCCGCAGGAGGCCGGGTGTGCGCGTGGGGCGAGGCACAGGAACGTGCCCAGGGTGCAGCGGCGGGGCGCTGTGTGGGGAGCCCCCGGCGCTGCTGCCGAGCCGGGTCCCCGCCACGCGGTGGCCGCTGCCGCCCGCCGCAGGCCCGGGGAGCGCGGCCAGTACCCCCTCCGTCCCACGCCACACCTGCCCTTGCCCCGGGGAAGCTCTGCCCGGCGGGGCGGCTCCGGCCCGGCGCGGGGGGCTCCCGCCCACCTGGGCGTTGCTGCCCGGGCTGCCGGCTCCGCCTCTTCCCGCTCTCCGCTCCCTTCCACTCCGGGACTGCGGGGAGCCGGGGGAAGGCGGTGCGGACACCATGGCTCGTGTGCTGAGCCGGGACCCGGTGGACATTGAGGTACCCACTCGCCCTGCCGGGATGTGCGGCTGTCGCTAGCGGGGAGGGGGCTGTGCCCGGCGACGGCGCCCGGTAAAGTTTGGCGGCGTTAGGAAGTGCCTCGCCGCTGCCCGCCGGCGGTGCCCGGAGCCTCCTCCCGCCGTGCCGTGCCGGCCGGCCGCGAGCAGCCTCGGCACCGGCCCCTGGGGCTGTCCAGCCGCAGCCCTTGCGGGCAGTGGCTGCCGGGGCAGCGCCGGACGCACCGCTCCAGCCGTGCCCCTGCCCCGTCCTCGCCGCGGAGAGCGCGGCCGGTGCCCGGCCGAGGGGCGTGAGGGGGTGGTGCCCGGCGCCTCCCCTCTCCTCGCCTCCTCTCGTCACTCCCCGGCGAGCTCGAGGGCAGGGTGCGACCGAGCCCCGTCTCCCCGGTGAGGTCGGGCCTCCTGGCTATGGTAGGGTTCCTGAGCGGCAGGGCTGCTCGGGGGCCGTGACCTGAGGAGCCCTGGACGGTCTCAAGCTGCGTGGCCGATGGCCACGGGCTCAGCGTCCCGCAGCTGCCTATGGACCAGTGGAGCTTTGGGGGACCCAGCCCGTCGCTGTCCCGCCATGGGTCAGGGCTGTACCCAGTCTCCTTGGACCAAAACAATTGAATGGAAAGCTGAGCAGGAGGGCAGGACCAGTACCCTTGCTGCACGTGACTTTTTCACCTGTGGCACTTGAGGTTTTTGCATGACATTCCTTGCTGCCGGTCGTACTGGGTGCTGGAAGTAGGTCCGGACCTCGCCTTGGGAAGGTGGAGCTGAGGTGGAGTGTGACCAAGGCTGGTGCAGTTGGCACCCGTGGGGCCTCCTGCTGATATTAGCCAGGTTGCAAGGTTTAGCTTCAAGGTATCATTTTCCCACCCTTCCCAGGACCTCACATTTGGATGTGAACTTAAGGTCTTTATGAAGAGTCTAGTTAAACCAAAGCAATGATAAATCAACTTGTGGTTGGTAGTCTTGTTCTGCCCTGATACCGCTTTATGTTGTGGTATACTTTGAAGTGAAAAATGTTAAGTTTAGGGTGGGCTATTGCAGCTCATTGAGGCCCAGTCATAATACATAGCAAAAACTTGAATACATCTCTAGGTCAATTGTGACTATTCCATCATTAGTTCTTGTATTGAGTTTTTGTGTCCAGTCCATTTCCTAGCTGAGCTGCTGCTCAAACCATGACTAATTTCCAGAAATGGTCTTACAGATACTCTGACAAAACTGAAGCACGGAAGGGATGGGAATTATGAACTATCACAGAAGTCTTCCTGGCAATTAGGGAGGCACTGTGGTATGAAACCAGCACTGTCTTTTACTAGCTCAGAGGTTTTAGAGCAGCCAGATTTTTCTTCCAAGTGTTAAAGTTCATTTTTCTATGACAAAGGTTTGATTTTAGTTGTACAGGTGTTTGAGTACTTTCCTTAAATTTTTAATGTAAAATACTTCTTGTATTACACTGCTTTGCATTTTTATATATGTATGGCTCAGATTCAAAGAACAATGTTACGGTAGGATCCTGTGTTGGTTATAGTAAGCAGTACTACATGATTTAGGAGATGAATTGATGGATTTTGAAAAGGCTAGTGTTTGCTTTACTCTGAGGTTTCAGATAGAAACTTTGGTCAGTATCTTCCTGTATTTTTGTTTTCAGCAGTCATTTAAACTAGCAAGGAAATCAATGCAGTCTCTTTCTGACCAAATGTAATGTCCTTCCCCCATCTGTTTGAATAAATTTAGACATTGTATGATTTGTGTCCCAGATGAATATCTTAATAATTATTGATAATCTAACTTCAGCTCCCCATAGTTTTTTTTGATTGTTTGTTTGTTTTTTTTCCTCCCCTGCATAGGACTTTGTTTTTTTGGGCAGGGGGAAGTGCTGTGTTTTCAAAAAAATGTATTTTATCTTTGTCTTTGAAGTAGGGACAGTGCATGTTATCTAATCCTATCATTGTAGATAAATATTCTCAGTAATTTGTTGAGTGGAGGAGTCTATCAACATGAGGACTGGCAGCACAACTTAAATGTCTTGGTCACTTTCTTGGCTACAGTATAAAAACTGAACCAGTGATTTAATGAAACTTGTATCAATGGTTAGGGTCTCAAATTCAAGTTCACATAATTAAAATATTAAAAATGATATTTGAAGTCCTAGTGCTGCTTTATAATTTATTTAAATAGTTAAGGCTGGATAAAAAGATATGTCATTGGTTGAAGAAGAGCCAAGAATGTATGATAGAAGTAGCTAAAATCACATCTGGTTATCCAAGTTATTTTACAAAAGAAAAATTCCAGGAAACTGTTCCCGAGGAATCTTGTCCCCCTTGTTTGGCTTAGCCAGTAGTTTCAGCCCCTGGACCTAACTAAAGAAGATGAATAAATTATATAGATAGTTGTGATCTAAAAATCTGCTTTCCAAATTGTGGAAGACTAAGCATGTTGTGATTTAAATATATGTTTTTGACCAATTTTATTTTTTTTAACACTCAAAAGTAGGACCCAAAATGTGAAAACAAAACAACAACTCCCTCCCCTCAAGTACTGGCAACTCCACAAACCCCAAACACTGCCTTTTTTTGAATACAGTCAACTGTCAAAGTGTGCTGCTGATATTCCTTGGATGCAGATACTCCAAGCAAAAGGAAAGAAAGCTTATTTAAAAATAGCTACATGTGAAAGTACCTGCCTTGGACTTATGGTATAAGGACTTGCTTTGGATGTTTGTTTATTATCTCTCTAAGTCTTTACAAGAATTTTTGAAATCTACACTATGAGGGCAACATTCCCTTTCTAACTTGTAATGTGAGACTGTTAAATGTCCATTCAAACTCCAGAGAATGTTTACAGGCTTTATGTAAACTTCTCAGTCATGCTCTGGGGAAAAAAGTCTTCCATTCTTTTGCCTTCTCTTTTGTTTCACCTGATTCCTGACTATCATTGTGTGTAAACCATATGGAATTACATGTATGGCAATCTTCAGGATTCTTTGAAGAACTGAAGTTGTCCAATCAAGTACTCGGAAATAAATGAATTGCAAAATGGTTGTGTCAAACAGAACCTTGAATGACATTGTTTAGTGTTTTTCTCTGCGTGCTGTTTTCCTGACAGCATTCTAGTGTTTCCCTGCAGTCTCTCTCAGTAGGTGATGTTTGGGTAGTGGGTACTTTCTACCTCTTAGCCTCTCAGAGAGCAGCTGGGGAGAAGAGTAGGTCTCCCAGCCTTCCTTGGTAAGGGCTTCTTCGCAGCAGAGTGGAGATGCTTTGCCACACTGTTGTCACAAACCTGAAACATTCACACAAAGTTAAAACCCGCCCCGCAGTAAACTTAGAATGAAACAGCGTTATCGTTCTTATGGTAGGTAGGCAGTTTGTTGGCACTTCACGGATCTATCTGAATCATGTATTGCGGATGTTTAAAGGGTAATTGGGTGTTGATGAGTGGGTAATTCCCTGCTGCACCAGCAGCTGGGTACCTAGAATGCTGTCACAGCTGTTTCTACCCCAGTACTGATGCCTGACTTGTGAGAATAAAATGAAAGCTGTGAAGGGCTAGAGCCATGTTCTGAAATTGCAACTGGGGAATTGTCTGAGAACTATCAGGGTACATTTACTTTCACTTTCACTTATAATGTAATGAACATTGTCACTATAACTATGTTATGCTTTCGCTTCATTTAGCTTCAGAAAGTGTAAATGGCTCTTAAATCACATATTTTTTATTTCAAACATTATATAATTCATCCAAGTATTTCTTTGGCGCTGCTTCAGGGTTCAGAGGAATGTTTTTTAAGGGCCAGACTGTGCCCACTTGGTGAGAACACAAGAGGCTTCATGAACTCTTCAGTGCCTAGCAGGCACATGTTTTTTGATTTTGAGTTCCTTCAGCAGCAAGTTCTACACTGCTGTCTGAAGATCCTAATGGATGTAGGATGAGGTTTTGGGCTATTTGGGCAGCTCACTGATGGTACAGATGGCACACCTGCACTCAAGGGCTGCAGGTGGTTCCAGTCAGCCAGGGGAACAGAATCCCTCGTGCCAAGCTTCCTGCTGCGTGGAGGGGTCATTTGGGAAGTGCTCCTAAGCCTTGAGAAAGTATTATTGTACTACCTGCAAATTCCGTACCGTTTTTAGTAGTGGGTTTGATAGCAGTGTCAGTTCTTTATTCCCTGGGATATACTTAGTAGCTGTTACCAAGCATGGGCTATGACAGCAAGGTAAGCAAGTTTCACTTTTCAGGTTTTTCTCCCAAGGCAAATGGACAGGAACAGTGGAAAACTGCAAGCAGAAAGGTATGTCTGAGAGCTAAGCTTGGTGTGCTCACGGGGGAAGCAGGGCAGGGATTGAAAAATAAAGAATACTGTAAAAAACAGGAAACCTCCGGCAAGATAGCAGGGAATTCTACTAGTCAGCATGGCTCACAAAGTTGTTAGGCAAAGGTTATGTGAATAAATAGCTGAAGCTAGCTTTAATCGAGGCTAAACTTTTATTTTTAAAAGCCCCAGTTATTACAGTGTCTCTCTCTGTTGTAGATACCTGTTAGTTTTCTGAAGTTCCATAATGAAGCTTTAATATGTAGAATGTTTTTATGCTACTGCTTTATAGCTTGTTATGATGATCAGATGCTGTTCAGATTGATGGCTGTGCCTTCCTAGGGTCATTTGACAAGCAGTCAGTGAGAAAACAAAACTTCCTGTTTAGCTGTTTTTGCTTAATGAATTTCTCAAGCCTTTTCATTGTTTTAGTGGTTTTATTGTAATAAACTCTTAGCTGAGTGGAACAGCAATTATAGCATGATTGCTTAGACCTCGTGGAAGATTATAGACCACAATTATCATGTCTGTCTTAGAGAATTGAACAATGATTTACTCATCAGGTTAAAATTTGATCTGGCAAATAGGAAGGAAAGTCTTCTGTATGAAATGTTTTATCTTTTCATGTTTTATATGCAAATCTTGCTGATGCTCCAGGAATTATGTATGGTCTTGCCTCTACTGCCGATAGTCTGCTAGATTGTAGCAGTCAAGCACTCCAAAATAATTATGCTGGGGAAAAAAATCAACTTGTGCTTTTCATTTTTCTTCTGCCTTTGAGTTTTAATGTTACTTATGAGTTAAACTTCCAATTTTTTCCCACATCCTTAGAATTTTACTCTTTTTATAAGGTCTTTCAAGTAAGAGCTGCTGATCCCACTCTTCTTGTGGCTGAGATTTAAGAGTAGTCACTGCAGTTAGCAACTCTGAAAACAAGAAGGAACTGAAATTAATTTTTTTTAGTTACAGAAATTAATTTCGTGATGATTTTATGTTATAGACCAAATTTGAATTGTAGTCTTTCCTCTGCTTAGTGTCACATCTTTTAAGAAGGTGCAACTATATTTTGATATAGGAAGCTGATTTCCATGGGGCAGGATTTTGCTGATCAGCTGTGACGAGAGTGCAGCACTGCAGGGTGGGTATTTGAGGTGCAAGGGATGCAGTTTTAGCAGCAGGGCAGGACTTGCCCAGTTTTCAGTGCAGCCCAGAGAGGTGTGGGTGTATCAGATGGACTGGGATTTGCTTGGACCCAGGATTATTTAACTCTCTGCATCCTACTGGCCAGTGAACATGCATGGTGCAGTTTGTGCTACCCAAAGACACAAGCTGCTGCTTTTCAAAATTCTACTGTCTATCCCATCCTATCCCGTCCCTTCCTGTCCCGTCCCATCCCATCCTATTTTGCCATTGTCAGTAAAATGGCCCAGGGAGCACAAAAGTAACTGGCACTGAGTTGGGAACACACTTCTGGTTAAAATATTGAGAAAAGCTGAAATTTCTGGTGGCTGCAGACAAGATGGATTGAATATGTCCTGTTTGTTCTGGCTATGCTAACCCTTTGACAACATTGAGTTCAAATCAAAAACTGCTTTCTCTCCCTCCCTGGTTGCCTGGCAACTTCCCTCCTCTTATTAGCATATGATTTCTATTCCTTTTTTTATTTCATCAGTACAGTGTTACACACTCTGCTCCCTGCCCTGTGCTGTCGCCTTTGAGAAGAGCAGGATTTGTGCCTTTATATGAGACTTCGGCAAGTATGTGATTTGGCAAAGAAATCAAACATTTGGGATTAGGAACCTTTGGCCATAAATGCCTTATCAGAAGCTCAGAGGGTGGTGTTTGTGTGGGCATGTTTTTCAAAGTCTTTTCATTTTCATTTGCTGTCATTTTTATACTAAGGGCAGAATTCTTGCAAATCAGCACAGCATAAATCTCTGGCATCTCTACATGTGCAGAGCATCAGTTTGTGAAACGTGCCAACAGAGATTGGCTACACAGATCTTGGGGGGCATTTTATCCTCTTGGTCTGTATGCAGTTCCATAATGTAATATGCAATGCCATAATTCAAAATATACATTTTAAAAAAAGTCATGTATATCCAGGTCAAACTGTGATTGGGAAAGAAGGCAGCTAAAGAAGTAAGTGGAAGAATTGTACTAAATACTCAGATTTTCTTCTCATAATGTGATTTAGAAAAAAGAACATTTTGCCTTTCAAGTGGCAAGTGTGTTCTTTTAGGAAATAACAGGTGATTCAGACTGGTCTGTAGTTTAAATTGCCTTTTTTCTGCTCATGGACTCTACAACTATAATAAACACCCCAAAATTTTTTTGTTGTTGCATGTAGTAAAGAACGTAAGACTCAAGTAGGAGTAGAAAAAAACAACAGTAAAAACAAAAATTAGAAGACAGTGAAGAGGAAATGACAAAGCATTTTAGAGGTGTTTATATCAAGATATGCGAAGGAGTTTTTTCTTAATATTATCCAAATCATAAATCAGAAGTGAAATAATCTACTTTTTCAACATCCTTGGCTTTTTTTATGCTGTGGTCTGAGTTTGGCAATTGCACTTTTCCTCTGTCAAAATACTTTGATCTTCCTGTGAAACATCTGGGTTCTTACCGTGGTCATAGATGCCTCCCTAAGACAGTGTGGAATTTTCAGTGTTTTTAGGTTTTGCAGAGACTTCACCATTTGAATTAAGAGTAAAGCCAGAAAGTATTTTGTTTTTAATAATGCTTCCACTATTTAAAGTTATCATTTCAGAAAGCATTATTAGTTTGACAAATATTAATGTATGTGATGTTGGTATTTAATTTGTAGATTTAAAGTGATAAACACAATGAAGTTCTTGAAATGCCAAACCTTTCATCTCTGCTCAAGCCAAGGTTCAATTTTATTTTCAGTATGACATTTGCTGCCTGAAGTGTTACAAGTGACTTGACCTTAAAATTACGTTTATTTTAGTTCATTGAAATGGTTGGCCTTTCCAGTTCAACTTGACACCAGCAGTGCAAATGGGAGAAGGCAGACATGCTTGCCTGTGACTCTATTTGAAAGCAAATTAAAAAGGTATCTAGTTGATGAATCTGAATATTTCCATTTAGATGGGATGGTAGTCATCAGTTAAAGGCAATCATGGTGCATTCTGACATTTTAATTTCAGGTTCAAAAACAATTATATATGTAATTAAGGAGCAAAGTGTCCAGGCAGCCAACCTGTCTGATTTACATGTCGTCTTGGTGTGTGTGGGTTTTTTTTAATAGATGTACCTGTGCTTACCAATTTGAGACTGTAGAAGGTGGAAAAACTGAAAGTTTGATGTTAGTTAATATGTTCTTCTTAAGGACACTCGTTTTTCAAGTATTAGTCATACACTCAGTGTCATTAGGTTTATGTTTATCATGGAGATTGGACTCTGCCATTTTCAGAGAGGTTGTTGTGGTACCTAGTTTATTTATTAATATATTGTGGCATGTTTGCCTTGGGTTTTGGTGTGATTTTGTTAACTGTGCTCTGAGAGGCCTCATTTAAATTGAAACTTCTGTCGGGATGAACTGTCCTGGCTGAGCTTTTCTCAGCCAACAAAACATTTGGCCAATGTAGAGAGAATGAGGCACGCTGCTGTGTGGAAGATGCATGTCCCCTAAGACAGGGGTTTTTGCTTGTGCTGTGCACTCTGTACAGGGCTGTCTACCCAGCCTTGAGAGAAGTCCTCGTACTGTCCAATTGCACTTTTCCAATTGTCAGTCAATTAAGGAATAAGAATATCGTGCTTTGAAGGGAGCCCTTTGCACTCTTGTGAGGAAAGGACAGAAGGCAGGACGTGCTCCTGTGAGATGAAAAAAATGCTGATAAATATGTGGAGGGATCTAGGGGGGAAGGAGAAATAAAATATGCACTGCAAGCAAGCTATTGCTGAGTTTAATAATCACAGCATTTTCCTGTCCAACCATTGCACCATTAGCATCTCTACTAGCATCTTGCTCATTATAAAATGCTTGGGTTTTCCTTGATTGTGAAGGGCATTCTATGAAACCCAACTCTATTCTGCTCTTAACAATACGCTGACTACCCTTCCACCCAGGCACGTCTAGCATCCATGCAAAACTCCAGAATTCATTTGTGAAAGTAGGTAGAAGTGTTAGAATAAGTTATTAAAAATGTAGACCCATAATGGGAGTAAAGAAGATTGGAAGTATAAAGAGAGGTTTTACACCTGGAAGTTATTATAGTTATTTAGATTGAGCGAGAATAATAACCAATTGTTTTCTAAGATGTATGACACATTTATGAAAAACCTTGAAGGATAAATGGATCTTTTTAGTATGCTACTTCCACAAAGGACTCTATGAATAAAATAATAGTGAGAGAACTCTCAGTGGATGCTGAATACTGCTAATTGATGAAATTATTACTTATTACACTGCAACTGAACTCTGCTTAGAAACACTATTTTCAGTATGATTTTTTGAAAATGACAGCTGAAATGTAAGAGGCTTTGTATTGAAAGTGAATAGTGATAATTTCTTGATATCTTTGAAATGAAGGATATTTCAATGACAGTTAAAACTGAAAAAAGTGTTTTTTTCTTAAGTGCACAGATCATGGACTATGACTGTAAAAATAAAATGAAATTTTCTGAAATCAATAAGTAGACTTAATGTGGATTTATGAGGTGTTTTAAAAATAACTTCAAGTATTCTATTTATAATAAAGCAGTCAATTATTTGTGTCGGGAGTTTTCATATTATTATGTCACATTTTAAGGTTAAAAATTAGGTTTGCGAGATAGAGTGTAGCCATCATATTAAGGAAAACTCTTAATTCTAAATTAAATCAGTATTGAAGAATACTGCTGATTTACTGCTCAGGGCAAAAATGGAAATGAGCACCAGATTTGCCTTGGTTTTCTAATGATGAAATTAGAGCCTGCTGTCCTTCTTGGTGTGTCTAGTTAGGTCTATATACTAGCTCTCATGGATTGTTATCAGTAATTAGTGTGAGCATCTGCACTCAAAAGATCACATATAGTGCAACATTTTGCAATATAATTACAGGTGAATACAAGATCTAATTTTAGCCTTAACAAATCTGTTCATCTGTGCTAAGATGGACCTCCCTGTTAATTTTGGCAGGCTTAAGAATGAGAGGAGCAAAGTAGGCTCGTGCAAATTCATGCACACACTTGTGTGTGGATGTGTGTGTATGCTACAGGAATACAAGATGGGAGATTAGAGGTGGTTCCCAGACTTATTCTGCTTCCATTTCAAGGCTGTGTTTGATATTGCCATTTTTTCAGTTCCAATTGAAAATGCAAAATTTGAAAGATTTTAGTAAGTACGAACATAGCTTTTCAAAACAGATGGAAGTGAGAAAGTGACAAAAGAGTTGGGAGGAAAAAAAAAGCAAAGAAGATAACCACAACAGAAGCTGTTCTAGAATGCTTGTGATGAAATGTAGAAATAAAATGAATACAGAACAGAAAAAATGAAAATATTATCTCTTCTCAAAGTGTCTGTAGGCTGAGTAAAGTTCAGTAGCCAGCAGTAACCAATACTCTGCTGAAGGGCCAGAACTCTTTCGTTAGGATAGGGTATGATAAGAAATAGTTTCTGGAAGACTGTAGAGTAAGAACAGCTTATTAAGTGAAGCAGAGTGGCTTACATGCTGCCAAATCTTGGCACCAGGTCAGGAGATAAGATCAATTGATTTAGGAACCCCAAGAAATATTTAGCACAAAAGCAAAGTTAGGTAATTTTTAACTCCCACTATAATGTTCTTTATGCACTTAATTAATGTGCCCTTAGTGAAAAATACATGAGAAGTCTTAAGAGTTGGGCTAAAACTCTTCTAGTGCTGGAGCAGCATTCTTGTCATGCTTGCTCTGAGATTTGCTTTTATAATCTCAGCTGAACAGCAAATCCGTTCAATTTCTCATCCAGGTTTGCCTTCCATCTTGTGCAGGGCAAGGCAGGAACATGGGGATGGGAGGTCTTGTTCCAGGGGTGATTCCAGTAATGCTTAGACTATTTGACAAAAGTATCTGTTCTTCTAATTATTTATGACACTTCCCCAATATTTCCCTGTTTCAAATGGAAGCAGGGAACTCATGTATTTAAGTAGAGGTAAGTGTTGAAACTTAGGTAGAGGTTTAGGCTGAGAACCATCATCTTGGAGGCTGCCCGTTGGTGTGTAAGTCCAGGAGGGTGAGAGAGAACAGTGGTTGTGGTTGTGTTCCTCCTGTCTGTTTGGTGTTTTGTCACACTCAGCTAAGGTGTCCTGCTGTGAATCCCCTCCTCAGGTGCTGTAAGGAGCAGCTTAGTTTGGCTTGCACCTTCCAGTCCTGGAGTTAGACTTGCCCTACTTACAAAGCTTCCCTGGAGGCCCTGACTCAGGACAAGGGAGCAAACAATAGCTAAAATAAGAGGTGACCTAAAGTCAAGCGGGAAGAGCTCGGCATGACTTGACAACATGACTCAACCATACCCTGGGCTGCATCTAAAGAAGTGTGGCCAGGAGGTCAAAGGAGGTGATTCTTCCACTCTACTCTGCCCTTGTGAGACCCCCACCTAGAGTACTGCATCCAGCTCTGGGGTCCCCAACATAAAAACGATGTGGACTTTTTTGAGTGAGTCTAGAGGAGAGACGGAAAAATGATCAGAGGAATACCTGAGGCTGAGAGAGTTGGGGCTGTTTGGAAGAGAAAGCTCAGGAGATACTTTAGAGCAGCCTTACAGTACTTCGAGAGGGCCCTACAAGAAAGCTGGAGAGGGACTTTTTTACAAGGACACCTTGTGATAAGACAAGGGGATTGGCTTTAAACTGAAAGAGAGAGGGATTACATGAGATGTTTGGAAGAAACTCTTTACTGTGAGGGTGGTGAGGCACTGGAACAAGTTGCCCAGAGAAGTTGTGGATGCCTCATCTCTGGCAGTGTTCTAGTCTAGGTTGGATGAGATTTAAGCAGCCTGGTCTAATGGAAGGTGTACCTGCCCATGGCAGGAGAGCTGGAACTGGATGAGCTTCAAGGTCCCTTCCAACCCAAACCATTCTATGAGGTAAAGTCAAAATCCACATTTCTGAAGCTGGCAGGCACAGAAGTGCAGGAAGGTGGCACTTACAGAGATTTATCTGGGTACCTTTCCTTTGTATAGTTTCTAAAACATGTTACTTCTGTTACAGCTTTTCCTGCTACTCTGTAGTATGTGCTTCTGCTCCTAACAAGTGGCAAACAAAAGGATGCTGATCTGAGACAATTGGTTTTTAATACTTTCATCCTAATTGAATGATAGCTTCGTGGTCTTGTATTCTAGGAAAGAGAACTTTGACCTGTCAGCAAGATGGGAAATTTATTTTTTCAAAATTCCAATACTTTGATTTTGATGCAGCTTGAAATCCACAGCCTTAGAATCATTTCAGTATGTTTATAGGAGAAATACTTCACTTTATTTTAGAAAAACTTACAAAGGATAAAAGGAATAGTTCTTTCTTGCTCAGAGGTCTCACAGCAGAGATGCAGTTTTGCTTAATAAAAAAAGAATTGAAAAATAATGCTACTACATACAACACCCTTTATAAAGTGTTTAAAAGTAAGATTTCTATATAAGCATGGGACAAAGTATAACATATCAGAATCCAAATGTTTGCTGGCATGTTTCTAGATTGGGCAGCCTTACCTCATTATTTTATTTTTTTAAGAGTATCGCCTCTGCCTCCGTCCCACACATTCATCAGTATTTAATGTCAATGAGATTAGAAAATCAAAATGGTAAGAGTGAAGAACTCCAAGGAATTTTTATATTTCCTATTACCAATATACATTCTACTCTCATCTATAACACTTGAGTCCCTGTATACTTGTAGAATATCACATTTCCTGATATTGGAAAGGTGTCAACATCACTATGTGCTTCGACAAAAGTGGACAATGCCACTTTAAAACATAAAACAAAAAGGAGAAACTGTCAACAGTTTCCTCTTGCCTTGTTTGCATGGGCTGTTGAATTTTGTTGTTTGAAAACTAGCTGTGGGTTTGTTTTTTTTTCAATTATCAGACATTTAATAATATTTTAAAATATGACTTCACATATCAAACCCTCGGTGTTTATAGGATACAATTAACAAATCCTTCCCATTTCGCTTTTATTTCAGCATGCTAATTCTTTTTCTTCCTTTTTGATTAAGATGCTCTACTGTATACGCAAAGTTAGTAGAAAATCAGTAGTCCCATTGTCAATTTTGAATTTTACCATTGTATTAAACAGTTGCTACTGAAATTTTTGTAGAAGTTTGCACACTAGTTTCAAAAAGGTAGATTTTCTTGTTACTTTGTCGCAACAGATTTAGAGAGTCAGTACTGATAGATAGTTGGCATGTTCTTGGAACAAGTACAAATGTTCACATTTGTTTCTAGGACTGAATGTACTAGATCTTTTGGATGTATATTGTTACTCTCATCCTTGCATTTCAAGTTCATTTATTGGACTTTGAAAATCACCTTTTAACAAAGTTTTCAGAACATTGCTTTGCTCAGCTAAAATTAGTTCTGCTGATTTTGCCAATGATTAAACTTAAGCAATATTAACTTTTCTAATTTCTCTCCTATGATCAAAAGTTTGCAGAGCATTCGCTTGTCATTACCAGATGTGTCTCTAATGCAAGTTTGGGTTTTGGTTAAGCAAACACTCCAAACTGAGAGTCCAATTAGGAGATTTGGTTATGGAGATACAATGGCCTTTTTTGGTTCTGACAAAGTTTATTTTCAAAGGCATCTGAGTTTGCTTTGTCTTATGATTTGTTGGTCTTGTAGAAAAATAGAAATGAGATGTAAATGTATGTGTATAATAATGATCCTTTTTGGTATATAAAATATAGTAAAATAATAAATGACTCCATATGAGTGAGTTACAAATAATATTTGTATTCTTCATGTAACGGAGCAATTTAATGTGCAAGCATTTGAGACATAGATCAGTTTTATACTGAGGAAACCAAAAAGTTCTGATATACCTGTGATGCAAACCTACTATTTTTCTGAAGCTTTAAGTTTTGGTTTGTAAAAGAGGAAGTTGTTTTTCTTAGGAAGATGAAAAAGGGTGACTTTTGGTGTAGTGGGTATCACAGACTGGAAACCATGTATGTGTTTACAGTGACAGCAGTCATGAAGCTAAGAATCAAGGCTGTGACATGAGTTGCTCTGGTTTTTTTTGCACTTCGATTGGTTGGATGATTAAAGACTGTCCAATTAGGGATAAAAATTACTAAAATATTAACTGTATGTGTAGAAGGAGATAGCTGCACAAAATTTTAAAACCTACTTTTAAAGGCTGTAAATTCAGTAATGTTTGAACCAACCAAATGAATACATATAGTTAATTCAACTCTGAGTACATCAACCAGAGCTGTGCTCAGCTATGTCTTCTCTGAATTTGCTGTGCAAAGGCTAGTATTTTTGGATGTGGCTAGTATTTTTGTATTGTTTATAGTGTGAAAATGTGATCTTATCACAGAGTGGGGGGTCCCTGTAGAAGCCTCAGAACTGATCCAGTGGTATGGTGCAGTCTGAGCCTGCTTTAGGCTGTATGGTTTTGATTGTATATATGCTTGTGTTAAATGCATGAATAATTCACTGATGCTGGTACTACTTGGATATTTAAGTAAAGCCTGGAGGGTGAGTATCTGCTTTAGTTTTCCCTGTGAGGGTCAAGGCATTTCTGCAGAGATGAGTTGTGTCAAGGAGGTAGCATGCCGAGTTTCCAGGAGCGTTATTTAACACCCAGAGCTCTTCCCATAGAGGAGGGTGGTTGGTATCTGTGGGAAACAAGTAACACTTTTTGGGTCTCATTTTGAGAAACCTTTTAGGATTTACAGTAATACCTAGCACAAATGCATTGCTGAGTTAGAGAAATCAAGCTCTAAATCTGACAGTTAAGGTAACAGCAAGATTATGTAAACTATGCTTAGGGTTGTGTAATTTTGCTACTTTGTTAATGTGTAATGCATTAACTTTGTTTATGTAACAGAAAGTGCATGAGGTATAACACACTTTTGTTAACATAGACATATTCATAACTAAGACTTTCCCGACTTTTGTGGGAGTGATTTAGAAAACTGCTCATTTTGTTAAGATGTAGTATTTACATATTGCAGGAAAATCTGAGAACCAAGAAATTCTATAGTGGTAAAATTGAAAATCTCATTCCTTAAGTATCTAGTAATGGATCTAGGACTAATCCTCTAGGATACTGGTATGCTACGAGGGTGTCACAAGGTAAATTGTCTTACTCTCTCTAAATATTAGGGGCTGTGCAAGGAGTGCAAGAAACCAGAAAGATGTTTGTTCTGCTGTCAGCAGTTTGTCTTATGGAGAAATTTAAAGCTATGTGGAAATGTAAAAGTGAAGATACAGCACTTAAGTGCTATGCTAAAGGCAGTGATCTGGCAGTGCACAGGGGTGTGCTTATCACTAGATCATCCACTAGCCTTAGTTTTGCACCTGTTTGAAACTATGAGCTTGTGTGGCTTGAAGAAGAAATTTGTCTTGTGATTAAATTTGGGTCTTTTCCAGCTGGGTTTGAGCTCCCCCTGCCCATATGCAAACCAGGATTCAGGGTCAGGCCTGAGTTCTTGAGCAGATTGGCTTCTCCTCCTTGTCTCACAGAAGGCTACACGGCTGCTCTTCTGGCACTGGTTCATAGGCTGGTTGTCTCTTCAAAGTACTGGAGCCCCATCTTCCAACTCGCTGGACCTCGAGGACTGGTTTGTAGCTAAGAGTAGTATAAATGGCCAGGTCTCAGGCATGGGCAGAGGGCCACCTGGAGAATTTATTGTTACTGAAAGAGATGAGAGGGTTGCACCTTTTCACACTGTGATGTATTGGAATAAAGTATGTTCACAGTCAGCTTTGCTCACGTGTGCAGCTGTTTGTCTCAGTAACAGAAAACATGTCAGGTAATATACAAAAATAATTCCTTGAGGGTTTCGCTTGGATTTTCATAAGGCTGACCACATTCTTCCCTTGACATTTGTACTCATTTCACATTTCATCAAGCTTTTCTCTGGCTTTTGTTGCTTCACAATTAAACCAGGCCTGAACTACTGTGAAAGCATGGTCTTTTCACTTTTTTTTGAAAATTTTGCATGAATTCATGAATTCCTAAGAGACATTATCAGCCAAGTTACATAAATTGTTTGTAAAGGTTCTAACCAGTTCTGATCTTCAGTAAGGAAATACACATTTGACACAATTGTCAATTTATGGGATATTTTGTCATAAATAAACATGTGGGAGAGACTCACAACATTGTCCTATATTCTTTCAATAATGGAAAATAACACAGAGCTAGCTTTGGGAAGACATGACACCATTGATACTTTTTGAAATCTTGTGTTTCTCTTCTGGTGTCACAAACTCTCCTATGACTAGAACTTTCTGATTGGGCAATGAAACTTTCATGTATAATGGGGACATTACATGGCATGTAAAGTCCTGCATCTGACTGTTAGTACCTCATGCAGCTTTCCAAGGAGTAGATGTGAGAAGCAAAATGTGAATTAGGCAATTCAAATTAGATAGTAATTGGTGTTCACACTTTGGTCATCTTCACTGGTGTGATTTTTCAATGCAGTTCCTTATTGTGGGTCATCTAATCTCATGAAAACAAATACTTTTGAGTTCCTTAGCCTTTGATTGAATAACAATTATAAAATTAATTTCATATTCAAATATACTAGAAAATATTAGTGGAAAAGCCCCAGGTATTTGTTTCTGTCAGTGAATTAACACTTGCATAGCTTTGAAATTAATTGTTTAGTATGCTCATTACTCTTAGAAAAAATAAATATGTTCTCGTTATGTTCACTTGGTGAACATATGTATCTTGCAATACATTTAATGTTACTTGCTGTGAGGGAGATTACAACTCCTTTTAAGGAAATTGGGTAGATTAATGGAATGGGGTGGGTTAAATTGCTCTCTGCATGCATTCCCTAGCATGCCTGGCCTACTCCCGAATTTTAATTGATGTATATAAAAGTTTTTAGCTGAGGAGGCTCTGAAGCAACTGGATTAAATCAGGACATAGCCTGTACATTGCAGAGGCTGGGCTAGGAAAATGAGCTGTATGCTAAAACCAAGACTGACACATAGGACCTTGTTTTATGCCCACAGTCACGGTCTGCATGCGAACTGTTGCATTTTCCACAGCTTCGCTGTGACAGCGTGCACACTGATCTGTGGTGAACTTCAGCAGGTGTTTTGCGGCTGTTCATAGGAAACTACCCCAACAAGCTACAGCAAGTGGCAGAATCCATGAAACAAGCAAATATTTACTTTGTCTTTTTAAGAAGTTTATACAGTTTTGATATTGCAGCCTGTGGCGGAGCCTGAAGATAGATTTTTCTGATCCTTATTCCGGCTTCGAATGAGCAGTAACAAATATGAGTACTAAGGACTAAATACTCCGGGTGCAACTCATTGGTTTCAGTAAGAGGCTCTCCAGAAGAAGAGTAATCTTTAACTATTGAATTTTTCCAAATTTATTGTTTTGAATGAGAGGTAAAGTCCTCATAAGCAGGACACCTTGCTAAGGTTGTTACTTTTGGGGAGAAAAAAAAAAAGCCAAGGATTTCACAACATAGTGCTTTAAAGAAAAGCTTTCAGAATTTGAATTAAGGTCACATAAGTTGCAAAGATGCTGCTAGACTTGTAGGAATTTTTGATGACTGTCATGAAGTTACTTCAGTCTCACCTATGAATTCAATTGTACCTTCTTCTTAATAACATCCCCTCTCTGCCTGCCCCTCTGTCCCCAGTGGCTTTGGCGCATTCTCAATGAGCATAGTGCTTCCATAACTTTTATATTTTATTTTGCTGAATATGCATTTAACTGAGAATCAGATTTAATTTAAATAGCTTCTTCTGATTTCAGGAGAAGAGTGGCTTTATGAGATGAGAATAAAAAGTGGCACTTTTAATGAAATTAAAAGTGAAATTAAATGTCTTTAGAAATTTATGTTGCATCTCTGCAGAGCATGTGCCAAACCTGTCTTGATTTACCTGAAAGTGCTGTATCAGAGACAGGACTCCCAACTGGAGAGTGTATCCTATCCTGGATGACTGCTTTGAAATCACTTACTTGGAGTAATATTAATTCAAATTCCTGATAAATTACTCACTGTGATATAACATGCTGTTTTAAAACTTTTACAGCCTTTTCATTAATAGATGATAGTTAAAATTAGAGCTAGTATTTTTTGTGTAGACTTCTTAATCATGGCATTTAAAATAGAAGCGAAGCAATAAACATCTGGTGAATATTATGGTAAATTTAATCTCAGAAGCTATGTTGCTGTTGGCACAGATCAACATAACCATCTATCACTAAATTCCAAAATTGTAAAACTGTAGCTATGACTTATACATGCTAGTCATTCTCAATGTACATCACATATGAGTAGTTTATTGCATTTTAGGATTCTTGCAACCTAAATCAATATCTATTAGACATAACAAATATGTTCCTTTCTAGAAGAGGATGTATTCAGAAATTGAACCATTCTTCTGTATTTTGTAGCTTATAATAATTGTTGTCTTTTAAAAGACCTGAAAGAAGTCATTGTCATGGGTTATTATTAAAGGAATTCCTTAAGGTAATTATATTTGAGGGAGTCATCTGCAAAATATATTTGAGTTGTGTTCCACAGAGCTACTTGGCTTTTCTCCCAAAGTGAAGTCTTCAAATTAATCAGTGGAAATAGTGAAAGAAAGTGTAATACTTTGGTGGTGCCCATAATCATCAGTGCTGTGCAAAGCTACAAGTTTAACTTGACTGTGCACGTTGTGCTTCTGTGCCACATGTCCCAAACTCAGCCTGGGCTCAGTCCACTTCTGTGTCCTTACTCATAGCCCCATCTCTTTCTTCATCAACAGAGTACTACAGTAGATTTCCACTGAAATACAGCATCCTTATATTGTGATTTGCAGCCATTAATGATAATGGAGTTATATCTACTATTAATGAAATAAATGGGGCCATTTCTGTAAAACAGTAAAGAGATCATTCTTAGGTTCTGCATTGCTATACAAATAGCATCTTAATGTGAAATCCAAAGTTCATAGTACTTTGAAAAGACGTATCATGTACCTTTATCCTCTGTTGGGGAACTTAAGTCTTGCCCTTTCAATATCTGGAGAGATCAAACAACAGCTCCTATGTCAAGATTGAGATTATGGAGCAGAATAAGCATGTGATTCAGCCAAGCAAGATTGCAGGTGCCCAAATAATTCTCCTCACCAATGGACTCTCCCCCTGCTCAGATGACCAGTGTGTTTGAGAGATTGGAGGTCTCAGGTTTTGTTTCTTACATGTTCAAGTGGTTTATTTTTGTTTAGTTGTGTGAATTCATTGTTATTTTCAATACTCACTCTAGAATTTTCTTATTAATTTTGCACTTAGTGGCTGACCTGTCTGAATTTTTTTGTGAAATTTACTAAATGACTGACTTGCCATAAGCTGTGAAAAGCCAGCCAGGGAACTGAAATGAGTAGGAAGAAAACACCCTCACTACTTTAATTTCTGACAATTCAACTGACCCAGGAACATTTGCATTATTTTCCCACTTAAGCAGTTAACTTTCGAGTTGTTCTTAACCACCAGGGACCTCTTGCTAGAGCAGCAACTTTGGTCAGTAATCCAGGATTTGGACAGGTAGTATATTATTTAGGTAGCGTAAATACAAGCAGTTTTTATATTGTGTATGTGGTTTAGTATTTTCTGTGCCAGTTTTATTTCAGATTTAATTCTGGGACATGCTGTGCTACGTAGTCCTTTTGGATTTTTGCAACTGTTGCACTTGGAGCCATGCTTCTGCTCCAGAATTCCAACAGGAGCAAACATATGGGGATTCTTCCGTCCTTGGCTTGCCCCACCATTTGTTCCATGTTTTAAACCAACTGGTGCTGTACCCAGTGGAGTACATCTGTTACAGTTTATTGCTAGAAATTTGCAATTCATTTCAGTTTGCTAAAATAATTATAATATTCATGGCCAAGCAATTACAAAAGACAGTAGACAAAATTTTTCTGAAGTTTGTATGTGATTAAGAACCTACTGCCTAGCTTGGGTAATTTGGGCACTCAGCAGTCAGATAATGCTCTGACAGTTGAGTTTCATCATCCTGAGAAATTCAAGTATCCGCTGAAATATCCCTTATGTGGATGTCCTTGCTCTGTTTTAATTAAGGGCAAAATAAATTGGCATAGACCACCACTGAATGCATTTGGTTGCCACATCTTGCCTGAGGTACTCATCTGGGGAACACCCTGAACTGGAGCAGGATCTTTGCTGCTGGAATTGCAGAGACACATCCAATAATATCCTGTAACTCTTTCTGAAAGTCAGTAGCATGTAGGCTGCTGAACAGTCTACATTTTTGTATGTTGTACCCCACTTTTCATCTCTTTGTGCTTCAGGCAAGCTGGGAGTTGCAGTATTAGGCTATGTTGTTGTTTGCAGGTGGAATTTTCCAAGAGATGAGGTTTCTGGTTTGTGGGAAAATTGCATTACCGATCAGTTCAGAGTAAAGCATTAAATAGTTGAATAGAAAGTGACTCCTGCACCTTTAAAATAAAAAGTCCCCATAATCAGTGCAATAAAATCTTAATACAAGAGATGACTGTGTCATCATTATCACCCTCTGAAGCAGATTTTTAAAATTAGGAAGAATCACAATATAATATTCATAACTCCATCACACTCCTCATGTTTCTGTAGGTCAGTCTCACACATCTTTGACATATAGTCACAGAATAAACACACACCACTCACCACAGTGGAGACATGTAATGCTAAAGCCAAAGTTTTTTATAGGTAAACTTGCATACCAGTTCCAGAAGTTACAACCAACAATGTGCCTGTATTTGTTCACCATCACAGGCCTGACTCTGGATCTGTCTCTTGGATGCCTTTCACACTCATCCCTTGAAATAAATGAGGTCACTTTTGCTATTGAAATCTGTCACTTTTCTGATTTGAAAAAGAGTTTTGGTTCCAAAAATCAGATTTAATTTGTTAAGTTACAAAACATTGCAAACTTCATTCTGCCTGTGTTGTCAGACCACCCCTATGACTTAAAAGTATAGCTATATTCCTGAGATTTATTAGTGTCCTCGCAAATAGAAGCATTTTAAGATAAATGAGTTAACTTATCAGCTCACTAGGCTTAGAAGGAAATGGTTGTGATGGGAAGTTGGGGTTCATACTGAAATGATGACACATTCAGAAATAACCCAGATATTTAAAAATATTTTTGCTTGTTTTGTTCTACAAGTGTTACTTGACGTAATATATTGAAGCAGAATTATGTGTTTTTATATGCTGTACATAAAAAATATCTGGGAATGGAAACCATTATTAAAGATGCTAAGTATAATTCTGTTTCCTGGTAATCCCAGAAATGTCTTTAAATATTCATTATCTAAGTGGTTTGGACAATACAAATCTAAATAAATTAGTATGAAGTTGGGCTATAATGTTGGATAATTGCATTTAGTTTTACATAGCACTGTAAATAAGTGTGTAAAGTGTGATCCAAGAGGCTTTGAACCTTTATGGAAATTTTAATCTATATTTTAATATCTTTTGTTTTCTTTCTACAGAACATTCTGGCTTTAAATCCTCGAAAACAAACACATGCAACTCTTCACTCAACTGCTGCAAAGAAACAAGTCAAGAAGCACTGGAAAAGGAATTCTGACAAAAACTGTTCAGTAAGTGCACATTTATCATTGCATCTGGAACATATTTATCATTGCATCTGGTACTATCATTGAGGCTGAAATCACAGCTGTGTGAGAAATCAATTGGAGTTTCTTGTGTTTTTTAGTAGCCACATTTGGCTTCTAGATTGCTCCTGTAGATACAAAGTTACTTTGTCATGAGCTGTTTGCTTTTCAGAACCAATTGCATTCCATACTTTTTAAAATTTTGGTGATTTTAGTAAGTGTTCGATGCAACTTTTGTGCCTTTTGTTATGGAATCTGATCCATCTCTTGTATCACATCCCGAGCCACGCAGAGCCCCTTGATTTCCCTGGGTAGCCTCTTCTGCTGCTTCCTCCTTTTCTTTCTGTATTCCTAGAGTCACTTAGGGCAGAGCAGCGCTTCACTATCCTTTCTGAGACTTTATTTTGCTGCAGAAATAGGGGAGCCTGTTGTATGTACCTGTTTTATATATAAATAAATGTATAAATCTTAGATTAAAACATCACTCTGGATTTTAAATAGTGTATATTGTATTTTTCAGGAAATAGTTGATCTTAGAATAATTTTTTTTGCTCTAAACTGTCTATACTCTTCAGTATTTCTGCCATTAGATATCATCATTTTCTCTCTAGGTATTAGAATTCCTAATCTCAGTGTGATATTTGACTAATCCTATCAGATGTTTTCTGTGTCTTTGATCTCTCATCTGATTAGGTTTGTAGAGTTTTTACTGTCTTCCTTCTGGTTGTCTTACATAATCCTCTAAATTCAGAAATCTTTTAGGTAGACTGCTATTTCCCATATGGGTATAATGATATTGGTGTCTTTTTGTAGTGTTGTCAAAACACCTTCTCCCGCTACACAGCAGAATTCAGATAGGAAGTTGATTTTGTTTGTAATTAAAAATATGTCATCCAAAACCCAATAAAACACAAACCCAACCAAAAATTCCACAAAGTTCCTCAGTTTCTTAAAATCCTGAAATCCAGTATGAGCAACAAATGCTTGCTGGGAGGACCAACCCAGGATACCCTTAGCATTTCAGCAATGCTCTTAGTACAGTTTCCTGGTTTATAGTATTGATTATAAGAATAGCTTTCTTGCTAGAGCTAATATTCCTATTTTCTTGTATTTATTGGCTCAGACAATGCATGAACTAGAAACTTACATACATGAAAACCCTCTGTTTGTGAGCTTGAATGATTATTTTGGGATGTCTGAGGCAGATATTGCCCACAACTGTCTGTTCCTGCTGCACAGAATGTTGGGCTGCTCAGCAAGCAGCTTCTGGGCAGCTGCAGTTTGCACTGTTGTGTTTTCAGGTGACCTGAAATCAATACTGGGCTGTAAACGCCTCTGTTTTCAGAAACTGTTTTTTAGGAAGCTCAGGTATCCATGCAGAAGGGCAGCTGGGTATCTGTGTAGTAACCTGATTATGTGTTCCACTGTAAATTATCCTAGCTAGTTAAACTGTAACATACACAGAAATATTTTACTAATGGGTGTATTAACACAGATTTTCTAAAGCATCTAGGCTTTTTAATCACTCTTTGTTATTCCTGAGCTGTTCTCCATGTCAGCCTTGTTTGGTTTTTGTATTCAGTTTATTCATAAAGTGTTTGATATTTGCTGTTGATTTTTAAAGTGCATAATTTTCTAGAAATTCTCCTTCTTCCCGTGTTCCTGCTGTTAGCTGTATGTGTGTACCTCAGGATGTCTCAAATATTCCTGGATCCCCAAGGTCTGAGCTTCTTGGGCTGTGCAAACACCACTGATTTAGGTTCATTGCTAGCTTGTGTGCCTTGTCAGGATTTTGAGTTGAAAGAAATTCAGAATATTGTCAAATATTGCAGGATGATGTTTTGTCACAGGCTTACAATCTAATAAACAACTTGGTTTTACAGTTTTAAAATACTCCTTGGAGACCTGTGCAGTTTATAGGAACCTGCCCTGACAGGGGTGTGCTCATGTGGTACAGTTTACAGGATTAAAGGTTAGAAAGAAACAAATGTGTACATGGGGAGATACAATTACCTTCATCATAGATAGTTCTTATACTGCATGTTATGTATTATTTAGTAGAAACATCGCATAATTTAATTTGAAAGCTATTATAAGAAATGTAAAATGCTAGAAGGAACTGTAAAGGGATAGTCCTTATTTTTAGATGGGTAATGGTCCTAGTTTTTAAAACTGACAAACTTTTTTTCACTTAGAGATAGTAGCTTACTTTCACTGTGTAAGATTTGCCACGTAGCTTACTATTAGCTTACTATAGCAGAAAAAGCCCTGAAAAATGAAAAATTAAATATTTGTCTGGTCTCCCATTACATGAAAGACATTAGTGAAAAATAAGAGGTATTTTACAGTCTCCAAATCGTTGTTGGGTGGTTTTAATAAAAAAATAAAACAAAATTGTAGAATCCTTTCCTAGCCTCCTTAAATTAAGAAAGCTAATGTAGGAAAGGATTCATTGAGCACAGTTTTCTGTTTTGGTCTAAACAGCCACTGGTGATAATGTTTAGGCCTGCTAATGAATACATCAAGCTCCATTTGAAGTCCATATGAACTTTATTTGTTTCTATTTCCTTAAAATCTGAATTTGGCTTTTGGCTTTAGATTCTTTTAAAGCTGTTCTGATGCTGCCTTTGCAGAACTACTGTTGAAAGGAAGGTGGGAGTATGAAAATACAAAACTAATTAAATTAACAGCCCTCAAAACTCTGAACAAAAGCTGCATCTGCTGAGGCATGCACACAGTGACTTTGTAATGTCTAATACACTTCCAGATGGCAGACTTACATATTTCTTCAGAATAATTACACAAATGAAATTTTAACTCCTAGCCTGCTCTGAGACACTTTAGGTTACCCATTTAATGAGTTCTGAAGTGGAAACTGAATGGCAGTATCTTTCCTCAGCACTGGATAAGTATTCTCCTAAAGGAAGGTTCAACTATGCTTTCAATGAGTGCTGTTGTTTATTTACTATGTTAGCAACTAAGCATTGCTGTAAAGATGATGCAGCAGTAGGTGCAAGATTAGTCAGCTTTCCTTTAGAAATTTTAACTTGGAGATTTATATCAGAGTAGGAAAACTCTTTATTGCTATGTTACCCTCAGTAACAGCATTAGACCTAAGCATTAACACTCTTGTTTCTTATGAGTCACGCTGAAAAGGAGTATAAACAGATGCCTCTAGATATCTGGGGAAACAAAGATTTCTGTTGTCCAGAAAAAATTAAAAGTAGAAGAGTTTTGAAATGGTTGTTCTAATAGTAGACGTTTAAGAAGGATGCAAAATTTAGGTCACATTAGGTCATCAATTTACAGATAAAACAAAACCAAAGAGGTGAACTGTGAAACTGATTTGTTTTGATTTCAGGGTTTTTCTAAGTAGTTCAGGATTGTTTATATTTTGAAATAATGTTTTTATTTATGGTATACAACTCTTTATAATTCCATTTCTCTGTGTATTTTATGCTTGCCTACATTTAGATCACAAACTAGAGGGGTAAATGTGTATTTGCATTGCACCCAGCACACTGATTGCCATGCTTTATGAATAGGGTTTCTAAGCATTATGGGATGAGTTGTGCTTTTAGCTTGTACATGTGCAGGTTTTTAATTTAAATGAAATTCACCTCCACAGGTTTTATAAATTGATTTGTCACTGGAGAATTCAGTGGGATATTTTAGTCCAGACTTCCTTTTGGTAATGAAATCTTGTAGTTACCTACTAAGGATAGGTTAGAAGTTGATACAGATCCACCTATGTATTCAGACTTTCTTTGGTTTCTGCATTTAGAAATAAATGTAACATTTGCTCCAGATGGAAATGCTGGAAGTATTTCAACAAGACAAGAAGGTGAAAAGGAAATGGGATTTAAATTGGTTTGTAGCTAATTGCCATAGCCTGTAACAGTATTGATTTTCTGGCAGTAGTAGCATTGTTCTTTGTCCTTACATGTGCTAAGCCTGATCAGCATTGTGCAAAAAGAACCTCTCTTCCATGCACAAAATAATTTTGATGCTCACCTGTTTGTTTGGGTTTTTTTTCTTTCTTTTTTTGTTTTTTCTTCTTTTTGGCAGGGGCATCGCTTTGGGAAAGAGCCTTTAACTGTACTGTAGCTCTTTCCAGCCATTAGAGAAAACTAAATTATTCACCATGTCTTTTTCTGTACAACTTTAAGTGCAACTACCCAATTGCTTTGTGTTAATGATGGAGAGTGAGATCTGCAACTCATTGCAAGACATAACAGCTCATGTTGCTCTTTGCATTCAGAGGACAAGGGTATTTCCTTAAAACAGTAGTAACAAGAGCTTGCTAAAACTTCCTGTGACTGTCACTGCTATATATAAACATCTGTAAAAAGGAATTATTAAAAAGAAGATGTGTAAGTACCTCTTGACGTACAAATGTCCAAGCTTGCATAGAAAAATCTGTAAACAAGATGATTCTTTCTCACCTATAATCAGTTTGTTACTCTTAAGTGTTACCTTCCAATGAGGTGGAGAAAGTTCACATGATTTTTGTGCCTAATCGTGTATCATGCTTACAGAATAATCCAGTTAGCATTTCACAAATAACTGATGGATTGAAGCAGAAATAGTGCAAATTGCAGACAAATAGATATGAAACCCAGTTACACCCAAGGCCTGAAATCAGGAACCTTAATGAATAAATGTTTTTTCAGTGAATAATTTGTCCATTTTTAGACATGTATTGATGAAAGATTCTATATTTATAAATAAAAAATAATCCCAAATATTGTAAAATAGAGAACACTCATTAAAGGAAATCAACTCAATTATATTTATAATCTAAATGTATAGTTTACCTTTGCAAATATTTATTTTTGTCTTCATTGCATATGAATATGCAAGTTTAGCTCTTTTCTGAATGGGTATACAATGGCAGATGTCTCTCTAATCGCTGCTCTATTCAAACATTAATTGGTAGAACATATGTAGAATTCTACTAGTCTGAATAGGTATAGGATAGCAGCAGTCTTTTTAATCACATCACTATTCAACCACTAATTGGTGTGATGATTAAGGGACATTAGAGGGAGCACTTTGACATCTGATTCTTTGAACTGATGTCTGCTCAAGCTGAGCTGTATTCATCACGGCCAGACTGATTTCTTAAATAAAATGCTCTGATTCCCAAATGTGGAAAATATTGCGTTAGGATCTATTGAGGTGATTAGGGAATTTGAGAATGATTCTTATATTTAACTAGTGATTGACTGTATATGCACAAACTATTCATATGAATAATGCATGCGGTACTGAGTATCAGAAAGAGCTGAGAAGTAACATCAAGAGATTTTCTCTTTTCTCATAGTGTCAATAATTAAATATTAATACACATTTTAAAATGTACCAGTTTAATCATTTAGCAGTCAAATTCCTACTCATGCATTTTTTAGATTAACTAATTACTCTGCTTTTTCTCTTATCGATAGCATATGCTGACATTTATAACCCCTTCACTGAAATAAAGTAGTTTACATGTTTATATATATTGCTTATACTTGCTCTAAGAAATGCGTATTATGAATTTCCTTGAATATTATGTTTTATATTAGTTTCAATATCTTAAGGTGTTTTCATTGGAATATCTCAATAGCTCCTAACTTGCCTGGCTGCAACAAATTAGTGGTTTTATGTATGTTTTCTGTGTCTTAAATTTAAAATCCTGGGTGATGGCAAGTTGTGCCAAATGCCTTCATAGTACTCTTCTGGAGTGCTGTGCAAAACCACCTCTAACCTTTTAACTGCTTCTGTTGAGAGTTCCTCAATTTTGGTGTTCCTCTTATTTGAATTGGATGATTCCTTTTCTATAGAGCCACATTCACCATTTAGTGAGCAGCATTTAGTTCCAGGTGTATTTCTGATCTTAACCATTTCAAAACGTGTCGCTGTGGACCTCAGACAGCAGTGAAAAAGAGACTGCAGACTCAGGTCAGGAACGAATGGCCAAAACGAAGTTCAATGAAAAATCTCCCTTTTATAACATAGTTCACTAGAGAAAATTCATGATTGGCCTCTTGACCCACCACCACTCAAAGGTGATAGGTCAGATGATAAGACATCCATATCCAAAACATATCTTAGTGTTCCCAAAACAATACAATGAAAAACAACAGGTGTAAGGACAGAAAAGTAATTTACTTAACATCCTATCTTTCCCTTAGGCTACAAGTGAAAGAAGAGTTTCCCACATACTTGAGAGAAAGCTGAAGAATTTCTCTGCTTTAGCCCTTTTTGCATCCACAAAACCCGAAATGTTTCAGAGTTGCAAATTGTTTAGTTTTGCACATACTTATATGACAAAATGAAAAATGTCTCTCTGCTGAAAGTGCCGAATTCTAGGTAAATCCAACTCGTTCTCCTTCATTGAAGCTGAGCAAGTGAGAGTAGAGATAGAATCAGAAACCATCTTCACTGTTAACTTTCAATTTCTGCTTAGTATTACATTCTTTCAGATGTGGACTTCTGTATGCTTACCTGTGATTCCTGAATGGAGATAAAGGTGCCTTATTCTAGTGTTTAGGAAAACAGAAAAAACCCAAGAAGACTAGCTTCTCTTTCTTCAGACCCTCTACTCCCACTTTTTTTTTTCTTTTTTTTAAATTTTTTAAGCTATTGCCTATGCTGAAACTAAGATTGCTTTTTCCTCTACTAGACTTTCCTCTTCTATCGTGAAGGCCCCTCACCATTCTGTTTAGAAATGGTCATGAGCTTTAGGTTGAGAGATTGTAAGTGCTTGTACATTGTTTCATGGAGAATCCAGTGCCATTGTTAGCCTATTAGTAATTACTCACTTCAGATCTATTTATAGTGTCTAAATCCTGGATGACACCTGCTCAGTAGAAGTAAACGGAGCTGGGAGACCAATTTTAGTGGGAAGGAAGCAGGATAGCTTGCTGAATGCTGTATTTTAAGCAGGGCATGTAGCACTGTCCAATATTACATTGCACTGAAGTGTCCATTACAAGACCCTGCTTGTAGTTTGTTTGTAGCTTTTCCATGTATTTGGACAACATTTTTCAGTACCAGTCCATTCATTCTTTTATGCATATGAAAAATGCAGTCATATATGCATATAAAAAGATTTGCTTGATTGAAGTATGAATGAACAGGGCTGGCAGAAAAAACCATGTCTTTTAAAAAATCATGGTAGTGTTATATTTAAAAAGAACACTGACATCCTCATACTTTGAAGCAAGGAGGTGTAACAGACTGGAAATTACAAAAGTATGTTAATACAACAGAGCTGTCCAGAAGCTTTAAAAACCTTCTCTTGGTCAGTTGTGTTTTTATCACAATGTACAGTGAGGTGCAGAACAGATAATGGCCTCATCTCTTACAATATTCAGTATTCTTTACTTACAGTAGTGTCCTGGTTTCAGGAACTCCTACATTTTTGGTAGTGAATCTCAGGAATTATTTGATATTTTCATAGCGATTTCTTTGTTGTTTTATAAACTTATACGTTGTTTGAATATAATGTTGAAAATAGACATAGCATCCCATTGAGAATCAGTGACCAGAAATAATATTTTGGGTTCTTCCATATGCAGAGATGCTAGGGACTCCTTGTTGAGGCATATTCCCTCCCAAGTCTTTCTGGCTATGTCCCCATTTCAGCTGTATTCAGAAAGTTACATGTATGTGTTTTCTGCAGTTACTCCTTCCATCCTCAGTCACTCCTGATTAATCAACAATTATCTGGAACAATCACTCAGCAGAACTTGCTTTTCTCCTCTCATACTAAGAACAGGACTACAATGTACTGTTTTGTAATTGCTAGCTGAAGTGGAAGATGTTTTCTTCTGTAAAGCTAAAGATCCATCCTACCATGTGCATTCCATTTGAAAATTACCAAGTTGTAATTCATGGCTTTGTTTTTTTCCTTAGAAAAATAAGTTGAAGTGTTGTTGTTCATGTAGCATCTGAGAGGAATGTCAATAAATTAAGAAGTATTCAAATGACTTCCTGTATAGGTGCTTTGAAGGATATGCACTATTCAGAAAAGACTGGTAAAGTTAATGTTAATAATGCAACAGATGGTAAAAAAATAGAAAGTGTAAAACTGAAACTTTATGATCAAAATCGCTTGAGGGGAGGATAAGAAACTCACTTCTTGTGCTAAGAATATGCTATAGCGTTTCCACACAGCAGGTTTAAATTTGGTAATAGTTGTAAATAGAAATCAATCTCATCATAGAATCATAAAAATAAAGGTTTGGGAGGGGTAGTTAAGAGAATTTCTTGATTGAAATCCAGCTAGACATTTCTTGACAGATATTTGTATAACCCATTTCTAATGGCACATGATGTAGGAGACTTCTCATTCTTGTTAGTGTTTAATCGATGCAACAAAGTTTTTCCTAAAATATGCTGTATTTTATTTGTTGAAGATCAAATCATCATTTTCTACTACTTGAAGGACAATTTATAATTGTTCACTTTTTGTATAAATTCTGTTATAAAATCTTTAATGTATCTCTCTCTATATCAATTTATCTGTCTATGGATGCCCCATCCTTGGAAGTAATCAAGGCCAGATTGGGGGATTTTTGGACTAGATTATCTCTAAAGTCCTTTCCAACCCAAACCATTCTATGATTCTTTTGTATGAGAAGATTCCTGCTAGATATGCTTCAAGTTCTGTATTTTCTTTCAACTCTTCTTTGCTAGTCATGTTCTCTGAAACTTTTTTGCTTTTCTTTAGGTTTTAATTTCCTACATATTTCTCTAATCGTGATGATGAAAAACTGCACAATATTTCACCTGCAACATAGTTAGCACCAATGAGAATGAAATAATTTATTTGCCTTACCACTGAACTATCAGACATGTGCTGTTCCTTCTGCAAGAGTGTTGGATTATCTTGTGTTTATGGCCTAAATTCTTACCTGTTAGTTTGCTTTGATTTTGAAATTTTCTTCTTGCCTTTTAAAATGTTTATTATCTCTTCCTTCCCTGTTTCCCTTATTCCACCAAACATTACGACAGTAGAAACCATTAGTACATTAATTTTTTTCCAATTAACCAAGTCACTGAGGTCTTGCATGAATCATGAATCACCTTGATTCCAGTTATTTTTTGGTAATAGAAAGCAACCCAGGGGTTGTTTCTCAGTTAGTTGCACACTCACTGGATATTTTTTTTGTCTAGTCTACATTTTTAGTTGGCCTATGAAAACGTGCTGTGGAATACTCAGGGGAAAAAAAAGAGTTTATTCCGGATTTTTCACATCTACCCTCCCAGTTATTCAGAAGTTTGTTCATCCTCTTAAAGACAGAAAATATTGATTTAAAAATATTTTTACAATACCCATGTTGGCTCTTTTTATGTCACCTTATCATCTTTAATAAATGTACTCCATTTTCTCTGCCTGGGGAGATGATTTCTATTTTCACTTCTTTTATTATTATTATTATATATTTTTTTTTCTTCCCCCCCCCTCCCCCAACCAAAAAGGAAGCATTATGTCTGTCTCTTCTGACCTTTTGGAACCACGGGCCTCCTGGTGGATGCAATTGATAGTGATCCATGCATTGCTTCACTTAGTTCATTGATGACTCAGTGATACAGGAGCTGCATCATGTCTGTTTAAGAATAAATAAATTCCTAAACCTCTTTTTTTTTCCATGCTCAAGCCTGCAATCCCAGGTTCTTGCTAAAAGTAATTTTATTTAGTTGTAGCTATGGGTATACCATGCTTTCTTCATAAAGGGAGCAGAGAAGGCTGTTGATTCTGCATCACTTATTTGCTCTGTTATGCATAATCTGTACTTCATTTTCTACTTGTTTCTCATGTATCTAGAACAGTTTCTTACTACTTTTTTACAATTTTTTCTTCTTATTTTTAACTTAAATTTACATAACTTTCTGGTTTTATTCCCATAGTGTTTATGCAGTTCATTTCTATTTAGAAATTTATCTACTCTGGGTATGTCATAGTTTCCCTGCTTTTATGATTTTGATTTCCGTGCTGTGGGGGGAGGAATGGTATGATCACAAAGGTGTGTTAAGAACCCTCTTTTGGGTGAGTTTTTGTTTCATTCATTTTTTTGTTTGTTTTGTTTTGTTTGTTTGTGGTTTTGTGGGGTTTAGTTTTGGTTTTTTTCTTTTTTTCTTTTTTATTTGCTTTGCTTAGGAATAGTTCCCCATTGTGAATATCTGTAGGATTTGCCCTTTCTCCTGCTTTCCTTTACTGATGAGTATAACTATCAGGAGACATACCAGAATGATCCCTGGCTCCATTGAAATTATATTTTCAGAAGTTCTCACCATCCTCATTCTCTTACCCTCACCACTTTCTGTACTTGTAATTGATTGTAATCTATTTCAGAGATTTGTCATTGATTGTAAGACACTTTGACTTTTTAAATATAGCCTGGAGACCACAGATCCTAATAATGGCAGGGTGCAGGTGTTCTTTGATGTGATAACTGACAAACTTCGTTAGTAACAGTCATTTAATCAGAAACACTAATACAGAATTTTAAACAGTATCAGATCTTAGTAATTCTGGTATGGATCTGAATGGACTTTATCCCTAAATTTAGCAAATGGATGAAGTCATAGAATAAATACAGGCTATAATGTTCATCAATTTTTTTTAGTTAGTTCTAAGAAATTTAATAGAACAATTGCCAAAATTTGTTTTCTAGACAAAGTGAGAAGTTAAAATAACTATTTAGATCTCTGAACTGACCTAAGCAGTTCAAAGACATTAATTTTGAGAAGAGTGTCTTTAATAAAATGTACAAAATTTATTTGGAATTTGAATCCTAATTTGTAAAGAATAGTTTCACACTGAACTGTAAAACAATTTCAGAAAGAATATTAGGACTATGAGGATTACCTGTAAGGAGTTGAAAAAATGGGATTGATTGGCAAAGCAGGAAATACAGAGGAAAAAAAGAGAACTTTCAAAAGTCAAGTTGAGTCACTCTGGGTGAAAGAAATTAAAACAAATAGTAAAAGGTTATTCAGCTATATAAAACAAATAGTAGAAGATTCTTAAGCTATTTAAACGAAAAGAACTAAAATAACAAGCAAAGTCAGTGTGAAAATAGGATTAAACATCCTACGTATTGTCTTAAGCCTTTGTAAATTGTTGTCCTAGTTTCACTAAAATGGGAGTAAAGCAAGAGGTGGCTTAATGGGCAGGCAAGAGCAGAAGTGGAAATTACACCAGACAGGCCAGAAGGAAAACTTGGAGTGTTTTGTGTTTGAACTCAAAGGGACAGAACAACATCCATAAAAGTACCACAGAAAAATTGACATGTGAAATTACAAGCTTTGTAGTAGAGCAAGTATGTTATGGTACATGATTAAAAAATAGCCAGTGCAGTTTGTGTATGTCAAAAGATAGAGAATTGATGAGCAACTCTCACTCCATTGGTCTCATATTGGCAGCATGCAACATTTTGAAAACAAATTTTGAAGCAGAGATTTATTGAATGCATTAAGGTAAATAGAAGATAGAATAAGACATATTGGGCTTTATTCTTAGGGATAAATTGTGACACTCTGACAAGGGGTTTGGGTTTTTATTTTTGAAAATTAATAATGAAATGTTATCTGCTTAATTAGAATAGTAGCATGGAGAAGGAACTGGCTAGAGAGGAAATGAGAGTGAGAAGTGCATAAAAAAGATCTGCTGGGCTTTTAGCAGAGCTTGTTGTAGAATCAGTCTTCAGATTCATAGCATTTAATATTTTCATTAATGAGCTTGACACAAATATTAGGAACATGTTACAAGAAAGTCGACAGGCACTGTCAATACAGAAGGGACTAGAACATCATAAAGAACTATGTGACACTGAAGTTTAGAATAAAAAGATAAGAATAAACTTAACAGTGCAATTAGGAGGCTGTAAAGCCAAGGGCTGAGGATGAGAATGACTAGGAGCCTAATGGCTGGAATTAAGCTGATCAGAGGGTGATGGTTCCATCAACTGAGTAAGAAAATCTGAATGTGAGCTAAATGTGAAAGCAATGTGATTGTCCAAGTTGACACTTCTAGTTCTGTATGCTTTAATGTTTTGGACTGTGGGGGTCTGAGCATGCTCAGATGTTTGTGTCTGAGCACAAATATGCCGATTGCTACCTGTTAAAAGGGAAAATTAATAGCATGTAGAATAAATTGCTTTTAAATCACATCAGATACATAGTGATGCGTGCTATTGAAATGTTCATGGGGAAAAATACTTCTGCCTTCAAGTAAGGGTCTGAACAGTGGCCAGTAAACAAGGCTGCACACTAAGCCCAAATGTTGAAAGGCTTATGTTTAGGTGAGCCTTCTCTGTTCTATATTCTAAGTCATAAAACACTTCTATGTAAAACAGCATCTGATTATATAATTAAAACTGGCTTTTCTGCATATATGTGCAGGAGACAAATACAGTTTTGAAACCTTTTTTAAGTGCTTGACTATTCAATGCCTCTGTTTGTTTTATGGTCTGTATGATTTATGGATTCTTCTGTGTTCTCTAGCCAACTCTGTATACCTTACTTCAGCCTTTTATTTTTACAAGCATTACTTTGGGAATGAGGTTAATTGTGTACCTGAATATTAGTTTCTGTCCTTTGTTTATCTATATGGATCGTTTGCAGCCTGTCTTGACTAAGTTGTAGCTGATAGATGTAGATTAATGCTGTTAAATATCTTTTTAAAGTATGTGCTCTCTGATCTGCTTTCTTTTCACTTGCTACTGATGCTCTGCTAGACATCATGCAGACATCAAATTGCTTTGAGGCTGATTTAGCTATGTATAAAATTTCCAAGCAATAACACAGATTTTGTTGCCCTTCAGAAATACAATGTTAATATTTTCATCGTTTTGTGGGGCTTCATCATAGTTTTGTCCTTAGGTAAATTGTGTAGTTGTCTTTTGTTTTAGCATTTCTAGTTTTTACTCCTCTTCCAAGGCTCCAAATATCCTTGAAGTTTTAGTGCCTTGAATAAGCATAATTTCATCCACTTTCTTTCTCAGATGTAGTTGGTTGTTGAAAGAAATCTTTCACTGCTATGGAACAAAAAAAAGGACTGTTGGTGAAACTAGCTTAGTATCTTTAAAACTCAGTCTAGCTAATGCTGAATCTTTGAGAGGAGTGGACTTAATGAGCATTTAGTTCTAACTTTTGAAGACTGAGCCCACAAACCTGTATTTTAAAGAAAATTGTTGGGAGGGGGAGAGGATTCATTTTACTTCTGTCACATCTGAAGCAATTAGAAATAAAAAGTATTGACAGTCTTTTAATATTGGCTGTATAAGTTTTGGGGACAAACTTAATTTTCTTTATAATTCCACTGTATTTTTCACTATTCTTGGACCATTTTTCCTACCCTGTACAATCTGGAGGCTACCTGCTATCTTTTCTTTAGTGTCTTTCAGAAGAAGCCAATGAATCTCAGCCAGTATGCATCCACAGTAGCTATTTATGAGCTGGTTGAATTTAACACATTTTAATTGCGTAAGAAATCTTATTTACATTCTGATTCTCAAAAATTATAACAGCAGTAGTGTTAGTGAACAGCAGTAACATAAAAGTTGCGTGTTTTACAGAGTACATGAGAGACAAGAGGGCAGCGTGCATCAGAGTAGGTGGCCATTTCTTGTGCTGCTGCTGATGCTTTCTCTGGAGTTTTTCTTTCACATTTATGTTTTCCTCTGCATTTATTTATCAGTGAATGGACAAACAATGTGAGAAGGATCTTGCATATATTTGTAGCAATAAGTCTGAAAAGCTCTGTTGCCACCAGGGCTCTAGAAAAGCTGTGGAGAGGTACAGGGTGTTGCTAGGCAACACCACATGGCCACAGATAGTATTTTTCTTTTAATTTATTTATTCTTCAGTTTGAGTGTGTCCTGCTTGGAGCCATTTGGGTAATAGTTAAGCAAGCACATAGAAATCAGAGAACTGCAGGAGTGGAATAAAGGAATGCAATATAAAAATGTAAGAAAAGAAAAGCCATGACACATAATTAAATGACAAAGAGACGTGAAATAATTAGTAAGGACTAGGAGAGAAAAAGTAAACAAGCATGAAGAAATAAGAGCAGGAGAGAAAAACCCAAGTTATATATATATATAAAAAAAGAATATAAAAGGGCACTATTGAAGAAAAATTAAAATTTGAAAGCTCAGACAGTGTGTACACAAGGGAAACAGGGGACTCCCTGCTGCATAGGAGTAAGAATTAAAAATCAGAGATAAAAATGACTTCAAGAAGAAAAGGGAGCAATTTGGTAATGATGTTAAAAGAATGATGATTTTTGTTTCTTTTTGATTTGCATCATCATGTTCATTCCTATTACTCTATTTGCACATATGCAATAGTAACAGTGACACTCAGGAGCTGGGGACTGATTAATAAGCCCAATATGTTTTCCAGAGAGGAAAAATAATCTAAAGTAAGAGTTTCAGTGTTATTTAGAAATTATTCAGTCTGCCTGTTTCGAAATAGCATTTTCAAAACCAGGTTATTGCATTTTATTGAAAAAATGTGTGTGATTATACTGAGGGTGCTAGGTTAAGCACTGGTTGCATTGAAGGAGTGGGTTGTTTGTACTCTCCAAGTTAAACAGAATAAGCAGGGGCAGTCTGTCCTGTGCTGTGTTCAGACCTTCACTTGCAATAGTTGGAGCCATTTATAAGCTTGAATGGCATAGCAATGTGAGGAAAATTCTGTTACAGAGCCAGCCTGGCTGGGAGACCCATGTAATTAGCTCAGGAGCTGTGCTACCTGGCCCAAATGTCTTGAGCACTGTTTGTGGGACCTGAATTAGATTTCTCCATAGTGCTAAGCCAAATTCAAATCAAGGAGTCTTGCATTGCAGTTCTCTTCTGGTGTATCTTGGCTCCATATGGCCCTGATTGCCTGGGAATTGCTGGGAAGGTGCTTGGCTAGTGCTTTGGGGCATGCTTGTATTGTCCACCTCAGCTTGAACGTAGCAATTTTCAAGAGACTGACAAGAAGGGGAATACAGCAGGCTGACCTGTCTGAAGGCTGGCCATAAGGTTTTGGGGAGAAGAAAACAAATCAGATTGAGACATGGAAGCTTCCAAAGGAGTAAAAACCTTACAAAGGAGCCAGTAAATGAGACACAGAACTAGAAGAGCGCATAGTGCCATACTGAGATATTGAGTAGTTAGTGCTCTTGTCACTAACATGGTAAATGGAACTGAGACCTGAGGCAATATATTTATCCTGGATGTTGTTTTCAAGCTACATGTGAATAAACAAGCATTACGACTGCATTCTCTTAATGCTCTTTTGAGTGCCTTGCTGAAAGATGTAGCTGCACATAAGCCCTGTTCATTTCTGTGTATAGGAAAGTTCTTGTTCACGTAATTTCTTACAGAAAATAAATCTGTACCACTTATTTTCTTAAATTTCTATTGGAAGATTCTAAAGCTTGTTAAACATGCATGGTATCTTCAAATACGATTGCACTTATTTGAGTAGTTTTCCCTAATTTTTGATTATGCCTGTGTATCTGTAAATAGATGGCACAACAGATGGTGATAACTTCATAGGATCTGCAACCATTGTAATAGCCTCATACCTCTGATTTTCTGAGTATTTTTTTGAGAGGGAAAAAGCATTTTAAGTGTTTGTACTGTCCTACTTTGTTGTTCCTTTCCCACACCCTCCCCACCAAGAAGTGACTTTCCGCCTTCTTAGGAATGAGTGTAAGCTTTTGTTTTGACTAACTTGGCTTGATGCAGGATATTTAAAAATAGGTACTTGTGTTGACTCTTAAACAGCTTTGTGATTCTTTCTGCATTCTTATTCTTGCTTTCCTTTTTTTTTTTTCAGTTTACACTTCCATTTGTTTTCTCTGACTCTGTATATTTTACATAGTCTGAGGTCTCTGTTACTGTATCTTTTGCAATAAGCTGAGTAAAGAATACACATAATTATAGTAGTCTTTTCACAATTTATTTTTCTATATGGTATTTTGAAAACAGAAAGAAGAAGATAGGAAATGTTCCTCTCATATTTAGGTATTTTCTATGGCAAGTGTTTAAATACTTGGCTTTTGTGGACATTGCAGCACAAGGACATGTCTTTTGAATCTCAAAGAAAATGGAAACAGAACAGAAATTACAGCTTATTTTTTTTCCCAGTGATGTGTGATTTGTCAACTCGCTTATCTGCTGTCATCTACAGTTACTTCTGAGTCAACATATAGTTAAAAACAAAAGAGCTGAGGTAACCTTTTGTTGGATGTTTGCATATTGGTGTCCATAGTTCATGAATGAACTTCAGATTATTTAAAGTCAAGTATTTCTTCAGGCTTTGATGAACAATGATAGTGATGGAAAATCTGAAACAAAATGCCAGCATGTTACCCAGCTGCACCAAGGTCTTGATACAAGGGCTGTGCTTTACTGTCTGCAGCCTTTTTCCTAATACTTATTTCATTGACCTGGATAGACACTTCTCAAGTGAACTGAATATTTCTAATTATTCCACTGAGGAAATTTAGTGTCAATTTAATATTTTGCTTTGTTTCATTGCTGCCTAAATAGCAATGTGGTACTGATGCTGCAATACTAATTTCAGATAACATGGTAAGCCAGAATAGAAGTGTATATACTCTTCTCTGCATAATTCACCTGGTCAGATACCTGTTGGTATCTTAGTAATATTTTTTGTGGACTTGCTTTAGTCATGGCAGTGAAGTATTTCACGTGTTGCTGTTTTCTTCTCCTAAGCTAAGCAGAGAATGGGATTTCCCCCACTCCTTCTGCCAGATAGAAACATTGGGTTGCTTGGAGCCCAGAAGTCCTAAATCCTACAGTGTTCCCTCTATATGAGTCTAATCCCTTGGTACTGTGACCAGTTCCTCAGATACTGGCAATGTATTTAGCATCTCTTCAGGCCATTTCCAGGGGAATGGAATACTATTTAATGACTATTAAAGTATTTTAGATGTTGGAGAGAATTAGGATCACACAATTTAGTAAGTAGCACATGGAAGGGGGCAGTGCACGTTTCTGTATCTGTCAATAGACACAATCTAGGTGATCTGTAAGATCAGGAGAGAAGGACCTTGGTATGGCCTTGCTGTTGTGGCTTAACCCCAGCTGGTAACTAAGCACCACACAGCCACTTGGTCGCTCCTCCCTGGTGGGATGGGAGAGACAACCAGAAGAGTAAAAGTGAGAAAACTTGTGGGTTGAGACATAGGCAGTTTAGGAGGTAAAGCAAAAGCTGCACATGCAAGCAAAGTAAAGAATACATTCAGTACTTCCCATGTCAGGCAGATGTTCAACCACATCAGGAAAGCCGGGCTGCACATAATGGTGACTTGGGAAGACAAACACCAATCACAGAATTATTAAAGTTGGAAAAGACTTCCAAGATGATCAACTCCAACCTTCAACTAAATACCACCATGCCCACTAAACCATATTGCAAAGAGTAACCACTCTGAACCTCCTTCCTTCTCCTTCCCCCACTTTTATGTGCTGCTGCTGACTCCATTTGATCTGGGATATCTCTGTGGTCAGTTGCAGTCAGCTGTTCTGGCTGTGTCCCCTCCCAACTCCTTGTGCACTCCCAGCCTCCTTGCTTGGGGTCTTGATGCTGTGTAAGTGCTGCTCAGCAACAGCTAAAACATCTCAGTTGTTATCAACACTGTTTTCAGCAGAAATCCAAAACACAGCCCCAGAGCAGCTGCTATGAAGAAAATTAACTCTACCCCACCCAAATGCAGTTTTTTTTTGGCAAGAATCTTATGTGAAGCCATGAGAAATAGCTAAGGCAGATTAATTTCTGCAGAGCTGGTTGGGAAAATTGTTATTTATTTATTTTTTTTAATATTGAGGCAACAGCACCATGAAAGAAAATGTTTTGTTGTGGCCTGTCTGAAAAGTACTGCTGTTGGACAATAAAATGTGCCATGTAAGAGATGAGAGGTGGCATCTTGGGCTGAGGAGGCAAGCCTGTTACATATAATTTGCTTTTATTCCACTACATGAGACAGGACCATACTGTTTCAGGATGGTGTTTAAGCATTTAATTATAACTTAAATTCTTAAAAACCCCTTATATTCAATAGTTCTTTATCTATACATGAAAAATAAGAGATATCCTGTAAGTTAATTCTCTCAAATATGTGGGGTTAATTCCTTAAATTCTTGGTCATTTGGGTTCTAAAAGAGCAAGGGCTTTTGGGTATGAGTATTTCCTTATGCTCTTTGTTGAAGGTCAAGAACATAATCTGTTCCTTAGGAGTACAGTTCTACCTAGCTTTTAAAGATTCTTCCTTTTTTCCCAGGTTATGAGCTCTGTAAATGTTAATTCTCAATATGAGTCTGGTCTTTACCTGCATATTCTCATTTTATTTAATCTCAATGAGTCAAGGGAATATTTGCCTAAGCAGAGTAAAGAATCCCAAGAGAAAAGCAAGCAGGGTTGAGGTATGTGAAAGTAATAGGAGGGAAAGGGAGTACAGCATTTGGGATTTTTTTTTTTCCTTAGTCATTAGTTATATTTTCACTATCAAGTAGAAATAGTATGTTTAGAAATTCTGTGAAGAGCCTGTGTCTCTTTATTTAAACTTCATTCTCTTAAAGAATTAGATTGTAAATTTATGTTGAGAATACCTGGGTCTCCAAGAGAAAAAACGCAGGATTACAGCCACATTAAAAAAGAAACTGTATTTAGATGAAGCTTTTCATATTCTAAGACATGATGTGCTGTTACAGAACCCTATCCCATAAAGGGAAGCAGTCTTAAAAGTGTCCTTTCAGATGCAGAGGGACCAGTAGCTTGTTGCCAAGTCTTCTCATTCATCTACTGATTAAGTTTAACATTTGTTTTAGGAAGAGAAAGGGAAATGTGGGAGAGGCAAAAGTTTTCCTTTTATTTTTTTCTCCTCTCTGAAAGTTTTCTCTGTCTTTTAAAGCTGAGTCACAAGAGAAGGACCATTATAAATTGTCCTGTCTAGTTAGTGGCATCACCTGTGTTCTCTGCTCCATTATTTTTTCCAGCTGTGCCTCTGGTTTCTTGAATATCTTTTGTAGCTCTCTATTCTTTTGAGTTCCTTGCTCTACCGTTCTTTGTGTTACATGCTTGGTCCTTTCAGAATGTTTTTCTCACCCTCCCTGTATCACTACTATCTGATGTGTTACCCATTGCCAAAACACGTGGTGTCTGCATCTGCTCTGACAACAGCAGGTTGAATTCAAGCAAGATACCATACCCTTATGTGAACATGAAGGCTGTGATAAATTTGCAACTTGAAACTTGTGCGTGAAACAGCATGAAAAGGAAGTTAGCAGAATGCCATCTCAGAACTGAACATCTTTCACAGCCCCAGTATAATTGCAAACTAAAGTGTTAACTATGTTTAACAAGTAATTAACTTCTATATGATTACCTGTCTTTAAAGATTAAATGTGCCATATTTTAAACTGGAAAGAGTTAAAAAAATCCAAAATTTTCTGCTTTCACTTTAGAATTTCCAGTTATATTAACAGTATTTCTGGTAATTATTAACAAAACACCACACTTGCAGTTTTAGAAAATAGCACATGCATCAGTCTTTCCTGGTATCAATCTTTTATTGGCAATATATTCCTGTTTGTGGAGAAAATGGGATACTTGTTCTTGAGTTTGCATGTGGACTATTTTTTTATAAGTGCCTTAAATTAATATACCTCTAAAAAAACCCTGAGAAAACAAACATGGTTATGCTAATAAGGCATTGATTAAAGCCTCCCACAATTCTATTTAATGATTTTTGTATTGATTTTTATTTGATTCCTAACACTTAGGCTGGTTTTCTGTTGGAATTCTGCTTTTTTGGATGTACTAATATCTATATTTTTTAAGAGCTTGTCTGGCCAATATGGCTGTATCACGTAATGAAAATTTGTTATAACAAATGTTCATGTATTGTGAATGTCAAATGTTATGTAAATACCTGAGGGCTCAATATACTTTCTGCAGATATTAGGAATATGTGTATATTTATAAATTTCTTTTTAAAGGATTTGTTTCTCCTTTGTGAACAGCTGATCAGTTAGCAATTTTGAGTTGCTTTCCCCCCCCTTTTTGGCAAAAGAACCCCTTGAGAATGAGCCACAAAAAATAGGAAGAAGGAATTTAATAAGCAGGTATTGCAAAGATCATCACATGGTACAGATAGGATCAAACAGTCCTTTTAGGTGTTTGGTTTTTAAGACTGCCCTTAAAGTAGGGCCCTCTGGCAAATGGCATCAGTTTTGTTTAGTTGCTCAGTATGAAGACAGTTTCAGGAGGCTTCCTGTATGGAATACAGCTATTGGCTCTTGGATAACATTAAAATAAATGCAATATTTGTAAGTCATTTTACCCTATAGCAGATGGGTGCTTAAGTCTGTGAGAGAAGATCAATTGAATCATTTAGCTTTTTGTGTTGTTTCAGTGTAGAAAGACAGTCTGCTCCAAATCAAGAGAGGAGTCTGCTAAGAATATTTAGGTTTCATTGAAATAAAGCACAGTTCACATCAAAAGAAGTAGATGTGCTATTTCAAATTCATAACAATTGACTATTAGTCTGTTTTTAATATTTTTTTTTGGCATGTAATCCCGTTTAATTAGATTCTACTCTCTCTGTTGTTTCAAGATTCCATAAACTGGAGTCTTATATACCAGCTGCTAAAGCAGGAGTTACTGTCTAAATGATATTCACAATGAGTATTTGGAAGGTTTACAATTATACCCTTGCTAATAAATTGTGCTATTTTCCCCAACAGTTTTAAGTGCTAATCTTCAGAAGGCATTTTAAAATTAGCTAAAATTCTGTCAAGAGATTTACAAAAAATTGTTAGCATGAAGATAATTATGTCACAGTCCTTGGACTCCATCTCTGATTGTGTGCATAAATCAGAAAATGTCAGCTGTGTTTTCCCTTAATAATTATCCTTGCAGCAATATATAACAGTTTAGATTACTATTATAGCGTAGCTTTAGGTTTATAAAACACAAGTTAGTTATTTCTGAAGTTTTCTGCTGATGAAATAATTCACATTTCTAGAATAAAGAGTTATTTGTGTTAACATTTCATATATATCAATAAGAAGAATAATATGAAAAGCAGCTTTCTACACTTTTTTACAAAGTCTCCTGAAAGTACAAAAAATTTTGTTACAATTTTGTTAAAAGAGATCACTTCTACAGTCAGGCCAACATTTTCAAAAGAGCCACCTAATGTGGTCACCCTTGTAGCATGTGTGGAACTTGAAGTTTTAAGGACTTTTTGAACCAAAATTTGAGAATATTCTTGCTGAATCTGTACAGGATGTAGGTATTTACAGTAGATTCTATAGGTCCCCAACAGTTTTGGTAATCTGTTGTTGGAACCTACCTCCTTACACATAATGAGTTAAAATATCAGAGTGAGCTACTAGATCCTGCAGAATTTGGACCAGGTTATGTTCTAAAGACTCACAAATCTAGGTACAAATACACTTAAAAAATTAAATTTTTTGGCATAAACGGTAGGAAATTAACACAACATACTCACTAGGAACCTTTCTCATGGTTTATAAAAAAGAAAATGGGAAAAAAATAAATTGTTTTAGCATTAGTAAAAGTAACTAAAAATTGTACAGGCTGTTCTGTCTTTCAATTGCTGTACATTCCTTATGTTTAATACACAGAATGTTTGACATATTAAAAATGTGAAATTTACTCAAGCTTTCTAAGAACATGTTCTAAAACCATGTGGAAGCAACAAATTCCAAGAATTTGGCAAGCCTGTTACTTACCTTGAAAACCTTTTTCACAGATGAGAGATGATATTTATATATAATAGGGCTTTTAATTTGACAGTGTAACAACGAGGATAAGAGATGTGCTTCAGTGGTGCGGGCTGCCCTAGAATAGGTCTTACACTGTTGTCAGTACAAAAGATGTTATTTCTCAACTATCTCAAAAAGTGTGTAAAGACATAATCTGTAATTTTTAATGTCTTCTCTGAAGTATTTCAGGATAGATTTAAAGTAGCAGGATTTGGCTTAGTGTGATCTCACTCTTGTTTTATGGTTAGAAGAGTTACGGCTGATTTCAGTGGAAGTGGGGTCATATTTAGCATTACTGGATCACAGAATGGGCAAGTTTGAGTTATGGTCTTCTCGACTCTTACTCCTGTGGTGGCAGAGCAGAGGCAGCAGTGCTTTTGTGGTTTGGGAGGTCCTCAGTGATGACACCAGGTAATAGAGTGCTGTTGGTTTCTGAGCCACTGCTGCAAAGTTCTTCATTTGACCCAGGGGGCCAAATGAAGAATTGCTTTTCCAATAAGTCAGCAAAGAAAGCTTTTTCATTTAAGACAAAAACATATGCAAGAAAGCTAAGCTGATGAATGTTGAGAGATGGGTTTTAAAAAGTGTAACTTAACTTTTGCCAGACTATCCTAGGTTTTTATTTAAAACTAGAGGGTTTTTTTATTTCTATTCTTATTTGAGCTAGATTATTACTTCAGTTAGTGTCAGAGTATTTTGGCCTTGTCACTTAACTGAAAATACAGAATTGTGAGCACATAGTCTTTGCTCCCAAAGCTTGCAGTTTATTTTATTAACAAAAAAAAATTGTAGCAGAAAAAAGTTGTATTTTTGTGGTTATGAGAGAAAAGCTTTTCAACTTGTTCATTAATGTTCCTTCTTCCTTATCTTTGAAGATACACTCATTATTCATCTTTCTCATTTCCGATTATACATTTTTCCAGTACGCTGTGTGATGCCACAGATAGTTGTGGATATCCAATCTACATCTCCATTTTTAACTGGTCATGAAGCTTAAGATAAGATCTCATATGATAAATGCATCATTTATTTATATATAAAATATAAATACTTGCTTCCCACTCTTGCTTTTTGGTACACAAAAAATTCCAAGTATTTACGCTAGAATCCTATAAGAAGCAGCATTTAGACTTCTGTGGCATTTTTACATGTAATGGTATTTTGACTTATGATGACCATGTCCCTAATTGCAACTCTGTACTTATTTTTTCTCCCAGACTTCTCAAGGATGATATTTAATTTAGTATCATACAGAACTATAGATCTACCAACAGGGATAACATACAGACTGCTATATAATTATTGAATCATAGAGTTAAAACTTCTAGACTGTATCTATACCCACAAAAAAAATCACTTGGCAGTGAGCCACCAAAACCAATTTTTTCTCTGCTTGCAATTGGATTTTTTTTACTTTAGCTGCTGCTTAAAATGAAACACCTTGGACTTGAATTGCTCATTAGACTTAAATCTTTGAAATATTGTGGGCCACAGTATACTGCCCTGTGCAATATATTTATACATATGAGTTATTTGATAGCACGGATAATAGAATGCGCTCAATTTTTGCTACTGATTTAATACTTCAGAATGTAAAACTCACCCTGGTCATGGTCTACTGAAATTCCTCATTTCCCAGACATATTTTTCAGAGTGTTCTCATGCTTACAATTTCACTGGTATTGGTAGCCCTTCTCAGAAACCGAAATCCTTTTGGATGATCTGCAAGTATCGCATGTGAACTGATACTCAGACACATGAAGTGCCATCTATGCACCTGTAGCCTGCATTTGGTATTTCAGACACCCTTTTCTGCTTCCTCTGAGAGGATCGGGCATGCTTGGATGAGTGGAAAAGCCGTGGGTGTGATCAGCATTTGTGTTCTCTCCTGTTCAGTATGCATGCAGGAACTGATGACATGGTCCTATGAGGTCGTTTCCTTTCATGAGTTTTCTTCTGGCTCAGTTTTTAGCACATTTTCTCCTAGTGACTCTGTGGTTTGCTCTCCAGCTACTGTACCTTGCATGAGAGCATCTGGCTGAAAGTAGTTGAGAAAGAAACAATTCTCAGAAATGGTAGAAGTAAGTTCATCTTCTTTCCAAGTGAATTGGTACATCATCTATCTATTCTTTGAGTCTGTATTTTTTTTTCCATTTTTTTGTTCTGGGTTATCTGTGGATTTTTGCATTGGATGTATAGTTGTTATGGAGTATTTTGTGTGTAAGGCTAAATGACCACAGCATTTTCTTTAGATATGGCCCACCTTTGTTGTCCTTCAGCCAAATAACACAGTATGGTCTATATAGACAAAGAAATATCAACTGAATTTACCAATTTCAGCATTTTCTACATGGACAGGACCAGTTATTTAAACTTGTACAATCTTGAGACAAGTTAGTTGTATTTGATAAAAATCTGTATGTTTTGGATTGTTTGTCATTTTTTCATGCTTTATATCACAAGGTCAAGAATGAATTGTGTGATGCTCAGATTTTCTGAGCATGTCCTGAGGTGCTGGTGACAGGATTGTTAAAACATTGGCTCTTGGAGCATTATTCCAAATTATGTTTCCTTTGGCTTTTATTGTCCAGGAGGATGGGAAGTTTAATTTTGCTTGCACAGGTACTTTCAGCTTAGTATTGATGAATCAAGAATCCTTTAATAATTACTACTGTTGGTTTGGATTTCTTTTATCTATTTTAAATGACTGGCCTGCCAGTGCATGCTTCGAGCTGAAGGTCAGTGTATGCTGATCTGAATAATGGAATACTTCATTGTACTGCTTCCATATCTTTCTTTTGCAATCTCCTCGATTCTTTGAGTATGATTTTGCTTTGCAAAGGACAACTGATTATAATATAAACAAACAGGCAAAAAAAAAAATCACATCAACCATGGGACAAGAATTACTGTGACATATGTAGTTTTTCACAAAGAAGAAAGATGTCAAAAGATCCAAATATATGTAGCTCTGTTAAATTTTCTGCTCAGAAATGTATTGTTAAAGCATTAAAACTTTGTATTAAAAGGTCTGTAATCTTTTCTAAAAATAACGATAGTTTAAATGTTAATTGGACAAGCTAAAATATCTTGCTAGGTCATTTACAAGAATCTAATAATTTCCTTTACAGTGATGCTTTTGTAGCCTCAGATTGAATGTAATTATAAAAATGAAGAATCAATGCAAAAAAGAAAAACAATAGGTAACTCTTACTGTATTTATTGTAACTAGTTTTAAGATGTGGTCTTAAAAATTAATTCACTTATTAAATACTATGAAAGCAATATGACCAAATAATAGTGCTCATAATTTCTTTAGAATTGTGGCTACATACAGAACCTGACAATCATGCCTTTGAGGTTGTTAGCAATAGGAACTGTTCTGCTTGCAACTTGTTTCTTTTACACCCATATGGCAAAATTATGCCTCCCAGAGGTAACTGCTGGTATTGGAGAAAGTTGTTGTGGAAGACTGTGGTAACCTAAAAGCCTTCTGTATTGATGAAGCCTCAAGAGAATATAAAAGTCCTATGGAAGATGCAGATTATTAGAGAATTTTTGTTCACTGGTATTTGAGACTCTCTTTGCACAGGCACAAATTACGGCACTTCCCAGCATCTTCTGAATCAATTTTACTGTCTTTGTGGCAGCAGAAGAAAAGGATCGGTGCTCTGAAGTAATGGAACCAGACACATTTAGTAATAAATTACAGAATATATCAAAGTTTTAATTCATTTATTGTGATAAAATTTTTGGTTTCATATTACTTGTAGAAATATTGGTGAACTCTAATCTGGAAAAAACATTGTAGTTGAGGTGTCTGTAAACAATTCATCTTTTCAATTTCTGTTATGTTTTAAAAATTAGGTAGGGATGAAATATGACTGGTTTGTTCCAACAACACTGTTATATTGGGACTAAATTTATAACTTTTATTGTAATTCTAAAATGCTCATTTGGATTTCTGTTCTCCTGTCTGTGCGTATAGTAGCATTGCAGTCTCACACAGAAATAAATGAAAAAAAAAATTAAAGAAGAAAAAGTAAAAATTCTATAAATTTCATTATGGAACATTTATAGGATGATTTCCATTATGACCATATAATAAGTCATGTTTACTTTAATTCTGGTTCTCAATGTCTTTTTAATGACTCCCATGTAATTAAAACAGAATGCATAATTTGAGGTAACGTAATATGAATCAGTTTTGTTTGAGTGATGTTGAGTACTGTTAATACCTGTACAATGAACTGTTTAAGACCCTTACATGGCTATGTCCATTTGTTGCAGAACTGTGAGAAACTGGAAAATAATTTTGATGACATCAAGCACACGACTCTTAGTGAGCGAGGAGCACTTCGAGAAGCAATGAGGTAAGTCTGGGTCACCATAGCAACAGTCACAGATGTGGTAAAGAAAGAGTCATTCTTCATTATTGGGGGAACAAATGAGTTCATTGCCACCATTCAGCTCTATTCTCTAAGGTATTAATTTGTCAGTGGAGAGGCTTCCCTTGAGGCTGTACTTTGGTTTTGAAGCTGCATAAATGTTAAGCCTGACTGCACAGTAAAAAATGTAAATGTTTAATTTGTTATTTAAAATGCTTAGGGGGTGCCTTGCTTTATATTTATACTAAACTGTGAGCGAATGAAAATATTGTTCATCTAAATTCTGTAAGTGTTAAAGCAATTGTACAATGGTGTTTGAACAAACCTGTATTTGCTTTAAATTGATTTTGATTTTTATTTATGTAGTTCCTGTGTACTCTGATTTTATCAGTAGATTTACATGATTTTGGTTTTGATAACGAAATGTAAAAATCTGTGTGGTCCATTATATGTTGTAGAGATGTATATTTTGCTTAATATCCTCATATTGTTGCACTTAATACTTATTAGAGGGGGTTAAAATTAGTCGGAAGATGAATTATCTGCCATCCTTACTTGCATTGCAGAGTATCTGAGTACAGGACTCTAAACAAACTTGCCAGCTATAGTGTCTGGAAAAGGGAGTGATTACTGTGCTGAAAGGTGGTGAAATTGAAGACAGATTTTCTAAAGTAACTCACCAAATAATCAGGAAGATGTTATTTATAGTACTATCTGTGAATCAGAAAATTATAGTAAGCTACACTTTTAAAGGTTTTGAAATTGGATAGTAAAATGTAATGATGCAAACATAGTGCTTCATCTCACTTGCCTGATGTGAGAATAACTTCTTACACTTGAACCAGTGCAGTAAAAAGTAAAAACAGCAACAACCCCCCCCCAAAAACTACTTGAAAACATAAATACACCTATTTGCTTTGACTGTGTTCGTAATCCCTTTTTAATTTATGGATGTGTGTGAATGACTTGATTTGCATGACTCTGACTTGATGGCTTTATGCTCATGATGCTCGTCTCATATACACTGACTGTTGGAAAGGGTATTCTTACCTACAAGTATGCTGAACATTTCAACTACCAGTGCTGTAAAAATAGTGGCATTTACCTTTCTAATTGTGATTTTTGCTTTATGCTTGTTTTGCTTCATACCTTTAGGGTTTTCTCCCAGTGTGGTTGGTCATCTGTGTACCTAAATCTTGCATGTAGTAAATGGAAAGTGATTTAAAGTAAAGATTTGGAGAATTTTTGGCATATGAAGCTACCTTCAGTATTTCCAACAAATTGGATTTCAAGTTGCTGCTGTCCTGTAACAGTGTTCAAGTTTGTGACGTTTTGCAATACATGATTTGGCAGGGATAATATTTTTAAAATTTGGGAGCTTGGCAGCTCTTTGGTGATCTACACTGAATAGCAAGGGGAGCTTTGTCATTTCAAAGGTCACGTTTCTGTTATAAAGACTGTTTAGAAGATTCTTGTGATTCTTTGCTGTGCAAAAGTGCTTTACTATCTCATAAATTTGTATCCTGGCTATTTCTGCTAGCCATTCTGAGAAATAGTTATTGATTGTGAAGTGTGACAGATATTGTGCAGTGCTATAATTCTCTTAATTACAGTCAGTATTAAATGGTTGGCTGTTTCCTTAGTTGCTTTTTTGTTTTAAGATAAAGAAAATACCTGACTTGCTAAATTTATGCTGTAGTGTGTTTTTATAACATATTCGAGTGGTACATGAAAGGTGCAAAATGTTAATTTAGAGAGGTATATGCATGTAGGTGTACATATTTTTCTAAATGTGTGTAGAAGACACTTGTTATTTTAGATTATACAGTTCTTTCAACTGCTAAATTGTCACCTCATTTACTGGGTGGCTGCATTTTTCTGTTTGGATCCCAAGATGATCTGTACATATGTAATTGAAATGGTACATTTTTATAGATTAAAGTTCACATTTCCTTTTCATGACAAGAGTGGAAATTGGACCAGGGATGGGAGGACACAGATTTGCTGACCTCAGTATTATGAGGTACCTGCCTCCCTTTTGTAAGGGAAGCTTGTGGAGAGGGTTGCACATTGCACAAAAGCACTAAAATCATGTGGGCATGAAAGCAACAACAAAAAATCCTAGTTGGATAGCTAAGTGGATATATGTGGATCTCAGATGAGCCTTAAGTTGAGTGGGCAGTCTGCCCAAACCCTCCTTGATTTCCCAGAGTGGTGCTACTGGTCTGCCAGATGAGAAATACAATGAACCTTTTTCCCCAGTGCTCCTGTTTGGAACGAGACCTTCCATTTTAACTTCATCTTTGAGAAAAATGGTCAGTTTAATATGGGTTTCAGTACACTTCTAGTCTATGAGTATCACTGTGCTCTGCATAAACAAATAGTAAAATCCAAGAACGGTCTTGTTCCGTTTCCAGGTCTTCAGTATTCAAATTAAGGATTACATGAAAATGATCTTTCTTGTTTATGTATATAGACGTATGCAAAATAAACTTTCTGAAGGGTTTTGAAATTATCACAAAGCCTATGAACTTTCTCTACTTCTACTTCACATTTATTTTAGATTTTGAATGAGATAATGAGCTGATAGTAGTTTGCCATTATTCAGTATATGGAGAGTGGTATTGTAAGAATTTGATTTACTTGTGATTGCACATAAAATCATAAAGCATTCAATTCGGTTAATGTTTTGCTTATTTTGTTAATGTACTCCAAATGTTTTATTTATTACTATACTTTAATGCAGCTGCAAAGCTGAAGTAAACAATAAAAATCCATTAGTTTCTTGAATTGGAGTTTATAAATGGACAGACTGTTGCTTTGCTTACCTTGAATGTGTATATGATAAATTAATTGAGTATTTTATGAAGTAACTGGGCAGAAAAACATAACTATATACCTATAATGTCAGGTTGCCTAAGTAAGAGCACTGATCTTTTGTTAAACAAAGCTTAATTTGTTTTTAATATGTAATCACTGAGAAAAATCTGGATTCAAACAATCAGTAAAGCTTCATCTAGGATTTTAAAGGAGTTTTTAGACTGGTTTGTCTGCTATGCGGAGGTAAGCATTTGAGGAGGAGGAAGTGGTGTAGCTGAGTGTTGACACTGGTAGTCTTTTCCTGGGTGGTAAAACCAGAATGTGGAGTACTACAGTAAGCATTCCTCTGGGGAAGTAGGGTACAGTAGTCTTGAGGAGTCTTAAGATTAAGCAAACACAATAATGAAGCCCTGCCCCCTCAAATTATAAAGTAACTTTTAGGAGAAGTGTGGCAGAAATCCAAAGTCTGGGTTTTTTTTAGTGTGGTTTCTGTAGGCCTGTTCCTCCAGCCTGTCCAGGTCCCTCTGTACAACAGCCTGACCCTTTGGAGTGTCACCCCTCCGCAGGTGCTGGATTGCTTTTGAACGCTGCATCTGTGTTACTATGTGTTTTAGACCCGCGTCTAGTTCCATGAGCCTGATGTCAGACAAACTAAGCCATAGTGTTTCAAATGAAACTTTCTGAATCTGGTGTTGCAATTGCTTATTTATCAACTGGGTTGGTAAGCCACCATGGTGGGTTAAAGCGGTGAGCAATCAGCGAGGCTGGTGAGGTGTTAATATGTAAATGGGTCCTACTCGTAGGTGGATATGGATGTGGTCTGTCTTGTGAACACTGACTGAGTATGTGTGAAAGCTTTGCAAGTGAAAATTAAAGCTGAGTATTTTTGTATAGTCTTCTTGTTATTAAAGGAAAATTTAAACATATTTATTCGTACTTTGAAATGGGAAAGGAAAGAGAAAGTTTGCTTATCTGTTTGAATCAGTGTAAAAGATATCAAAGTTAATTTAGAATTTTCTTTTGCATTCATATATTTGCATATGGTTTCAGATAATATGAACAAGGGAGTGAAGCTTCAACTGTGATTTCCAGTTTGCTAGAAACAGTTTCTGTTAATGATGATATTCACTGTTGTCTTGACAACTGTACAAGCTGGGGTTAGTAATAATCAGGCTTCTTTTAATATGGTCTAGACTCTCAGATGTATTTGACAAATAGTTTCTATGACTGGGCAAAACCCAAGAAAATTGCAGTGTAAGAAGTTCCAAGGTTTCACAAGCATTCATTAGTTTGCAGACTAAAAGCTGGGATTTTAAACACGTAAACAAAACAAGTCTGCAGTGCAAACTAAAAAATACGTAGTAACCAACTTGTTTGGGCTTTGGGCTGTGCCATGGCAAATATGGTTAATATCTGGTTCTGAGTCAGGCAACTTGGTTTTCTTATTTTAAAATGTGTCATAGAGCTCTAAAGTTAGAGAAACACAGACATATTAAGTGTAATGAAATAAGGGCAATGAAAATGTAATATTAAATGTATTTTTGCTTTCCTGTATTGTTCTGGGAGATGGGACCAGTCTTGGGTAAACTGAAAGGGAAGGTGAATTAGGAGAGGTAAAGGCTTCTGGGTTCCTGATCCAGGTCTCAGAGATTATCTGTTCAAGGAACTCCTTTGTGTTCTGGGAAGTGGAGTCTTTGAAGCAAATTCCAGTATTCCAAAGTTCTGTACTTCAGTAAAGCTTTCAGGACTGTCTTCCACAGCATTCTCTTGAGGAAGCTGGCAGCCCACAGCTTGGACAGGTGTACCCTTTGCTGGGTTAAGAACTGGCTGGACAGCTGAACCCAGAGAGTGTTGGGGAATGCTGCTGCATCCAGTGGGTGGCTGGTCACCAGTGGTGTCCCCCAGGGATCAGTACTGTTTATTATCTTTATAGATGATCTGGTCAAGGGGATAATGTGCACCTACAGTAAGTTTGCAAGAGACCGCAAGTTGGATGGGAATGTTGATCTGCTGGAGGACAGGAAAGCTCTGCAGAGGAATGTGGCCAGGCTGGATAGTGGAGCTGAGGTCAATGGTGTAAGGTTCTATAAGGTGAAGTGCCAGATCCTGCGCTTGGGTCACAACAACCCCTGCAGTGCTGCTGGACTGGGGAAGAGTGTCTGGAAATTTGTCCAGTGGGAAAAAGCCTGGGAATGCTGGTCAACAGCAGCTGAACATGAGCCAGCATCTGCCCAGGTGGCCAAGGAGGCCAATGGCATCCTGGCCTGTATCAGGAATAGTGTGGCCAGCAGGACCAGGGCAGGGATTGTCCCCCTGTACTGGGCACTGGTGAGGCCACACCTCGAGTGCTGTGTCCAGTTCTGGGCCCATCACCTCAAGGAAGACATTGAGGGGCTGGGGAGAGTCCAGAGAAGGGCAGCAGAGCTGGGGAAGGGATGGAGAGTGAGTCCTGTGAGGAGAGGCTGAGGGAGCTGGGGTTTAGTCTGGAGAAGAGGAGGCTCAGGGGAGAATTTACCATTCTCTACAATGGCCTGAAAGGAGGGTGTAGCAAGATGGGGGTTGGCCTCTGGGCAAACAGTGACAGGACAAGAGGGCATGGCCTCAAGGGGTGCCAGGGAAGGTTCAGGTTGGACATCAGGAGGAATTTTTTCACTGAAAGGGTTGTCAAGCATTGGAACAGGCTGCTCAGGAAGGTGGTGCAGGCACTATCCCTGGAAATGTTTAAGGAACAACTGGATGTGGCTCTTAGTGCTGTCGTTTAGTTGACAAGGTGGTGTTTGGTCAAAGGTTGGACTTGATGATCTTGGAGATGGTTTCCAAACTTAATGATTTTATGAAAGTAGCCACTAGCCTTGTGTTAGTGTGTTTATTAGGGACTGAAGGAGTAAGTCCAAGTTTCTCTTCCACCTTCTTCTCTATTTGCGTTTATCTCCAGTGTGATTGCTTGAATGCTGCTTGGGGTATGTATGCTTTTTGGGGAAAAGCAAATGATTGCTTCTTAAATATTTAACAAAAATGTTGTGCTGCTTCCAAACTGCAACAAAACTGCTTCTTGGGTGACCAACTTGTATTCCTCTAATGTATCTATCTGAGCACCAAGAAACAAACACTCCATGCCACAGAGGACATATTAATTAGGTAAGCCACTGATTGGCTTATTGATTTAGACCCTTATTTAGACTGCATTAGGCTTAGAGATATTCCTTAAAAAATTAACTACAGAGGTTATTCTCAGAAGACAAAAAAATCCCACAAAACTGTGGAGTTTAGAGAATGTTAAACTTGCTTCACTTGGAATTTGTTTTCTAGATATGTATGTTCACAATTTTATAAATTTACCATATTATTAATAGCATATGAAAATGAGGAGATGCTGCAGTTACATTTGGTGTTGCCTAGAAATGCACACTGAATGTTAAAGCACTTGAGAACTTTTAGTAGTACTTTCATTGTAAAGACCCATGTAGCTAATATGAGTTTAATTTTGATTGCCATTTTGAAATCAGAACTTCACTATCATTCTTAGTTTATATTACAGATCCAACAGATTGCCAACATCACTTGCATTGACCAAGCGTTAGCCATATGCCTTTGCAGTGCAAGGCTGCCCTGGATAGGGATCACTATGACTAAACAAGCTGCTTATGTGCTAGGAGCTGTTTAGTGGCATTAACAAGGCACTGTTAAGCTGTGTTCATGCAATTCTACCATGCTCTTTGTTGGCTACTTAATTTCAGAGTCACCCACTAGCCACCCTCTGAGAGCCTAACAGTGCTTGGGATGAATTGCTCAGATCTGGCCATGATGCAGTAATTTCTGTCTATAGACAGAAGTTGTAACACCAAGCTCCTGTATAGGAACACATGACATTAATGGAATTATTTTTGTCATAATTATTAGAATTTGTATTGTCTTTGCCATTTCTATGGAGAATTATAGAACTTCGTATTTCATTTTGCAGTTAAAAAGAAAAAGAAGGTTCAGATATGAGTCAAGTCCATTGTTTCAAGGTTCAGGTATAACTCACACTGAAAATTTTGTGAAACTAGTGATAAAGCTTAACTTGTGCACTACAGAATGTAACTGCATTGCCTTATATATATTTTTCAAGTATAATCAAGAAAATGATTTAAGTGCCTTGTTTTGGACTTTATAGTGAGATGGACTGTTCTGTTGAATATCAGTTTAATAAAACCTTCCCCAGAAATTTTAAAACGGAAATAAATTTCCAAGTTTTTCAGCTGATTGCTGTACATACATTATTCAAAATAACTGTGTATAATTTCTTATTTTTAATTTATGAGTTGTAATTTTCATTCTGGTCCAGTGATTGGCTTGTTTATTTAGATGTTACAAAGGAGGAGATCAAGATAATTAGGTTGTTTTCCTTTGAATATTCCTTTAGTCTCCTAGCTGGGATAAACTGACAAATACAATTTTTACTGACCTAAAATAGTTCATTGATTATATTCCTGAATGGCAAATGTGAAAGGATATTGAATTTTTTTTTTTGCTATTCCAATCAGCAATGTAGATTTGCAGTTACTTTACATCAGAGGATTGAATTATGACTTGTAGTGTATACAACCTGTACATGGATCTAGGACAAAAGCATTGTGAGCAAAGTAGTGAGCAATATAGTAAAACAGCAAAATAAATAATATTCATAGATTTAGAAACTGCATTATAATTGCTACTTTGGTTGATATACTGAAATGTGCTTTGGGCAACATCTTACATGAACATTTTTGATAAAATCTTGTATATTTCTCATACGCTCTTTTGTTTATGTTACTGTGACTGAAATATGCTTCGGGTCTGGTCTGAGTATGGTAAATACATAGTTTCTGGATTTGTATGTAGCATTCCCAAGAAATACTTCAGAGGAGAGAGGAAAAAAAATAACCCCACCTTTCTTACTTCAGCCGGAGAGAGCCTGGTTTTGAACCATTTAGTTTTATGATTTTAAAAAAAGAATTGGATAAGAGTCAAAATTTTGCTTTTTTACAAACTGCAGGAGATGATGTCTGATCTTGGTGGTGAAAGAGATTTTGAAAACCACTGACAGATGGATTACCACAAAGACTCCAAAGGTGGCATGCAGGGGGTGCAGCATCGTACCCTTCAGTGACTAAAAGCCACTCGTGTGCAAACAGAGTAGAAAATTGCACTGCAGAATTTTGAGCTCACTCCATGGGTTCCCCCTTTGTTACTTTTTAAAATGCAAAGTTTTAAAATATTTCTGAAATTTCTGCTTTGTTACCATTAGCATTCAGGAAAAAGTACTCTGGAGAGAATGTATACTATATGGAATACCAGCCTATACCCAAAAAAGGTTTTGGGTTGCGAAATATAAATAAAAGAAAAAATTACAACTATGAGTGAAAGAAAATTTGCTGATGGTTTTGCCATGAACCATGGCTTTTTGTAGATTGATGCTTGATTTTATGTTTCAGGACTTTGGATGGTTTAGGTGGGAGGTGTGTTGTACCATTGCAAACCATAATGAAAGTCTGGGATGTACACAGAAGCTGGGTATCTTGCAGCTTTGGCAAAGAAGTCAGATGTTTTAGTTGAAGATGTTGAAGCTCATGCCATTTTATTTAGAAGTAATTAGTTTAATCTGTAGCCAGCCTATTGAGTGTACCACATTCCACATGTATTTAACAAAGCCCATTTCCTACTGTTTTTTCTACAGTCAGAAACCAGTCTGGCTTTTCAAATGCTGTTTTACATATATCTGTACTTGTTTATTTTCAGATATTTGTTATACTTTTCAAAAGCCTGAAAAAGTGTAATCCTTTCTTCCTCCTTTGTGTTGTCCTTGGACTTTTGTTGCCATGAGTGTTTTTGAGTACATTCTCTTTAGAGTTCAGGATACAAAGCAAAGCTAAGGGTTTGAGGAAGAAATACTATCTTCATTCAAAATTGCATTATTAGGTAGTGTGTCTTTGCATTGTATGTTCATTGTGGCCAGGTAATAATTATCTTTTCTGATTATGGTTGTGTGCTGATTTGGGTGGGATGGAATTAGCTTTCTTCACAGTAGCTGCTCTGGGCTGTGTTTTGGATTTGTGCTGAAAACAGTGTTGATAGCACTGGGATGTTTCAGTTATTGCAGAGCAGCACTTGCACAGTGTCAAGGCCGTTTCTGTTCCTTGCCCTACCCCCTAGCGAGGAGGCTGGGGAGGCACAAGGAGTTGAGAGGGAACACAGCCAGGACAGGTGACCCCAGTTGATCCTAGGGATGGATATTCCCAGCCAGTAGGGAGGGGGAAGAAGAAGGGTAGGGTGGAAGTTCAGAGTTAGGGTGTTTTGTCTCTTCCCAAGACTCTAGCCTGCCAATGTGATACAATGAATGCATTCCTTGTTCTGCTTTGCTTGCCTGAGCAGCTTTTGCTTTACCTACTAAACTGTCTTTATGTCAACCCGTGAGGTTTGTCACTTTTACCCTTCCAATTCTCTTCCTTACACCAAGAGGAGGGTGTGAATGAGTGGGTTGATGAGGCTTAGTTGCTGGCTGGGGTTAAACCATGACGTGTGTTTAGAACTCCTTGGTTATAATGACTGTTGTTAGGTACTGATACTTGCTTTTTTTGTTGCCTCTTAAGAATTCTAACTTTATATTATACTGGCTGTTGTAGTTTTTGGATGTAAGAGCAAATATCCATTTTCCTAGAATTGTGTAGTATGTTGGGGTGAGGGTGTTTCAGAGATTAAACTGTGGGTCCAGCTGTGCCCTAAGATATTTACCTATCCATCAAAATTAATCTGTCCTTCCCATGTAGACTTCTGAATTTAAATTCTGTTTATTTACTTGAGGTTATTTGGGAGACCAAGAAAAGATTATCTAAATTTCATGTTCTAATGGAATCAACCTCTTTATTGAAAGTAAGACTGTAAAGTGTTTTGTACTTATTCAGTAAAACAGTTGTTAAGATACACTGGAATCAGTACCATAGATTTAGCTAATTGGATACAAAATTTCCTGGACACAGTTTTCCATCCGTATTTCTTCAGAACAGATTCTTTACATAGGAATCTGTTTCATTGGAGCTTGCTGTTGAAAAGTTGATGGGCAGCCATTTAAGCCCTAGACCACTTTAAGTCTTTCAGGACACCACCCAGAGGCTTTCACTGCTACTGCCTAAGGCAAGGCTACTAAATTTTAGCATCTCCAGGACTGAGGAATGTTAAGATCAATCCCAGGCAACAATTTGTACAAAGAAGCTGCTTACAGAGTGAGACAAACATAAGAGATGTAATGGAGAATAAAGGAACAAGCTATTCTCAAGTGATGTCTGCTGCCACCTTGAATGCCCAGCACTGCTTGCCTAGGGCAGGCTTTGTAAGGTGCACAGAATATTGGCAGTGACAAGGTTCTTTGTGGAGCAGATGTTTGCAGATCAATTTGTATGTATTTAGTGTAGTTAGGTTGTTCAGTATTTAGTTCTGGCTTGTTCCGATACCAAAAATCAAGGTGATTTGTGGAGGGTTTTTTTGTGGTTTGTTGGTTGTTTTGTTTTTTGTGTTTTTTATGTCGTTGTGTGTTTGTTTTCCCAAGGAAGAACAAAAACTAGTCTTTTCTGTAAAATAAACCCTGAACATTTCTAAATATCACAACAGAATTGTGCCCATTCAAATGAGTTTTAATAAGTAATCTCTATATGGAACAGAATGTAATGGAAAGAATAATAATGTGATTTCCATCAGAATACTTACAAAAGACTTGATTTATTATCTGATAGCATTATAATACAATAATCTTTTTGAGCCAGTAAATTATTTCAAAATAGTATGACTACTTTTCAAACTATTGATTAGTAGTATTTAATATTTCTACTGTTACCACATAAAAAAAAATAGTGATTACTACTACTACATATAATATTTTTCAATTTAATTAAGTTATTATGGCTGCTATCTTTGTAAAGACTGTTACTTTTATTACTACTATCAAGTAGTAGTGTTTAATGGTACTGTTTAATGCTACAAATACTTTTCTTACTGCTATTTTGCCTACTGAAGATTTTTTCCACATTTGTGGTCATTAATTAGTATTAACCAAGCATTTGCTTTGTAATTGGTATCAAATGAAGAAAAATATTTTAAATTGGTATCTGACAGTATTACCAAAAAGACAAGAAAACACTCTTTGGGGAGCATTGTAAAATAGAAAAAAATATATTTATAAAATAATTTTTCTTTTTCTCCTCCCTGATACATCTTCCTATTTGAGCAAAAAGTGGCTTTCCTAGTGGCTCTTCCTGCTTATTTGTGTTTTTCTAATGAAGAGAAGATGCACTTGAGCACGTGTAAAACAGTTTCTGTTCCCAGGGAGCTACAGTGACTTGCTTGGCTCATGGCTGGCTGTTACATGTTGGGCTGTGCCTCACAGTATCCACCTCTCGGTCTTCCCATTGCAAATTTGCTTGCATGGCAGCTGCTGGTATTGTTAACCCTCTTCTGTCCCCAAGGATATTCCCTTGTGCCTTCTCAGATTAAATATTTAATTGGGGTGGGAATTGTTCTTCTTGTAATTAAAGAGCTATACGGAGCGTTTAAAAATACTTAAACAGGAATGGTTATATATTTAAAGGAGGTTCTGGGTCCATTGAGTGTGTTTTACTGAAGAGAGCTGTGGCAGCATGGCTGGGAACCGCTGGCCACGTGGCTGCAGTAGCCTAAACAGAAGATGTTTTGTTGAGCACGTCTTTGAGCCTGCGCTGAGATGCAGCTGCACAGTTAGCAGCATCTGGCCTGGCTGCTCTGTTTGAGTAGTTAGACAAGCAGAAATGGCTCCTGTGTGGAGTGACACGTTTAGTCCCGGGCTGCCCGTAAGGAGCCTCTCTGTCACCTCCCGGGCGGCGCTCGCAGCTGTGCAGGGGCTGCAGGGGCTGCAGGGCAGTGCGTGCCCGGCGGGGGATGCGCTGCTCCTCCAAGTGCCTCTCGTGGGCTGCTGTCCCTGGCGTGGCTGGCACAGGGAGCTGTGACGGGGAACTTGCAGGGACCCTCATGTCCCTGTCGGTTGCTCAAGCCTGCAGGACTAGGTTAGAAGTAAGCTGAAATAAGCACTTTTCAGGAAGGGTTATGTCAGGCTTAATGCCAGCTGTTGTGTTGTAGAGACCCTCTGTTTCTGGGCCACACTGCTCACAGACACAGTCATTTTAGGGTATCTTCTGCTATTACAGATGTAGCCATTCTTGGCACAAATTCTTTTGTGGGCAGAATCATAGGGAAAGGCTGGTTAACATCTCAGAGGAGAGGGACCAATTTTTTACCCAGTTGCTGATGAAATCCTTGATATTCCTTTTATAGTGCAGGAGCCATACAGAATGAATTTTTTCCCTCTTTCTTAGTTGAAAGAAATCTGTTTCAGTAAGTGTGAAACTAACTCCTGGGTTCTTTGATCAATTTTTATTCCTTTCTTCTACTTAGGTATACTGGGTGAATGAAGACTTTTATTCAGAAAAGCCTGAGTAATCTTTTTGCTATTGGCATTGCTAAACATTCTTTCTCCTGCTAGTATAACAATGTCATAACATACAAAATTTATTTTGTTTTAAAACTAAAACTGCAAACAGAGCCTTGAAATGCAACTTCTCTTAATATTTTCTCTTCTATTATACTCATTTAATTCTTGATGTAAAACAAGAATTCATTGCTTTTGTGCTGGGAGCATGAAGCCACAAGTTGATAATGGTAACTCAATGTTTATAATATAAAGTGCTGTTCCTGTAGTGTGGTCCAATTACACAATAGTAAAGCAGGGATGTAACACAGCAATGCTGCTTTCCTATTTGTTTCAGTAAGTTTAGCACAGCGGGAAACGTGGCATTCTTCCAAGGTAATGCGTCAAGCTTACAGTTGGATGAAAGAGCAATGGAAATTATTCCAAGACTTCGCATGCCAGCTAATAACTCTGGCTGAATGGATGCGACAATTGTCTTGTGAAATGTATTTGATGTCGTTTCATTGCAAGGATTTTATATTTCAATTTTGAGATATTATGGTATTCTAGAGATATTTGAAGATGTAGGTGCTACATTTACAGCATTGTAGTTTTAGTAATCAAATGCAATTTCTATCTGGTTTGAGATCATGTAAACTCTCTTTCAAAAATCCTGCTGTATCTTGTGAAATCAGAAAGAAGTACTCCATTAATTAGATCAAATTATGTACATTGTTCCTCCAAAAATGTCCTATTTTTTGAGGAAGAATATATTGAAAACAAAATCTTAACTGAAAATATGTGTGATAGCAACAGAATGTCTCCTTTCTTTTTGAAGCGTGGAAAGTAATAATGTATCAGCCATTTGGCAGCTGGGAGGAGCCAAGGCATCTTTTTTGGTAGTCATTTTGCTGTAGAGACCTGGGGGTTGGATAGGAATCAGAATTTTTGCAGTTGGTCTCATTCTTGACTAGTTTTCACATTGGTTTAAAGCCATTCCCCAAGTCAGTAGACATCACTGTTGTACTGTTGCAGTCAACCCACTGCAACTGTCTTAAAGATACGTTGATACTCTTTACAACTTTTCCCTCCCCCCACTGCTCATTTTTCAATCAGTATTCTTAAAAGAGTATCTGACACCTCTTGCTCACAGCCATTTTATCTGTGATGGTAAGTTTGGGCTTACAATAAAGATAATTATTACTAGTGTTTAATGCTTTCCAAAGGTCTTTAGTAACATACATACATACATATACCTTTCTTGAAGCATTCTTGAATGCCTTTGGCAGCATTGATCCAGCATTGAAAAGTTGGTTGTCATTGGTCGTATTTGTTGTTCCAGAGGGTGTGTTTGTTCCAGCTGGTTGGAGTCGTTTCAAGACTGACATCTGAAGAGCATATGAGAAAATAAAGGATAGAGGAGATGCACAGGGGTTAATAAGCCAGCCATCAGCCTTGACCCATGCTCCTGCAGGCAGAAATAGGTTTGGGAAAAAGACTACTGAGCTAGCTGGGCATCAAGACTCTGCACAGGTCCAGCAAAGCCAATTGCAGACAGTTATGGGACTGAAAATGGGGATCAGTCACTACTGATATCCCATAGTAACTCCTACTAGCATCAAGAGCACCAGAAAATTCTCCATGCAGTTAATATGGTGAGTTTGCTGCCTACAAATGTGTGTTGTGTATGTTGTCAGCATTTAAGGGTCCTTGTGCATGGGAATTGCCTCACACTGGGGAGTGAAAGATGAGTGTGTTGAGTGGACGAGGGTGCACGCTGATTTGGCAATGGATATTGGATGAATTCCTGGGTCAGTAGTGATAATGATCAGAGTGCCTTTCTGATGAATAATTAAATATGGGGTGGTCAAAATTTTCTTCTCAGTAGTGACATGATTTGGCATAGTATGTGCCAATATTTAATAAAGAATACACATTTGGGATTGTCCAAGCTGGATTTAGGCTCTTACAGCTGCTTTCAGAGCTTTGAAAGCTCTAGTTTGGATTGGAAAAAAAAAAGCCAAACCAAAAACCCTCCCATATTTGAACATCACCTGTCAGGGGTTTTGGGGACAGCAGTCACACAAAAAGAGGATCAGTCAGAGATAAAGATCAAAACCACAGAGCAACAAAGCATGCTTGTCCCTGGATATCCTGGATCAGAGTATCTGCTCAACACCTTGGTTTGCTTTGATGACTAGTGCTGACACTGAGATGGTGCTGCTTTTTCAGTAACAAAACTCCAGCTGAACCACTGAGTCAGTATATGTGACATGCTGTGATTTTTTTTCACCTATTTCCTTGCACACAAACATACAGTGAGAGAAAAAATCATTACAGTACGCATTTCTAATGCTACAAGCAGGCCTGAATTAGAAGTAAAAAAAAAATACCCAAGTTTTATGAAAATAAATAGCATCTTTCTTTAATCCAAAGCCTCATACATACTGCTGTACAAAGCAGAATGACTAGAAAGTTTAAACTTGTTGTTTTGTTTATTGTTATGAATCTGTCGTAAATTCCCTCGTTAATTTTCATAATTTAGTGTTTTCCATACCTTCAGTTATTGTGGCACTGAATTTTCACCAGTAAATTTGTAATTATCTCCATGCATTGTGTGGCAGTGTTATCTTTTATATTTAGTGTGGAACTCCTTTTATACAGTAGTATTGCAAAATAATTTTGAGTGTTCAGAGGTGAAAGGACTGTACCACTCAGATGAAGTGAAGATTATTCCTGAAAGCATAACCTATGCTGTTGCTGTCTTAAATATGTTGTAGTGCTGTATTTGCTTTTATATTTAAAATTGCTGTTTGATGGTTAACATAGGAAATTACTACAGGAAGGGAAAGGAAACTTTCAGCTTTTTTTACTGCATGTTGGCTGCAGATGGAACAATGGGTCAGTGGCACTAAATATAATCTGGTAGTTTGCTCATTTTATTTTACCTTTTTTCCACTGGATGGATAACAGTTAGTTAATACCTTTAACTCTTTTATTTATTTTTTTAATAATAAAAAAATATTTTAACAAAAAGGCATTGAGGAGGATTTTTTCTCACCATCGTCTCTGATTGCCAAGTTATTTGTATGTAGAGGAAAGATTCTTTTGGTATAATCAATCTGCTGCTACCCATTTTACTGCCAAGCATTCCTTCTCTATGGTAGCGTAATGTTACCTAGGGAACAGCTTAAAGCTGACACATACAGTGGTGCCACAAATTAATTTCACAGTTATCAGGATATAGGGTGATAACAACAACATGAGCTACTGTGAAATTACCATTGTTCCTATTGAGTTACAATGTAATTATTACTTTTGTGGCAACTATGCAAATAACTCATGTCACCAATGTAGGATGGGATGTGCTTTCCTTTCTCTGATTCAGTACTTTGTGCTTCAGAGACATCTTTATGTGCTATAAACTAGAGCTCTGCTTTGAATTAAAAGCTAAGTATGGTTATATCTTCACAAAAAAAAAGGTAAAAAAGAGGGGAGCAATACTTAGGAGACTAAAAACCAAAATCCCTTGCAGTCTGTCCATTATCACCTGGAATCAGGTGTGCAAATATGTGGTGATTTAATAAAATAAAAATCAAACTGTTTTTCTTCCATCACTTCCAACATGAAAGTGCGAACCTTCCTTCAAAAAGGGAGCTTTGAATTAGTTACTTTTATTATGGGACATTTTCAAGTTTCTTTGCTGCCATTTTGGTTTGGTAAAAGGGACAGGTGGTAAAGAGATGTTTGGTTACATTTATTCTTATTGACAAGTAGGCAAAAAAATTCTGGAGCAAGGTTAAGATACTGTTTCTAGTATATAAGATGGAATGTATCCTTGGTCTTGAAAATTGGACCCTGGTTATAACAAAACATCTGCTGAGGCTTAATGGTGGGGGAAGACCAGGCTGGATTGTGTGGTAAGGTTGGCACAGGTGCTCCTGTAATGCTTGGTTACAACCAAGAAGAAGCAAGTATGCTTTGGGGGCTGCAGGGCAGCTTAGATGTTTTCAGAAAGGTAAGGTCTATGAGGTAGTTTTGGTTTTACTTTTCTGTTTGTAGCCTGGGATTTTTGGAAGTTCCTACAAAGAGCTTTGATGTGCAACTTGCAGTTATGTATGGGTAGATCACTGTGAGAACTTTTCAAAATTTTTATTCTAGGTAAGTGTCTAATGACTAGGTTTTCAAAATTGCTGAGAATTCAAGAGCTTTTAATGTTTAAATGCTAAAGAAAGAATATTTTTTGAGATGTGCCATTTAAAAAATGTCACAGCTACTATTGCATGAAAAGCATGAGCAAATGAAACTTGAGTCCATAACCAAGTGAAAAACTGTATGTGTAAGATAGCTCACTATTAAAAAAAATAGAGAGCAAGATAGATTTCCCTGAAGGACAAAATTCAGATGATGAGCAAGTTTTTTTTCCTATTTTAGAGTTTAGTGAAACTTCATTGACAAATAATCCTAATGGAATGATATCCTCTGGTTTTTTTTCCCCTTTTAAATTCTTAATTTATATTTTATAGTATATAAAAAAGATGAAATTGAAGAAGGCATTTTCTCATTTTAGTTATGACTTTTTAGATATTCTTTTGCAAAAGAATCTTTTTAAATTAAATTCAATTGTTTTAAATTGCAAGTAGCTTCCAAATAGAATCTGTTTCCTCAGTTCTTGTTTCACTGCATGAGCAGAAACACAGAACAGCTTGATGAGCCCGTTTCTGTGAAAGAATAAATATGAACAACAGGAAGGAGCTGCCTGTGTCCATGAGCATTTCTAAAATGTCTGTCTGTACTGTATCACCAAGATTTGCCTGTAATAGTTGGGATATTTTTCAGTAGTTTGATAGTTGTAAGTCTGTCTCTAGAAAAGCAATGTTCTATTTCTTCCTTGTTTTGAATTTTTTTTCATTGGGTCAACAAAGTCTACTCATGTTTTGCACTGATGGAATATAGCTGTACCATAAAACCTCTGCAACTGATGATCTAGGGGGAAGTAATTACAAGATAAATAAACCTTATGTTATGGCTCATTTATTATCCATGTGATGAATTATGGTGGAAAAGTGTGTGGTAATTAATAGACTGGCTTCATGGAAAGAGTCCTGTTTATCATATGGTTGTTGCTCTTTTTAGTGGATTGCTGACAAGTGTATTTATTGCAGTATGAGGAGGTCACTAATTAATATGGATATTAGTAAGACTTTGTGAGAGTACTCTGAAAAATCTGATTGTTTAAAACTTTTCTTTCTGTCCTCCATTCAGTTTTTTCAGTTCTATGCATGGAAGGGCTGAGGCAGTATCTGATGCCACGTTACTGCCCAGGTGCAGTAATCTTTAATCCATATAAGTTACATTTGAAAGAAACAGCTCTGGAAAATGTGGTGCAATCCTTGCATGCTTTGTTAGCAGTCAGCCTTGTGGAAGCAAGTCATAAAGGTTTAGAGCCACCAGAGGTGCCCATTGTCCCGGTTTTGGAAGGACTATGGGATCAGGGTGGGTACTTGTGGGACTATGGGGAGCTTCTGCTGGTGCCAGTAGTTACCCTGAAGCAGAAGTTCATCATAAAAATCAAATGCTATCTTTTGTATTCCTGATGACCCAGACACTGCTTAGGATAAGTGCTATATGTTGACAGGTATTTTAATGTAAGTAGACAAAATAAAGTTGGTGAGGGCTTTTTTTTGTTGTGGTATTTTTTTTTTTTTTTAGGAATGTAGTTTTGAATTGTGTGATGGAATCTTGTTAAAATGTAACTACAGCCTACCACCAAAATTGCTTGCATAAAAATCTCTGGCAAGCCATAGATCAAAACACAAGAATAATTTTCTTGCAGAATACGTAGTGTCAATTATTTTATTGTTTTTGGTGTAATTTATATAGGGTTTCTTAGCTTTACTATACAAATAATGATAATTCTGTTCTGCATGTTGAGATATCTGTTGTTTTAAAACAGCAAGGAAGTTTAGATCTCTTCCCACCTTTTCAAATAAGAGGATGATCTCAGCTGGTTATTTTGATGGCTTTCTTCCCCCTCACCTGTGATGACCAGTTTCAGCTGTCTTGACAGGGAGGAAGTAGTGGGCTTTTTTTGGTGTTAGGCAGCTAATTTGTCCCCTTTTGTTCCCTTCTTTAAATTTTTTTTGTCTCCAGGGTACTTTCTGGTTGTTCCCTATGTGTCCTACTAGCACTTCACTAGGGAAAAGGGACCGAGCCAAGTCCTGTACTGTAACCTTTCTTCCTTTGCTTATGGAATAGCTATAGGAAAGGTTGTAGCTTTCCAGACTGATCTTATATTTTCTTCTTCAGTCTCTGTGTGACTGGTGAGTGGTCAAATTCTCAGCAGAAGCGGCCTGAAAACTGAGGTCCAGCCCTGACTGCCGGGGAGGCTGATTATGATGTGGTAGTTTACAAAGGGTCAAACCCTACATAGGAACTGAATAACTCTCCTGCTGCATGGTCAGTTTAAACCTTCAAAGTGAGGTCTATAAGCAGAGTCCCAGGAAGGTCCTTTGACAGGTTCTCATGACCCCTGTCACATACAGGCAGCCTAATCTGAACTGGAAATATAACATGAGCTGTATTATGCACTGTAAGTACAGATAAATGGATATGGTATTGGAATGGTGGTGTGTAAAGGTGAGTAAAATCCTTTTCAGGACTGTCACTGGAAAGGGCATCAGAGGAAAAGATACCTGTTGTTTTTATGTTCTTACAATTGACATCACTTTTTCCTTCATGCTGTGACTTTATCCCAGAAAAACAATGAACCATGTGAGAATGGGAGAAGTCCTTAGTTATGTTTCTCTTGATGGAAGGTGAACTTTTAATGTGAAATTTGCATGCCCCTTCCTGTTTGTCACGGGTCCTGGGACTGTGAGACATGGCCATGTCCTTACTTGCAAAATCTTTCCTTGGAAGTTCTACCTTCTGGAAAAGACTTAAAATGGCTTGACTGAAATTTGCCAGATTGAAAACTGTGGTCTTCTTGTTTCATAATAAAAAACCTACTATTTCTTTATGCAGGGCCACTGAAAATTAACAGTTATCATCTGTGCTCTGAAGAATATAAATAGTTCCTCCAGGGAAAAATACATAAATCAGTGCCAAATCTCACTAAATTAAAAAAACAAATAACCTATTTCATTTTGGCAGGGTTGATAATGTTCTGATCCTTGGCTTCAGGGCCAACATATTTTTCTAGATCTAGATAGAAAGATGTTCATGTCATTTCTGCTCTACAGTAAATAAAAAGCTGGATCAGCTCTCCTATGTTGTCTGTAATGAGTTCCAACTGGAGTACTATCCCTCCATGCTTGGCAGCTAAGGCAGCTTTTCAGTGGAGAATTTTCTGTTTTTCAGAAAGCAAGGTTTTTAACCTCTTCCTTGCTCAGAAGGGTACAGACATTGTAACATAAGAGATTGCCTTAAAATTAAAGACTGCATCAAAGTTTTGAGATTTATGGACATTAGTATATTTTGCATTTATCCATAAAAGTTCTTCATGTTCTGACATGTCTTATTTTTTGTTTGGAGAATCAACTTTCAGCTTTGTTGTAAGATAGAGGTTCTGGCATCCTTTGCATCAAATAAAGCCTAGTACTATGAGTTGTCTCATACCAGCTATTTCTATATGACATAAATTTCTTTATCTCTCTCTCCCTGCAATTACTTTGCTCAGTAGTCTTTCTTAATGTTTTTTCTCATTGAAATACTAAAGCATACAAGAAGTTAGTTCATGATGAAATTATTTGCCTGGTCAGTTCACCTCTGACCAAGGAAACAAGCTCAGTAGTAATGAAGTTTTAACTGAAGGCAATATGTGGCATTGTATACTCAAACAGTGCTAAATAGGTAAAACTGTATTAGAGCAGAAATGTGATCTATACCAGCTTCCCTAGGAAATAATATGTGATTAAGGACTTCCTTGGGGAAGAATGAACCGTTTTCATTGTCCTTTACCAAGATCTGTAACAAGCTTGCTTTATCTTCTTATTTTGCTGATTTTCAGAATCTCAGAGTGGATAAATTAGATCTGCCACATCAGTGTGCTGCTTCGTAGCTATGAATTCCTTCCCTCAGCAGACATGGAAGACTCAGCAAAGTCCTGAGCACTTTGACCAACACTGAGAAAGCTCTCACTCTTGCATTTAATTTTAAATGAAGCCAAATTCTTATGCTTAAACTTGAGCATGAGCTTCAGTGTGTGCTCAGCATAGAGCCACAGTGCTTATGTCTGTAAAGGTAATATCTATACTCATTGTATTTATGTTGGCTCATGGAAACAGACTCAAGCCCTGGGAATTCAGCTGTTGCTTCTTTTGAGATGATGCCCTGCCACATGGCCAGTGACCTGCCCCAAAGCAGCTAATTTGCTGGAAGTTCTCAATGGATCAATCCTGAGTTTCATCCAGAGACTACCTACTAAGAACACTAATACTCCTGTAACACCGTGGATAGTCCTGATCTTGTGTGAGTACATTTCTGTGAGGAGTAGGATTAATAATTAATGCATGTTCCCTCTGTGTAAAATAGGATAATCTCTGACAGATGGTGGTTTTTAACAAGAACACTGCAGCAATTCAGATCAGACTAAGCATATTTTTTCTGTGCCTCAAAACTAAAAGATGCTTGCATGGAACTATGTAAGACCTGCATGATTTTCTTGTACTCTGTTACTAGTTTTGCATCATGGATACACTGGATTTTTAAGAATTTGTAATAACAGTGGTGGTAAATATGTCTGAATATTCAGACATAAAAATGTCTGAATACTTCCTGTCAGTTGTGCCTATCTGTAGGGGAACAGCTGAGAGAAAAAACAATATGCTACCAATAGTAGCAACTTATTAAAAAAAAAAATCTTTCAAAATATTTTTTTATCAGTTTTACTATTCTGGGCAATATAAACATACAAAAGTTGGGAGTTTTATTCCTTAAATGCCTTCTATAGTGCTGTTGGGGAAACAAGATATTTAATGACTTCCTAGTGTTTTCTTACTGTGAAATGCTCCCCAGAGATGTAGAGGTCAAACTGGGCACCCATCAGTACAGTCAAGCTGTGCTGGTCTCCAAGGGAAGATCATCTGTCTCTTTCTGAAAGCTGCAGAGATATTAATGAATGATAGAATGGTTGATGTGCTGTCAGGAGCTCATCCAATATCAGTGCCAGGCTGATGTGCTAGAAGGACTGCCTGATATGCTATAAACATGTTGTATGTTTAGATTTTTTCATTGTATGTAAAAAAACTGTTATAAAAAAGCATACTTCAGATGGATGGGTGTCATTGCTTAAACGAAGGCTTTGAATCACAAATGTATGTGCAACTGGCTATAATCTTCCTTTTGTAAAATGTTCAGCTAACTATTTCTCAGAATGAGTAATGTACCATATATAGCACCAAAACAGTGTCTTCAGTTCTCTGTATCATGCTAAGCAGAAATAGATATGTTTATTGAATATAGCATCTAGTTTGCATCCTTGGAAGTATCCATTTGGACTTTTTCTCTGGAAATGGGATTTTTGAAATGCTGCACGTCTGTTCAACAGAATATATCTATTTTTCAACAGAATATATCTGTTTTTCAACAGAATATATCTATTTTTCAAGTTTATTGAACAATAGATACTATTTTTCAAAGAAGTTATTTAGTCAGTTTTCATGTTGAGAAGGCTGAGAACATGTGCAGATAACTTTTAGATTACCAGGTCAGATAAAGTACCTGGTGCACTGTAGAGGAATTACTGAAGTCACTTAGGAGTTGCTGCTTTACCTCCTGGAGCCTGAGAGCACCTAAAGGCTGCTGGAGTGCTTAGGCTGTGCTTCCATAAAAGACTGCTCAGCACTGAACTCTGCAGTAGGTTTCCAAACAGGCTCTTCCTGTTCCACTCTGATTCAGTCCCTACAGGTAAACCAAGCCAGATGTACAGAGAAACTCTCTGATACTGAAAGCTAATAGGTTAGATGTTTACCAAGTATTTCATGTGTTTAATATGTGAGTTCAAATCCCAGCTCTTCTTGATTTTTGAGTAAATGCCTGAATTTAGTACTTTTGACAGCGTAGGGCTCAAACACAGGTCGTCTGATAATGGTAGCTATGAAACTGTTTTGGGTTTTTTCGTATTTTTGGATGGAAAAGCAGAGCTTAAATTTATTCCCTCATGAGCAAGTGCATTTAACCTCTGGAAGAGGAAAGGTGTGGCTCTGGTTTGTCTCTGACCATGTCAGATATTTAGCAACTAAACTATTTTCAGCTAGCAGCTTAGCTGATATTTGAGAATCTCTTACATATACCGCTGCCTACTCTGTCTATTCATTTACTGTGTGTTAGGAGCCTGAATATCCAAGTTGGGTTGAAGAAGTCAGCTTTAGTTAGCTTTGGGTCTTCAAAGCCCAAATCTTGCCTTTGAAGATGAAACAGCAGTCAAAAATACTGCTTTAATACTTGCATTTTGAATTCATGGAAAAGAAGTAGCGTGTGCCTGAATGACACAAAAGATCAAGCAGTCAAAATAAAACCTAATTCTCTGAATGAGAGGGTATACTGCTGAATCTAAGATTTAGAAGGTAGGATATTTTAAAATCTCTCTAAAGTTTTGGAACTGTGAGAAGAGCCAATCTTATTTCTGTATCTTCAAGCCTGACCCTGTAATTACAATCACTTGGGTGATTTGAGGAAATGTAACTCTGATTTGTGTAGTAGTGCAAGTAGGTATATTGCAATTCTCAAGATAACTGTTATCATTCCAGTCCTGTTTGTGTTGAGGTGAGTTAGAAACAGCTTGAGGGGACATCTTCTAGGAGGCTGGGTTCAGTTTAGATCTCAGGGCCCCTTAGATTGAATCCACAAGTACTTTTTGTGTACCCATTCACATCTCTCTGTTTTGTATACAAAAGCTTCTGTTTTTCAGAGGTGTAAGCAAACAGGAGAGGATAACCACAGAGAGTCTAAGAGCTGTGTTAGAAATTACATCTTTTTCAAGAAACCCCAAGAATCTCCCTGCCTTGGACATATTTGAGCTCTTACTCACTTGATTAAATAATTTGATTAAAAAATCTTCAAATGAGAGTAGATCAATAACTGAGTGTCTTCCTGGGTAACTTAAACTTTATCTCCTTTGAAGTAAAATGAGATGTAATTTTGTATTCTCCGGATTTTGAATACACACATCTTCTAACACCTTGTTTTATATTATCATTTGAGTATTAGTCAAAAAATAATTCCTCTGGATACATTACTTGGCCCTGCATCATGGGAGAGAGATTTTATGATAGGAGGCATCCCAATGTCATCTGTTTTAAACTGCTGTGAGGATTTGAAGCAGCAGCAGGAATGTCTGGGAGATGTGTATGCTGCTTCCCACGCTGGTAGCACTGGAATGAAGGCCTAGTGATTGCTTTAGGTGTATATGTTGTTAGTTTGTAGAATATGTGGTGTATGGATTTGTTTAGTAGGTGATCTTCTCCCTGGATCTACTGGACAGAGCCTGGAAATGGAGTCTGCATTGAAAAGCAAGAACTGTGGCAGACAAATCCAGAAATACTGTCCATTGCAGAGCCATGACTGAAAGGGAAATAGTACAGTAAAGCAGTGTTCAAAAAGGGAGAGGTATGTCTGTCCCTTCCACATGAGGGGAGTGTAATAATGTCTTACTGAACAAATAGGGTGGTAGTTTATAAATTCACTAATCTGTAAAATCTAGTGTCTCTCTTTAGTTTTGTATATTACCCCATTGAGATTGACTTACATACAGATTGACAATCGTCAGCTTTACCTTTTGTGTTTACAGACTGAGGTAAAGAAATTAAGTTGATCTCTGCAGAATAAGTTTCATAAGTGTTTTACATCTGAAGGACTACTCTCACCTCCTAGAAAATATTTTAAAAATCCTAATATCTACAGATTTTTGTGGAACAGTTGTCTGAAATCTGGTTTCTTTTTCCTGTAGAAGAAGATTGACTTGTAAAAACATAAAAAAATTTGAAGTTCTGAGTTGTGTTAGTACATGGCATTAGTACTACAGTTTTTATTATTCAAGTTAGTTATTGTATGCTCAGAGAGTATTTTCTGTAGAGTTAGGAAGAGCCTAACAGCAGTTTATTGCAAGAACAAGGAAGATTGTTCTTACCCCACTGATTTGCAGCAAGATTATTAAATGTTACGAGACATGTGAGGCTGTACTGTTATTGCAGTGGATCTGGGACACATATTGAAGTTACCAGCCTTGCACTCTGTGTTTATTTCATAGCATTCTGGTATTGTGAAGTTGAGGGAAACATAAGTACTTCTTCACTTTTTGTTACTCCAGGTATTCGTGGGCACGTTGCTGATGAAAATACTTCTCTCATGAACCTGTACTGGGATGCTAAGGCTTTGGAAAGGATTTGAGTAAATAGCAAATGAAAACCTAGAAGTGATGATACTGCTTTGTACCTTTTCTGCCACTGCAGTGCAGTTTGTTGATATTAGTATTTATTTCCATGCAGACAAATTGGATGGGAATTTAACCTGGAAAAATGATTGTTATTAGTATACCATTGTAAAAGAAATACTGATGAATACATGTCTAATATTTTAAGCTTTTGCTTGTTATTTTTTTGTGATTGTGGTGTGGTACAGCCTTCACATTGGGGAGGCTGCAGTGCTTTCTTTCTACTGATCCTGCTGTATTTACAACTGTATAGCTCACTTCATGGAAGTTTGCAATGCTCATCTTGCAACTGGGATGTGCTTTCAGATGGGAATAAAATGTTGGTCTTTTGTTCCAAGATTGGACTGGTGAAGGATGAACAGTTTTCTGTAGCATCCAGTATATCTTCATTGGGTTCTTGTGCTGATGTTTTCTCATTTGTGCTTACCTTTTTGCTTAAAGTTAGTAGACCTGCTGAAAAGAGAAGTCATGAAAATAAGTTCATGTAATAAATATTTTTCTGTGTTGTGGTTTTAAACAGCAGTCCTATTAAAATTTATGTGTTTGAATCAAAGATATTGCAGTGTTAGACAGAAGTTACAATGTCACCACGAACGGTATAATTTTGTTTGTGGTATGTCTGCCACATGAAACAATTGCCACATCAAGGTCTATACCCATGTGACAAAAGTAAAAGCTTTAAGTGCATCTCACCAATGAATTCTGGTGTTTTTATCATATGGTAAGTCTGTTCTCAGCACAGATTTCCGAGTGTTCTTATAGACTGTATTTAAGAAGAGGGAGTGTGGTTTGTACAGTGCTGCTGTCTGGTGCAAGTCGGAATATGCCTCCTCCTGAGTTGACATCTGCTGCAGTAATGTCAAGAAGACTCCATCTTACCTTCCCTGTGGCTTCTCCAGGTGCTACAATGCCTGAAGGAGGTAAAACTTTTACAGATGTTAGCATCTGCACCAGAGTAGGGCTCCGTTGATTAAAACTTGAATAGTGTAACCACCTTAGCAGTAATTAACCCAAAGTACTTGTGCACTATGCAAATGACATTTCATGTTACCGATAGCTTTTTTCCTCCTCCTCCTCCCCTCTCTGTGTTTTAAAATAAATAATCTGTTTCCTCTACTGGAAGGAACCCTTGACCTGGATTTTTTTAATATAGTCAAACTACTGAATGCACTCATACTTAGAAAAATAAAAATGTTAGGGTTAAACTATTATACACTAGAATTAAATATACATTTGGGGACTACAGCATTCACTCTACAATCCAGATACATATCACTTAATACTACACAGAATAACCATACCTGTAGGCTGTAACTTGCCTTCTGAGTGGATGCATGGTCTGCTCCACTCCTCTGTGAGCAATAAACACAGTCCTCATTTTAGAAGATCTGGAAAGCGTCTCTTTACTTAGTGTTGTAAGTGATGTGTATTTTCTGTACTCCAGGACAAAATTTCATACACTTCTTTGTGTAGCAGAGACTGAAGCACCAAAATTTGTTTCTGGAAAACCAAAGAAAAAGGATGTACCTTATGTGTAACTGACCTAGAAATGCAAGTCCAGCTATGGTAGGGTAGGATGCAGGTGAGGTTTGTGAGGACTGGCTGTGTGAGAACTGCATGCTGGCAATTCCTTCCCCATCTAAGAAGTCTTAAGGATATGAAAGGCATGTACAACTAGGGGTAAATGGCTCTCCAACTTCCAAACTCTTCCTGGCAGCATTTTGTGGTAGATGTATTTCCAGGCAAGCCTAGTTTTAGGTTTTAAGAGAACCACTTTGGGGATGAACTTTTCTTAAGTCGCTTCATGTATTTTTGGTACTCAGGGTAACAGAGTCCTGTGTCTTCTGTTAATTGGCAACAGCTTTAATTTCATACTTCTAACCGTGCTTATACCTGGGAATATCCTGGGTTTTGTATTTCCTTGTTTTTTGTTCTTGGTAGTGGTTCTTGATAAATGTTTAGTGGTGAAATCTGTGCATTACCCACTCATTTGTGAAAGCAGGGAATAACTGCATTGGTCTCCTGCAAGCTCATTAGAAACTCATGCAGGATGTGCCTGCATGCCACTTACCAATATAAGTATTTGCCTGGTTTTGGACTGCATTTAAGATGTGCATGTACCTATTTTAGAGAGATTTATAAGCACCAGTGGTTTTTAATTAGCTGGCAGGGTAATGCTGCTCTTCTGAATGTGGCAGTACAGCACTGCTGTCGTGCTGGGCAGTCAAGGTAAGGGACCATCGTTCAAGTGAAAAGCTGCTCATGTAATTCTTGGATCTGCCATAGCTTGGATGTGGTGACTTTCAGAGCATAAACATCCTCTGCATCATCAGACTTTTTCTGGAGTGGGGGAAAGCTGGCAAGAGCTTTCTGTTGTGTTCATTCTTATATTTTTTTCGTTTACTCTGGGATTGATATGTTAAAAGGTGATAAAAAAAATATAAAGAGAAGGTAGGCTTACATTATGTATTATAGATCAAAAGAATATGTTGGTTTGGTTTTTTTTTTCAACCAGGATTTTAGTTGAAGTTGTAGTTTATAACATAGCTGCTGATGTTAGAAATAGTTCAAAAAGGGCAGAAAATTTAGCTTCTTGATTTTCTTCTGGACTACACATAATGTTTTGTAATTTGAGGCTTCCCTACTGTAGAAGCCTCACAGTACTTGTAAGGACATTCTTGGAGAGTTACCCTCTCTTAGTGCAAAGTTTCATTAAAACACAGACTTTGCAGCTCACTTGGTACTGCAGGTTTACAAAACTCCTTGTCACCTAGCTTGGCTGCCTGTAGACTGGAAGTACTTTGGAAATAGTAGCACTAAAAGGCACCTTTCAAGAAAGGACTGATAGTCAGAGATAGGAGGGCTTTTCCTCTGGAGTTGCTTTTTGGCAGTGTGGCTCTGTCAGGAAGATTTGTTTAACATGCTGGCTAAAAATAGGGGAGCTCTGAGGTCTGTCATCCCTGAGCCTCACTTTACACTACAGATAGTCTTATTTAGAGATTGCTAAAGTATCTGAAAGAATTTAAAAGTCTGATTAAGTGGAAAGGTCTTTTTTCCTTCTATCAAGTTCCCTTTAATTGAATACTTTTGGAGTCATTCAGTAGAACTATTAGATACCATAGTCAAACTTCAGTTTCACTAGACGTGCATCAGACAGATGGATGCTTTATATGACAGGTGAGAGGGGAGGTTTCCTTCAGAATAGTTTCTTTTTAAAGTTGTTTATTTACAGGCTGCAGCCCTCAGGATAGCATTAATGCTTTTGTTAGGTAATGATTTGTGCCAGCCCCAGTACAAATAAAAACGTTTGATTTGTGCATTCTATTTTTAACACATGTCCATATGCTTGCTCTCTTCAGACATGCTGTATTTTATCAACACGAGGGGTACTTATTTCTTTCATTACTGTGTGTAGTGACTACCAAGAGACAGCACTGTAGTAAGAAAGTTACCTAACATTAAATTCGGACAAGAAGTGAGAGTCTGCCATTCAGAATATGTCTTCAAAGTGTTTCATACAGATGGAAAACATTTCATTTGTCCTACTCTCTAGAAAAAACTGAATATTGTGAATATTGTGAATTTTGAATATTGTTTGGATTCCCATTTCATACAGCTGGAAAACATTTCATTTGTGTTACTCCCTAGAAAAAACTGAATATTGTGAATTTTGAATATTGTTTGGATTCCTGTTTAACTGAAGAAGATCACAGCTTCATTTTAATACTATTTCTGATACGTTTGGTGACATACTTGAGCAGGTTAAATAATTTTATCCATGTGGTAATCACAGTGTACAGATCACTGTGTTGTTCAGGATGTTTTGAATATAGTGTTTAGGGTTAGTTAATCTTCAGGGTTTTTTTAAAAAAAAAATAAAACAAAAACAATCCCAAAACAGCCAGCCCCAGAAGTTAGATGTAAAATAAAATGTTTATTTAATGTTATGATGTAGTATGTACATGTGCTAAATTATGCCTTATTTTCTTCATGAAACTAATGCAGAACCTACTAGATACTCCCTGTATGATTGCATTGCAAGTTGATCAGAAAATCATTAAGGGAGAGATGCTTTAGAAAGTCCTCTGTAGAATTTTTCATTAGTGTGTGAGTATATTCTTTATTGCAGTAATTACTCCTGTACTTAGATGCAGTGGAGAACAATGTAAAGTGAACTGAACATTGGGAATGTCTTTTCTTATTACCAGTAATTCCAAACATCCTTTGTGTTTTTTGTTTAAAGAACCATACAAATAAGACTACTTAGTTTTCTGAAAGTGTAAAATACTGAATATGAATTTGCTTTAATATTAACAGGAATTTGGCATATTTTCAAAATTTTTTGGGGAACTGTAATAATATGGGTCATAAGACCTCTCTGAGCAGTAAAAAGCAAAATTTAGACACTTGAAATATCTGACAAGTTACACCTCTGTCACCCTAAATAGAAAAAATATTTTATTATATGGTATTATGCTGATCTTTACTGTTGAGACTTTTACATATGTATGTAAAAGAATTTGAAAAAAGGTAAATTCTGTACTATGAGATCTTATACAAGAAAACAACTATTTCTTTTGACATGCATAAATATAGGATTTTTTAATAATTGTATTCAGTTCATTCTCATGCATGTGAGAATTACCTCGGTACTCTAGTCAGTGTTCATTCACAGATATGTGACATTAAAAAAAAGTGATGTAACATAAAATTATTTATTAAGGCATTTTCTTTTATCAAAGGAGATTTAAAAAACGTCATTAAGAAATCGAAGTCTCTTGACTTCTAAATGTACTGGTTCTGTTTACAGGTTTTTATCCTTTAAAAATGCCTAATCAATAGGCCTCCAGCTTTAGCAGCAGTATAAAACTTTTCTTTTTTACTGTCATAATAATGTCTGTGACAAGAATTCTTCATCTGACACTCAGCAGTCTTCTGGTGTTCAGTGACAGCCTAAATTCCAGGTAACTTCTGAATTGCCTGCACACTTCAGAACAAATATGAGTAAAGGTAACAAAAATGTTGCTATAGCTTCACCTTGGGGTACAGGTTAAAGACAGGCTTCTTATTGACTTCCTGGGATCATGATTTTGTTTGCTTGGAGCAACAGATTGGGAGTGATTCTCTTGATCGCTGTAGCTTTTAAATTAAAATTTCCAGAAAGCTTTTGTTAACTTAAGAAAGATGGTATCATCTAACTTAATGGTCCAGTGGAGCGCCAAGGAATGGGAGATAAATTGGTGCTTCTGGAATTGCCTTGGGAGCTGGGATCCAAGTGGTTTCTTTTCAGCGGGTTGCTGAAAACTGCTAAAATATTCTGCACCTTAGTCATTTGTTGTCAAAACTGAAATAATATTTCTTTGCCTTATATCTTTGGTGGAGAGAGGAGTACAAACCAAGAATGAGAGATGCTCGGGTGCTTTGTTGAGGGTGACTGCTTAGGTAAAAGTGAGCAGATAAACTCAGTCTCATGTGCAAGTGTGAACTTGCCTTGCCTGAGTTCAGTGTTGCTGGGGGTTAGCACAGCTCTGGGGACCCAGGGAGGGCAGGCAGAGATAAATGACCTTCAAGCAGATGGTTTACTTATCTCTTGTAGTATCAGAGTCACTGGCTGAGATTGGAAGGGACACAGGGAGGTTGTCTAGTCCAGTCCTCTTACTCAGAACAGTGTTGACTGGAGCATGTGGCTCTGAGCTGTGTCCAGCCAGGTTTTGAGTGTCCAAGGATGGACACTTCACAGCCTCTGTGGGCAAACAGACAATGTTTCAACATTATGCCAAGCCTCAATTTACTGGCAGAATAAGAAATGGACAGAGCTAATTCTTTCACGTGTGGTTATGAGCACTGACCTAGCTATACCGCTTCCAGATGCAAAGTGAAGGGTCTTGAATTTGCTTTCCCCTGGTCCACTTCCCCAAGGATGGCAGATCTGAGCAATGCTGTGGGTTGGGCAACACACTGAGAGTCAGTGGTATTCTTAGGGCTGCTTAGATGTCTCAAACCAAATCAAAGATCCTTATACACTAAGGAACTAAATTAATGCCTTCAGCTCTATAACAGGCAGGTTGAACACTAATCACAGGAGTCACAATACTGCTAAGCCTTATTGGGAGCAAGAAGTAATAGTTTACAAAATATTTTTTAAAAATGCCTCATTGATTCAGGGTACTTGTGCTTGATTCAGGTGTCTGTGCTTTTTTCTCTTGGTTAGTGAGGTAAAAGCTGTGTCATCTACTTTTAAGTTATGATATAAGGCTGGGTTCTGAGCCTGCAAAAGGAATGCTGCTGGTCTGTATTAAAGGAATAGCAATTTGTAGCTGGTCAGAAAAGTTCAGACCAGTTGTGTCAAAACAGTATTCAGAAGTAAGTTTGTCATAACCCAAGATGTACCAATATAATGATTTAGTACAGTGCACTGTACATGTTCATAAAACACAATGCAAATTTAGTATTTGCATTTTGGAATATGTCACAAATACCTGTTTCATTTAAAAGGAAAATGTGACATTCTGAAAAATCAGCAAATTAATATTAGTATGTTTACAGCAGACCTGCAGGTTTCTCTGCTATAAGTACTGGTCCTAGAATTGGTGTCTGTAGCATTCTGAAACACTTGGCCACTTGGAATAGGTTTGGCATGAAAAACATGGCCTAGCAAGGTGTTTGTGTTTAGTTAATACTCACTACTGCTGGTGTTTTGTTTTCTTTTCCTTTTTCTTAATCGACATTTTTCCCACTTATATTTCCCCACCCCTGGATAGTGTGTCAGTAATTTAGTCTCTTATTTCTCCAAGAATAAGGTAGTAATGTCATACTTTATATTCATGATAAATTCATAAAATATTTAATAGATACTAGCAAGAGCCATTATGAACTGACTGTGTAAAAAGATGGAATACTTGAGGGCATTTGTCACACATAATTCATGGCTGATGACTAAACTAATTTCCACTCTTCTGGTTGAGTTGGGTTGTGTCCCACACCTTATGTTGTATATATTGTAAGAATATTGAAAATGCTGGAACTCATTAATTTTTTTTCTTAATAGAAAGATAACACTAAATCACAACATCTGGAAATAAGTCTGGTTTGTTTGTTCTTTTGAAACATGAAAGTTAGTTAAAGCGTTCATAGTATTATTTGTAGTATGTATGTTGTGTAAATAGTACACGTGCTACAGTAATGAGGTAGATACATTAAGAAGAACCCTTATTCCTCCAAATATGATGGCACAAAGTGATCCTGTGAACTATAGTTGAAATGATTTGGCTGAATCTAAAACCAAAATATGATATTTAAAATTTTTTTATGGAACCTGCATCTATTTGAGATTTATCACTACACGGTGACTTAGGCTTATACTATGGGAAAAGTGTGTGTGTTAGAGAAGGATTAGGACAGGCATAATGGTACTGGTGTGGCAGTAATAGGATTCATCCAGTGAAGAAATTACTTCAGTTTAAAATACATGAATAGGCAGTGCTATCAGGAGCTATTCAGAAAAAATAGTTTTATATTTTTATGCTAAGCAGGAAAATGTGTATATATATACTCCCACTAGGTTGATGTTGAGAAATATGTCAGGAGGTTGTGTAGAGCTATTTTCAGGTTCGAAATAATCACCCAAGAATTTCATTTGACCATGTAATATTTTTTCATCTTCCCAAAGGCAACAAACATGCAATGTATAGTACAAATTTAATGTGTTTTTTTAACTATGTGCTAGAAAATTACTAATTTGCACTAATGATAGGGAGACTCTTTTATGAATTACTGAATCGTGCAAATTAGCAAGTGAACAAACACAATAAAAAAAGAATAATGTATCACATAATGTTCTTAGTCTGTTTTGACATTTGTGGTTCAGTGTTAACTGTTTATGCTAGAACATCATCTTGTACAGTGCTAGTAAACATATTCAAGTTTATTTTAGCAAAGATCATGCTGAGCTATTACTAGAGCACTTTTCCAGAGCAGTGTCACTCCTTTCTGTTTGCTGAAAACTGAGAGGATTATATTGCATTACATTATATATTGTGCATATTTCTTTTGTTTTGAATTGAGGACAGAGTTTTGCATGGTCATGTTTTGTAAGCACAAAAAAGTATAACTTAGGTTGCTCAATGTTAGCATCAAAATGGAGTGGTAGAGAGATTTTCCAAAATACTGTGAGGAGCTCTTATCTTACTTATTCTGTTTTGAATTGTGTTTTGGAAATTGATTTTTAAAAATTTTTCTCTTTGACTAGTAACTGTCAAACTCCTGTCTCTCTGAAAAGGCTCCTCTGAAGGGTCTGAAGAGGCTGGTCATGTATAAGGAAATGAAGGGATAAAGAAAAGGTAGAGCTTTTACTATTCTTGATTCCTGTCTTAATTTCCATAAACACAAACCTCTTTTCCTCTTATGATTGGAAAAATATCCTATCTTGTTATGCAAAAAATTGCTTCACTGTAGGAAACAATGAGTAGAGGCTATTTCCAAGAAATTGTTTCCAGTCATAAAACAACTAGTAGTACATTTCATATCCTTAGTGAAATGGGAAATTAAAAAGTAGATAATTCTATCTTTCTGCTATTATAGGCTTGCAAAAGAAAAAAAAAATTGCATTGACTAAATTGGAAGTGACTAAATACCCCTTAGTTGCATTGGTTGTCCTCTGGTTCATTGCTTCATGTTACGTGCTTGAACACATACTGGCAGCACAACAAACACCCAAGTGTTGGTTGGAATTTATATTGATATTCTTTGTTGAACTGACTAATTTCAGTCAGAACTCAGAGGCTCAAGATGAAACCTATGTAGTTCTAGTATCCTTAGGAGCCTTTCTTGTCTGAACAATGTTTAACGCCATCCAGCCCATCACAGAAAATACAGTCCCTGAATATACCTGTAATGGGGTTGGAGTGAGATTCTAACACAAATTCTCTTTCCTTCTATGTAAAATTTGGAAGCCAATATCAAGATACCTTTATGCAAGTGAGCTAACTGCTTTTAAAATTGCTAACCAGGTAATTGCTAATTTTCCTGACAGAAAGGAGTCTGATAAAGCAGCACCATCATTCACAATCAAAACTCTTACTGGTCTACAGTAACCCCAAATTAGAATATTCTGCTGTGATCAGATCCTGGCCAGGGTCGGGGGAACAATAGGTAGGCTTGCCTGCTGGCTTCCTGCAGCCAGGGATGGAGCAGCCTGACAGTAGTAGCTGTCAAGGAGGTTTTCTTGTTGGCTTAATTTGTGGGCATGGGTACAGAGCTTCAGGATTCTTACTGCTGAGAAATTTAGTAAGAGCTGTCTGAGTTTGCAGACAGCAGGCTTGGGCATTCACCTGGAGTAAAGAAAGCAATTGGCAGCCCTCACTGTTAAGGAAGAGAGACACTGGTAAGTAAGCTATATTTGTGATTGTGTTGATATCATAGGCTGCATCGTGATATCCTATAAATCCTGAGTATGAAATTCTGTAAGTTATTGGGTGCATTCATTAAACCCTAATGCTTCTGGGTTAGAAAGAGCAATGCTAAAATCAGAGCATCTAAGTCTGGGATGCAGGAACTGTTGGGAAGTTTCTAATGTGTACTCTTGTATTATTTTTTGTAGGGGAGGTACTAATGGAGGGTAGAAAAGAAGAAGCATTTTGTACTGATTTGTAGACTTTCTGAAATGTCTGTGTGACTAGAATGAGAAATGCAGATCTTTGTAGAGTATTTTTATATATATAAATTTTAATATTTTTCTGTAATTGTTTTCAAATAACTGCATAAAAAAGAATTGCCAAAAGGCAGACATCTGCTCATTTGTAGCAAGCGAAACTATCTACCAAAAGAGAATATTTAAATCCTTCCAGCAGGTTTTTGAAAATGCAATGCCTTTGGGAAATGGGAAGAGTGTGCTTTTACAGCCTCACTACATTTACAGTCCTGGGATTGCTGTATTTGATGTAGGTCTAACAATTTGAGCATGTACAAAGAAGAACAATGCCACAAATTCAAGAACAAGTGATCTATCAAACTGTGGTGATCCAACAGATTAATGATTTTTTTTATGCATCCTAAAATTCTTAAAGCTGTGTTTCTCTGAAAAAAACCCTCGTTTCTTTTAATATTTTCCAGGCAGCACTTAACTGCTGAGCCATCACAGAAAATGTATTCATTCTTATGCCATTAACTTCAGTATGAGAGGAAATGTGACAAACACTTTGTCTTTTATATAGTCTTCTTAAAAAGATGTGAAAATTCTTCCTTCATAGCTTGTAAAGGTAAAATCTAAAATGCAAGATTTTTCTGCCTTCCTTTTAGCAATAAATATTTTTCCTATTTTTGGAAACATTGATTATTCTCTAGTTGTCCTGCCTAAACCTTCTTGACATTGAGAGTCCAGAGTCTTTTCTATGTTAGCTAGTAGATGGAGTTTTCTTTGCCAATATACATTGACCCAGAAGGCCATGCTGTAGTGCTTAGAAATAAAACTGGTTTAAAAATATTTTCATGTGGTTGTATTTGAAAAATCCTTTTATGTATTTTGTATTTTTAGATCTTTTGAGTACTGCTATTTTAACTACATTCCTTTTTATTTATCCTAATTTTGGGGTGCCTGGTAAAGTGCTAAAAATAAGGATTTTATTTATAAGGAAAATGAGTACTCACTTCTGTAGTCCTAAATAACTTGAGACAGATATGAACTCTTAAACTTTTAGGGTTTGCTTGTCTCTGTAGGAAACCTCAACTGTAGATAGACATAAATTTGCGATTTTAAAAGGCTGTTTAAAAGGCATACTAGGAGAAATTGCAAAGGCAGTGTAAACCCGTTGGGCCATCTAGTCCAGCCTTCTGTCCATGTAGTCTCGTGAAACTGTAAAGCTTGAGCAGCTCTCTCCAATTAAGTTGTTTGCATGGAGGAGATTTGCATGTAGGAGATTTCTACACTGGATGAGTGAAACTGTGATAAGGTACAAGTATACAGTGGGATGCTTCTGTGAGGCAGCCTTCCTACCCAGGGAGTCAGGTGTTAAATTTAAATTTATTTGGTGATCTACAGAAAGGCTCTGTCGGTATGGTTTTGGGGTTTTTTTCTTTTTTTTTTTAGTTTTTTTTTTTCCTGGGGTTTTCTTTTTTTGTTTTGTTTTATTTTTTTAGTTGGGGGGAAGCCTTTTGTATTTAAATGATGTATTATGAAGTCTGGACCGTGACTTTCAGCTATGTCATTTATTCATATTATCATACTGTGAATGTTATAAAATTTTTCTCAGTGAAGGTAGTTATAGCAAAATCTGGATATAGCACATTCAAGACCTATCATTTATTCTTAATGAGTTAGTGTATTTCCCTCTTGCAAACAATTAAGACTGAATTTTCAACTATGTACTATTGAAATGTTACTTATATCTTTAAACTCAGGATATAAAAAATGCAGCATTGATTCTTAGTGTAATTTGTTCAAGGTTTGTCTTTACTCTAGTTTCTTCTCTAGTTTCCCTCTGTGATTTCTGTAATTGTGTCATAAAGCTCTTTTCATTTGCTGAGGGGAGACTGGTTTTGAATGTTTACTTTTTGAATAAATTTAAGGTAGAAAAGCAAAGCCAAATAATTGTCTTAAACATCAAAGCATGCAAGAAAATGGCACCTTTTTTTACAGATGTTGATGTATTATAAACAGGGTTACATTATTTTCTTGTGACTAAAAAAATGTATCAATTATTTGCAGCACAGAAAATCAGAACTAAAACAGCAGGCTGATTTCCTATTTTCTGGGTCTTGATGACTGAGCATATTAACAAATTACAGTATCACTTATTAAGGTATCTTACACAAACCTCTTCATTTGAAAAAGAGGATGAAAGACAATCCTTGTACGCATGCAATTTCTAGACAAAATATTAAATCTTAGAATCTTCTGCTGAATTCTTGCAGTTTCCAAACCCTCATTTCCTCTCAGGGAAAGACAGGAATAGTAGCACATGGTTCTCAAATATGTAGGTGAAGAAGAGTGAGGACCCTGGAACGCTGAGAACTCACTTGTGGAAGACTTGCATGGGGCTGGCTCACGAAATTGCTTAAGCATTTTCATTATAAGCATTTGAGTGATCTGAGTCACACTGGGGACTACAGACATTAAAATAAAGCACAGTTAAGCAGTTTGATAATGAACTGGAGTGTTCACTGTCTGGAAGGACTAAGCTTTATTTACTAAGGAAACTCTGGCTTTCTTTCCAAGTTTTAAAACTTGGAAAAAGGTGATCATCTGGGATCAATGACTGGATTGGAAGGAGCATCTTTACCATGTTCACAGTAGAAAGGTGACTAACCTCTTAATTATCTCTGGAGTGCTAAACTGTAGTTTCAGCCAAAACAGATAATTCTTTTTTGTTTCTGCAAATCTGAAAATGAGCAATCAGAACCTTTGAAGTTTGGGGTTTTTTTTAATTCAAAATTCAATGCCTTAATTTGTGCTTTTGCCTGCTTCCAGAGTATGCCCTGTGTAGGGTCAAATGCAGGGTGACAGCAGCAGCAAAGCTAAAAAACCTCCTGGTCTTTTGCCCTCTTTTGTCTCCTTCTCCCACATTTCTACCCCTTGCTAACAGCATTGTGAGTTCGGAAATGGTGGGAATGCATTGTGTGCAGTGCAAATACATGGTAGATGTGTGGTCCTGATATTAATGATATATTGAACAGAGTGGCATTTGTAAGACGTGCATAGATGATGAAGGCATTTGGGGGGGAAAAATGTCCTTGACTAAACTTGTAAAATGTATCTTTCCTGAAGTGAACCCAGAGGAGTTTTATTGACATTAAGATAAAAAGACAACAGGTGTTTCGTATTTTGGAAAGGTAATTTACACAGGACAAGAGTCAAGCCACATAAAAATAATTTCTTATCTTCTAAAAACCCTAGAAATGATCGTTGATATAAGTCAAAAAAATCTGTAACACTTCTGGGAGAATAGTCCAGGCGAAAGAAGATTATTGTGTACAGGACAAGCCATAATAAAAACTGTCAGTTCTGTCAACCTTTCTGTCTACAGTCTATAGAGGATTAAAAGGATATTGAACATTGTGTAACAGCTGTCTCTTATGTGAAAGGGATCACTGTTGTGGTGAACATAAATGTACCCGTTTTAAAAGCTCCATAAGGCGAGGTGTGGCTTGGCCACAAGTGGCTGGTTTGGCAGGTAAAGTGCTGCTTTCAAGGACTTGAAGAGTACAGTCTGAGGTCTAAATAGGTACTATCAGTGTTTTATCAACAAGTGGGTTTCTTGTGTGCTACTGGAATAGTATGAGTACTATCCAGTTTGTTATCATCAAGAAACTATTGTGTGTTCCTATGACAAAATACTAATTAATATGTAGTGTTAAATTTAATCACTGTTAACAGAGAAGTTTCAGATTACTTTTAAGTATTTTGTTTTTGTAACTCTAAAAACACTAATATTTAAATAGAAATATGTTGTTAGCAAGTTTTTCTGGGGCAGTTTAATGAATATTGAATGTTGGTTAATACTGTTGAAAACACAGCAATTTCATAATGCCTACTATTAAACAAGAAAAAGGGGACCATGCTTAGACTTTACATTGTTGTAATGGATGGTTGAAGTGAGTTTCATCATATATATAAAAAATTTTGATTTCTCATATGTCAAAAGGATGATACAGTTTTTCTGATTTGGCCTCAGCTGATACACATGCGTTGTGCTACAGTATCCTGTAAGCTGAACTGTGTTTTTTTAATCCCTCTATTTTATATAACAGCTTTATTCAGCAACATTATGAATTGGAGAAATATGATTAAAGTAATGATTATACAAGTTATATAAATGAGGTGGGTGAAAGGCAGCAATCTTTTAGGTTATATTGCAAAATGATGGTGAAAGATTCTGTGTTGCAGGACAATGACAGGAGGAATTTAAGGAGAATATAATTTCCCATGAACTGACTTGGAGCAGGCTGCTCCCTACGGTGCAGTGTGGGCAGAGCCCGGCAGTGTTCAGGAAGGGGTGAAGAGGAAATCCCACCAACCTCCTTTTCCTCTGCTAGCCTCCACTTGTGGGTCTGATCACAGACCACGACAGCACTGTCCAGAGTATGCAGAAGACATGGCGTTAGGCAGTGATGTTAGCACAGAAATGGAGGTTTCTGAAGGGCTGGATGGTAGTTGGCAGAAACTCAGAAAATGAACTGTAAAGTGACTGGTGCACACTCTCTAAAACCTACACCACTGTCATAGATACCTGATGTCAGGCAGTGGCTTCTTTTTTTATGTTACCAACATTGTCCATTAAAATGACGTTGTGATGAAAGATGATAAAAAGTTATAGGACAGAGAAGTGGAAAAGTTTCAGATGAATAGGGAAAAAAAGGCTACAGAAAACAGGAAGACAGCCAAGCAGAAGCAAAGAGGAGAGTTCCTGCACTCAAAGGGGATTCAGAAGGAGATGAGAAAAGAATTATGGCTGTGTGGAGAGCCAAAGAAGAAAAGAGAAAGATGAGGCATTGATGAATAGAATGATTTGGAGCCTATGTCCATATGATTCACTACCTCTTAAGTGTCCAAAAATAACTTTGTCTGTAAGTGCCATTATTCTGCACTAGGGTAGGAGGTTTTTGTGTCTGAAGACTAACTTTCAACTCTGATCATTTCTTCTTTTCGATAAAAAGCACCTCCCTTACACGTCCTGTAACTGCCAGCAGCAATGTCATGTCTGTCTCTAATCCTGTAGAGTGCCTCTATTTAAAATTTGCTTTCTCTGGTCATGTGAACTTACTGACAGAGAAGTAGTGCCATTTTATTATGGGTCTGCAGAAGGCTTAAGGAACTTCAGGTGACTGAAGAGGCAACAGTGACAATGTGGGAGTCTTTCCCTCTTTCTTTAGATATGAACTGGTATTGCAGATTTAAATGATATTGAATGTTTTGTTTCTTATGGCTCCTGTGCAAACAAGCTAACAGGCATTTCTCAGAAATAGAATTTTTCACATGTAATTTTGCAATATAACCTAAAAAGACTGCTGCCTTTCACCCAGTATTACATATCCAGGACCAGGATATCTACTTGTCTGTACTGCTATGTTCTGTACAGTTTCTGGTGCCTTTTGTATTCAGAGGTGTTTCTTGGCAAGTAGATCTGTTTTTCCTATAGCCCAAAATTGTTTTCATAGCTAATTTAAGATTTTGTCATATTTGCCACATTGCACATACACAACAGAGCTTGACCTTGCATGTGAGAATTCTTTTTCGGTTTCTTGACTTTGAATATTCCTGTAAGTATCATATGTGTTTGGCACTCATCAAACCCTTATATCAACTAATATGGTGTTTTGGTATTTACAACTGGCAAAACATTTATAATCCTTTTCTCCTCTTCTATCCATTGTTAAATGCAATGAACACAGAGACAGAAGGTTGTGGGATTTTTCTCTGTGAATGTTAGTTTTGGTTGTGTGGTTGGTTGCTTCTTTTTAATTAGGAAAATAATGGCAGCTTTTTTTTTTTTTTTTTTACAGCTACCAACAGTAGGTTTTCACCAATGCCTTACCATTTATGTAGTGGATCTTTCTTGGATCTTTATCCTGATGTCTCTTACCTTTCTAAAATGAGTGTATATATCTGTTGAAATCTCTGTTTAGGTTTGTTCTTGTGTTTCAGTACAGCAGGAACCAAGTCCAAATGGGGATAAGAAAGCCTAAACTCTACAGGATTAACCATAAGTAATTAAAAGATAGAACCTCAAGAGAAAAATCTACCTAATGCTCTTCACTTCTGCCATCAAGGCAATGGGAATTCAACTTGGGATTTAGGTTTATGTGGGAATAATAGATTAATTTCTTCCTGACATGCCGCTTTCTTATTTCAGTGCTTACTGTCCTCAGTTCAGAGTTTAGAGTGGTGCAAGAGACTTGGAACCAAGAAGAGCCTTGGTTGGGTCAAAGCTGGGTCTCCTGTTCCAGCTGGCCTCTTATTTATTGTGTGCAATTAGCTCTACCACTTTCTTAAAGTTAATTGACCAAAGCTTCAGGAAGTACATACAGAACATCATCTGGGCTAATTCTCTGAGCAGTGGATAAAGTTTTAGAAATTTCTACAAGTAGTAGAGCTGGAAGCCTTTTTTCAAAATTACTATGTCCTGCAGAAACCTGCATAAATAAATTAGGATTCATTTTGCTTCTAAACCTCTGCCCACAGTAACCGTAATAAAAGTTAGGTGGTCTGTTTTGTGATACACGAAGATTTGATGGGTTATCAGTACGCTTTGCTGTGGAATGTTACTCCAGATTATCTGTTTCACTCCTGGCCTTTCAGTGTTCATGGGGTTGCCCTTCGGGTGGGGTTATTGCCAGTTGTATTGAGAATTGTTCGCTGCATTTTTACGTAACAAAACAACTAAATTGCTGTTCTTTGTTTAGAAGCAAAAGTGTGTTAAGAACTGGTCTATGCCTGGAAATGGGACTGTTGGTCAGATATTTTAACTTTAAGATAAAATATTGGGTAATATTTCAACAACTACCCAATAAAAGCTATTAACTGAAAATTAGTCTTGGCTACAGCTTCCTTTTTTTTTTTTTTTGCTGTGCAAAGACTATGGTGTTGCCTTTTATATGGATATTAATATGCATGTGAAGTGAATGTGGTGTCTTTAGATTCAGCACAGCTTATATGTTTCTAAGCTTATATGTTTCTGAGATGCTGTTCCATGAACAAATGGAGAAAAATTTACAGTAAGGTGTTTTCTGATAGTCAGCAGGATTTTTCTTACATTTTTACTAAGAAATGCTGAGATTTATATTCTCAGATTAGCACAGGTCCATATGTAGTCCAGAGTGCTGTTTGTTCGGGTTTTTTTTAGTAGTGAGCATGCACCTCTTCATTTAATTTGCTAGGAGTTAACAGGTGAATTAGAAACATTTAATCTCAATTTCTAATTTGTTATTTACAATATTTTGAACCAATATCATAGTAATATGATTGTAAAATGAAAAGTGGGATTTCAGAGGGTGGGAGGACAAGTGAAGAAAAAGGAAGGAAGTAAAATACTTAATGTTTCTACATTGCAGTATATGCATGTGGAACTGAAGCTCATGGTAATTGTTGGTGCATTCCCTTAAGCATGGTATTTTGTCTATGATTTTTGAAAGGATCAATCACTTACAGCAATTTATGTAATAACTTTCTGGTGTGTGACTCTACTACTTTATTTATGCTTTCTGCCTGGTTCACCAGAATACAATACCTTTGCTCCTTTGTACAGTAAATGCACTCTGTAATATCTATTATGGTATGGTCAAAGGATAATTTATTGTCATATAGAAAAATAGGTCAACACTTATGTCACTTGATGATCAACCCCCCAGGTTTAATAAAACACCTCACCAGCATGCATTCAGCACAGTGCTTGATGTTTTATTAGGACTACGTACCTTACAGTACCTAGCTATAGCAGGAGTGTAATTACTGAGCTGTCATGGTGATAAGTGGGATTAATGGCAGCCTGGTGCACTTTAGTCTGCAGAGTGCCTGGAAGATGGTATTATTATAAGAGAAAGTCTGGACTGGCATATTCATGGCACCCTCCCCCCCTCCCCAAAGCTCACATTTAAGTTTGCATTACCTGCCCCTCCCAGTAGCTGACATTTTCAACAGCTGTTATTTGTGAAGCAGCTCAAAAATCAAAAGAGAAATAATTTGGTAAAGATGCTTGCTACTCTCAACGAGTAATCTGTACCCAGTTTATCCTGCCAGGTGCCATTCTAGTCAGTTTTGACATGAGATTGTTCTGTATATGATCCACAGAATGTATTTTATGTTAAGTGTGGTTCCTTTGGTTTTGAATACAGGACTGTTTTATTTTAAAGAAAACCACACTGAGGAAAGGGAAGAGTAAAAAGTCATAATGGAATTGATGTCTTTTTTAATTGTGTGATTTTTGAGTTCTCTTATTTCCTTACTACCTACACAGGCAAATTGCTCATCCGAGCCCTCATTGTGGTGTTATTTTGTCTAGTGCATCTCCTTTTTTGCTGGCTTCTAGTACTAGAATTTTGCTTTCTTTCAAAGAGAAATTCTTGCCTGCTTAGAATGCTAAAAGTATCCTCTTGACTCAATGTTCTGGTCAAAACCTTTTGAGGTCCCCCAGTCCCACCTTTATTTGTTAAGGCCCTTCTAACATGTACCTGTCACAAGTAGTGCTGAGGTGTGCTCACCTGCCCCAGCTGAACCTGCCCGTGCTTTCTGCCATCCCAGCTAGCTGAACCAGTAACCCACTGTGGTGTTGAACCCAGGTTTGGCTTTTGCAGGTTTCCTGCCTTTGCAGCCTGTGAGACCTGTTTACTTTAATTATATCCTCTGGAGCCTTTTGTCCATGACTAATCTTATGAGACAATCCAAACAGCCACTACCACATGTGCCTTCAAATTTTGCTGGTGCCATATTGTATGCAATACTCAGCTAGAGGATAATGAATGATAAGATGAAAGGCTAATTAATCTTTTACTTAACTAGCTTTCCTTTCTCTCGTATTCCACCCTTAATTGAAAAAACAACAACAAAAAAACTGTGATGTGTGTGATTGACAAAGTCAGACCAGTGTTTTGCTGCAGATATTTCAGTCATTTTGTTCCTTTTAATGTGCTCTTCATGACTTTGTATGTAATCCACTGGCCTTTTGCAGCTTTTCTGTGCTTTAAAATACCCAGCCAGTTCCACAATGTTGTTACCTAGCACTGAATAACAATAATTAAGGTAGACTTGTGGAACTTATGTATCTGGGCTCAAATAATATGTAAAAATCAAATTTTATTTCATCTTCTATAGATTGTTAAACCCGCAATTTGCATTAATTCTGTATGTTACTAAAGCAGTATCAAAAGAGCATCTGGAATAACCTAATGAATTCTGAGATAAGTAGTGAGGCATTTGACCTATGATAATCATTGATCTATGAAACCAAGGCTGTATGCTAATACTTTTGTGCTTAATAGAGAACTATTTTACTTTTTCAGCTGACTTGTATTTTTTTTGTTATGTTTACTTAATGCACATTGTATAGACTGTCTTGAGGACTTAATCCTTAGATGGGACTTGTACAGGCAACCAGATCATTACATCCCCATGTATGACTATGGAGAAGTAGAAAATCAATCTTTATTACTTAGGATGTTTTAATACAGTTAGGTTTTGTCATTAGAAATGACAGGAAGAAGGTCTTAGGGATTTTGGTTGGGAGTATGTATAAGAGTGCTGAATTATTTTCAGAAGTCACATACTTATCACAGGAAATTCATAGAAAAGTGACTTGAAAATCTGTCAGCTATTCTTATTCTTTGGACATACAGTATAAAGTAGTACCGTCCTCTGTGGAAATACTGTTGCTTTCGTGTGTCTGATTGCCCAACATTCGGAATTTAATCCATAGTGAGACTTCCAGAACTTACTTAAAAATTTAGGTTCACAGCACAGATGTTTTTCAAATAGAAAAATGAACTGATCAGAAGTTTAACAATCATGGATTCCAGGGAAAAAATCACCTCTATGTAATATGACAGTTTCCTAATACTTTTCTAATACTAATCCAGGTGTAGTCAGTGTATTTGTAAATGGTACCCTCTGCCTTCCTATATAAAGTGCAGTCAACAAAACATTACTAATCTGTGTTGATAATAGTCAAAAATGATAATGTAGTGCTTTGAGGTTTTAGATAGAAATTCTATGAAAATGTTAAACATTCTTACTTGTGACTTATCTTTTAGTGTGCTAACTTGAAGACATTATGCTATTGGCAACACTTGTATTCTATGTCTCCTTGACACATTTTCTTTTATTCCTGTAGATGCTTAAAGTGTGCAGATGCCCCCTGTCAGAAGAGTTGTCCAACTAATCTGGACATCAAGTCATTCATCACAAGCATTGCAAACAAGGTAAAGTCGGGCTTGCACTTGTACATGGCAGGAGAAAACAGCAGTTACTTGCAGTTTATGGGTTATTGCATTTCAAGGCTTATCTTTGTAAAGTCTTCAAAATAAAGTGTTTAGGACAGACATTTTTAAGTTTGAGTTAGCTGATTTTTGGTTATTTCTACTTCTGTGCTCATACAGGTAGTGTATCATGCAGATCTATTTCTTCATGTCACTTTTTCTATAAAGTTTTTGGTTTTAATGGTTTTCAAATACAATGCTATTCAAAAACCTGAGCATTATGTCATTATTTAATCTTTCTGCTACTTGAGGTATTTCATTCACAAACATCTCCTTTCATTAAAGGTGGGAGGGGGTTGATGGTTTTGCATTTTTTTTTTAAGTGATTATAGTTTATATTTCATATGGGCAGAAATTTGGTATAAGGATGATAATCTCAAGGAATATTATCTTATAAGAGGCTCTGTTTAATGCAAGTGTAGTCACTCATTAGGACTGTTAATAACATACTACTGGAATGAATGGGCCCCCTCTCTTTGGAGGTACTGTACCTTTTCTTAATAGGCTACTATACAATGATCATAATGAAGTCTTAAAAACATTATTCTGAATTGTGGTTTACAAAGACTTTTAATGGTCAGAAATAAATAAAGGTTACTGCAAAATTGATGTGACAAAATTAATTATGCTATTGGGGATAGCCTAGAGGTGACTGGATATTGGTTGCCCCATGCCTTTTAAAGCTTACTTCCCATCTGATGGAGTCATTAGCTGCCATGGGACTTATGTCTGCACTAGCCCAACTAGGCTCATAATCTACTGAGGGTGCTATAAAGATTATCTGTCTGCTTTTTGTGCTCTAACATTTCTCACTGGTACATGCAGTTGAAAGGGCCAGCACAGGTAACGCTGAGTGAAGTGTGTGGGGAACAGCAGCACTTCCATGTGCAAGTGAAGAGCCATATGGCTTTTGCTAAACTGTGTGTGGTACAGAGGAGACACCAGTAAATTCTGCACCTTAACAAGAAGCATTAGGATAAGAGGGGATATTAAAATGTGTGTATCAATTATCACGTAACTGTGGGTTGATGTGGTTTGCAGTAATTGGCAGAATGCCCAGTATATGCATATAGACTGTTTTCTTATATAATCTGTATCCTGTCACTGCTGCATTTATTTTCATGAATGTAGGCATCTGTTTGCAACCACAGTATAGTTTGTGGCATATTGTTGCTTATTACCTCTTCAGGCATCGTGAAGCAGGCAAACTGAGCAGGGAAGGTATGAGGCAGTAATGAAACTGCTACTCTGTCTCGTCATTGTGCTGTATTTGTTTAGGAAACCTAAAGTAAACTTTATGGAAGTATTTTACCAGGATGGTCTTTTCTTAAGGAGGATTCATTATGCTACTACTTTGGGTAGGATAGGGTGATATGTTGCTGAGGAAAGAAAAGGGGCCTAGTTATCAAAACAAAGCTGGGAATAAGCAACCAGGGAAGATGGATTGAAGACTGCAGCAGCAGATGTCAGAAAAAGAACTAACACCAGCAGCATCCTGGTACAATAAATTTGGTGGGTCTCTTAGACACTGACAGCCTCCAAAATGTGATGCCCCTTTGTAACTTGACAGAAAGGGTAAGTCATTTTAATGGCTGATTCATTTTGAATTCTGTACTCTGTTACAAAGCAGAGACAATAAAGGTGGAGTGACTGCAGAGCTTTGAGAGTTGTGTTTTGGCAATGCTATACTGCAATAATACTAGTTAACTGCTTTGAAGGTTTGAAGTGAAGCCTTTGCCTTGCTGAAGCCAGTGGGTACGCTCTTACTGATTCTAATAGGGCCAGATTTAACCTGTCAGATGGTCAGTGTGGTGGTTGTTGATGATGGCTTTTGAATCCTCTTGGAAGCTGCAGATGCTTGGTAAGACACTGCTTTTGCCCTGAGCAGGTGACCTGATCATTTGGTATTTTATCAGAAAATCCTTCTATGGAAAAGAATTGCAGCTTATTACTATTCTCTGTGGGGATATAATGTGGGGTTTTTTTGTTGCTGTTGTTGTTGTTTTTTTTGTTGTTGTTTGTTTTGGGTTTTTTTGTTTGGTTGGTGTTTTGTTTTTTGTTTTTTTTTTTTTTTTTTAATGGAGAACCCAAATATCTTAAATTACTGAAATGTAATTATAGCATGTCTTTTTGGACCCTATCCCTACCTATTGATATCTTCTGTATCCACTTGAAACCTTTTATAAAAGGTATACCACAGCTTGGGTAACTGCTTTTACCCCATGTTGATGTCTGGTTGTTGTCTAAGAAGCAGGAAACATTCACACATGGGAAGTTTTGAAAAGTCAGATATTTGATTTTTGCTGTTAAAGATGTTAGGATGGAAAATTGCATGCCTAAATCAGCACTGCTTCTGTTAAGTCAAGTTGCAAGTGTGAGTTTACATCCAGTCTTACGTTCTTCTTTCTCGCCTTGCCATGTCAGAAGAAATCTTACACAGCATGGTTGTGGAAGCATTTCTCTGCAATGACTCTAATGCTGACTTAAAAACTAAAATCCAGAAAACGAAACCAAAAGAACAAACCTCCCAAAATTAGAAGTGAGCAAGACCCCCAGTGGGATATGCTTACCAAGTAGCTGAATTCATGGGCTGAGAAGCAAGACTAGTGAGTCCTGCATGCCCATGGCAGGGGGTTTGAAACTACATAATCTTCAAGGTCCACTTCCAGCCCAAACCATTCTATGTTTTTGTATTTGTAGCCCCCATGTCAGTGGCTATGTCTCTTGTAATTCATGTCTCAAGCAGCTTAATGAAACTGAGTGCATAGAGGGAACCCAGCCTTGACTTGATGGCTGCAATCTGCTGGGCTGAATTTTCCTTTTGATGTATTAGTTTCTGATGCCTTTGCTAGAAAATATCTCTTATAACAAACTCTGGTTTTCAGAAAATCACAGAAATTCCTCTGGTTTACTTTATTAATAGAATCATTTTGTAGTTATAGGTATGTATTGCTGTTTTTATAGTATTGCATTTTGAAACTCCTTGCTTTCTGTCAAGCAATTAGGTACAAAGTAGAAGTTGAGAGCTGGGTACCAAAAGTTGAAATGATTCACCTGAAGTCATGACCTGGCAGAATCTGTGTGAGAGGCCACTACATACATACCTGTCCTCTGCCATCTTTCATTCTGCTGCTGTGGTGGTACCTGCTCTCTAGACTTCTAGAGCAGATAGGAGACAAGAATGGTGTACTTTTGAATGCTAAAATGTATCATTTATAATTTTGAAAATTTTTAATGGAACTAGGTAAGTAATTAATTGAAAATTATTTCACTTTGTTATGCGTTTTGCTAAACTTCTATTGAAATAATAGACTAGAATAATAGATATTATCGTTCAGCAGTCTGAATATTCAGCTTGATGAAAATTTTTGCATTATTATCACTGAAGTTCTTGCTTAAGAGGATCAAGGATATTTTGCATGTCATTGAAAATCATTTTCAATATGATAAATTTGTTTTTGCTGTTTTCATCCTATAAATAAACTTCCATTTTTAATCCAAAAGCTTATAAATATCTACGGTAGTTTCTAGAGAAAAATAAATAGCTGAAACCTAGAACGTTCAGGTGTTTGAGGTCAATAAATTCAGGGAATTGGGGTTCGTTTTTTTAGACTTTCTGCAGTCCATGTCCTGCTTCTGAATCTCTCATCACCCACTTGAGAAACTCACTTCAGCTGGTTACCCTTCTGCTTGTTTAGAGAAAATTGTATTCAATAAATTCCCTGTCCTTATCCTTGTGTAAGCAGTATTGCACACAGCTATTTATTTAAACATGATTCATTATTAATATAGACTATTTGGACAGTAGTATACTGAAAATGAATTACTTTGTCAGGTATTTAAAACCTCTGTATTGTATGTGGTTTGTTTTGTTGGGAAATGGCAATAGCAATCATAAAGGGTCAGGGATTCTTGTTCTCTTAAGCCTGAGGCTTTTTAGATGTTTACAGGCCATGTACAATGTAGCTGTTGTGGCTGTTCTGCCATTAGACCTGAGCTCTGGAGTAGAAGAGGGACAGGGGAGGAGGGTTGTTCCTGGGTTGAGAGGGTAATTGAATTGCCAGACTCAATGAGCCTTGAGCCTCTTTGAGAGAAAGGATGTCACTTACGCTGTATTGTGTTAGCTGCTGTGACTCAGTGGAGTTTAGGCCACAACTTCCATTCTCTTTTTCCATACAAACTGGATTACAACTCCATTTTATAAAGGTATAGTCTATTCTATTGTGTCTTCCCAGTTCGTGTTTCTTGGTTCATAAGGACCGCTTGCAATTGTGTCTCTCAGAGACCAGACTTCAGATTTACCAGGCACACATTACTATTTTTGTTTCCAAACATCAGAAGATGGCAAACAAGTGCTCTGACTTCCAGCTGTCCTCTTTAAATACCACCACACTGCAAAACATATATTCCTTGTTTTAGAATGAACTAGTGCTGTCTTAGTTGTTTATTTCTCCAAAAAGAAAAAAAAAATGCACTAAAAGAATCCAAACATGTTCAGCAGCTGCAGAAGAAGCTTTGTCCCCTAGCCCTGAAGGGATACCAGGAATGATTTTAGGATTTTATGCCCTCCTTTCCCTGTGTTGATATGTCAAAGCAAGAAGGAATTTGTAAAATGGAGCTTTAGCTCTTGTCATCCCTTAGGACTGGCACAAGCAAATGTTTTACAGCAGCAGAAATTTCTACAATTTCCCAGAAGCATCTCCCAGCCTGAACACTTGTAGTGTGTCCAGCTTTTCTCCTGTTCAGCAAAACCGTGCCAGAGAAGCCGCCCTTTAGAAAGCAGCAGCTCTTCACATGCTCTGCCTTTGAACTGCTCAGTGAGAGAATCTTGGAGCTTTTTGTTATCAGACACCTTATGAATAGTAGATGGAAAAACAACTGTTAGTGCACGTGGGGGTATTAACTTTTGTTACACAGCACAGGCATAAGGAGTGAGTGACTCAGCCTTTATAGTCTCAGTCTGTAATGAAGAACTGGGGCTACAGGAGTGTCTTTTGTGCTATCTGTACTTGTAGAACTCTGTCGCTGTAGCCCTCTGTTACTAGCACTCATATTTTCGTTTCAAGCTATGCATTATTACAGGGATTCCTGACATTGACTCAACAGTTATTTCTATGTTCAGAAAGACCATCTTTTCCCATATCCCTTAATAATAAAGATAAGTGATTTGCACTGACTTGTCAACTCTTTTTAACAGACTATATGGAGGCCAGCATTAAAAAAAGAGCAAGAGCAAGAAAGAACCCAATGCCTTTCAAAAAATCCTCAAACCAAATAAAAACCCCACATTGGAAAACAAACTCAAAAAGCAGCCCAGCCCCCAAAATCAGCCATGGTGTCCTCTGGATAAAAGGCAAAAGGTTGTCCCTGGGCTGTGCAGAACACTGGCAGGGAAGTGGAGGAGGGAGAAATGAATGTCAGGAGCAGTAGAGAGAAATTTGTGGAACACAAGGGTAATCTTTTGGATTTCAGAGGAATCTTTGAGTTTAAATGAAACCAAAGGAAATTCATGTGGGATTTTCAAGAGTAAATTCTGCTTTTTTAAAGGAGAAATCATAGAGGGGACAAACTGGAAGACAGAGATGGGTACCAAGGGATAAAGGTGAATCTGAAGTATGGGAGATAGAGGGAGTAAAGGAAAATGTGTTTGTGGCGATGCATTGGAAATAAGAAAAATTAGAAGTGTGTAGACAGAGGAAAAAAAGATACAAAAAGTTGTGGAATTGCTAAGAGAAAATAAATGAAGAAAAGATTGCCACAGAGAGTGTTGAGAGACATAGGATTATGACAGGTGAGAGAAACAGAATGATGGATTTTTTTTCTGGGCCAAAGGAACTCTGACTAAATTAACAAAAGATATCTATATGGCATTGCAAAGACTGTAGAAAACGACGAGTCACTGTTCATATGTAAAATACTGTAGGTGGGATACTGTTAATACAATGAAAGATTGTGAAAGTCAGAAAGCTGCTAGGTGACTGATAATAATTATATACAGATATGCATCACAATTAATCTTTAAGTACTACTTTGAGGCCCCAGGTTTTTCAAAGTTGCTGTTTTATTCATCTTTCCCTGTTAATCTTACTATGTTTCAGGTCACTAAATAAAATAGTGAGAAAAGAAAAAAATATTTAAAGGGAAGAGTAGGAATGATGTTAAATTGATGCACATGAAGCAGTGACTTTTCTTGAGATGTCTGTTTGTACTTAGTGTAATGGAATGGCTGACAGCTGGTTTCAGTTGCCGTAGTGTAATTATGTAGAATAGACTTTTGCGATGACACTATGTCAATTAAGGAATCTCTCACATTCTAGACTACAAAGGACAAAATGACAGTACAAGATATTTCTTCCGTTCTTTTTCATAAAAAGATAGTGACACTGTGTGAAATTACAGTCCTGTTATGATGGCACAAGTCAAATGATGTGAAAGATTTCTGGATTGATTAAAAATCATCAGCATTATAATATAGAATATGTATGATTTGATAAGTTGCTGTTATGTTTTGTTCATTCTTCTTCGGAAGGTATTTGGGGGGGCTGACAGACTGAGGGCGTTTCTTGTTATATCTGAACTGGTGTGTGTCAGTGTGAAAAATGCTCCTTATATAACAACGTACTTTAAATAGTGACTCTTCGGTCTGTGGAAATATTTTAATCCAATACTTCTTGCCTAAATTTTAAAGCCATTGCAGAACATGAACTAGAATAGGTGGTGATATTTTTCCATGTATTTTGTTATGGCTCCCTTTTTTAAACTTAAATCCAGATGAAAAAGAAATTATGACTTCTTTCTTCTTTCCTTTTAAAATATTCACACTGCCTCCAAATTCTGATAAAGTCAGTGTATTCATTTTTATTACAGAAAGCATAATAATGCATATTCTTCATTGTTTTTGAGAAAACTGCAATATCAAAACACCCTGATGCATAATGAATTTATTTAAAAAGCTCTTGAATTGAATTGAAAGAAAGGATTCTATAAGCATTTCCTGACAGTAAATGCAATTTCTTCTGGTCTCTCAGTATTGATCCTGTGTGTTTTAATAGTTTTTTTTTCAAGTAAAAAACAGTCTAATTTGCATGCAAATTATATAATGCTTCCAAATGATACATGTGGAGATCCTCCTCTGCCTGTTTTCCTTTGATTATTGATATCTGTTTAAGGCTTGTTTTTGTTCCCTGTGTTAGCAATGTAGTATTTATTGACATTTTGATGTAGGAAACCATAAAACATCTTATCCATTTACATTAATTTTTTTTTTCTATGGAAGTGTACAGGAAAAAAGATTCTGTGAACAAAGGCAGAAGCAGACACTTATCTCATTAAAAAATTCAGAAACCTTCTTGTTTTAGATTGGCTTCCTCTGTGACGTCTGTAAGTAACTGGCCAACTGAGTCATCTTATTATTTAAACATCTACAAAAATTACTCCAGACTGTTAAGGTAGATTGAATTATTCCATGAACTGAAGTAGCTGTGTCATTTTAATGAAACCAGCCTCCCTTTAATTGTGATCCTTTCTCATGTACAACATGTGCTCAGTTACCAGCCTGCCAGGTCTGCATCTCTGCACGTCTGTTTTATGTGCAGCCTACTACACACTAATTTTGTAATGTGAAGTGATCAATATTTTTTTTAAAAATATGAATATTTTACTTTTAATGTCACTGATAAATGTAATGATCATTAATACATGTTTTCAGCTTAAAAAGGATAAAGCTGTATAAGCACAATGTGTTTGTGTAACTAAACATTTAAGACACTATACACATACTATAAACTCTTCTATAACTGTAGTAACACAATACTTTGCAGTTTTTTAATGCAGCTTGTATAGCACCACTCTGTGTAACTTACTAGACTTACTGTGTTTATCTGCCAGTTTTTGTCAAGTATTGTAAAACATTTCTCTAATTGTTTCATATGTTAGATATTTACAGAGTAAAGACAGGATAAATGATTAAATAGAATAGAAGGACACAGAGATGAAGCAGCTCAGAGCTGGGCACGTGAAGTGCTGCCCAAGCCCAGCCACCACGCTGCACTTTGCCCTGGCAGGCAGGAGGTTTGCAGATGGACTTGCTCTTGAAGCCACTCCACAGTTGTAGTAGCAGCACATGGCGAAATCCTTTCACTGGCGGTGAGCAGGAGCAATGGGAACAGTGGTTACACTGGTCTTCAGGAAGGGAGAAGAGGAGAATAAAGGAACTGCAGCTCTTCTGAGAGAATGTTCTAAGTTTACCTGTGGTAAAATTAGCACAGAGTAACTATTTTTTGGCAGACCAGGAAACCAAGCCCACTCCGAACCTGTGCTTCCTTTTCATCTCTAGAGGTGCCCATGTTAGCACAGCTGAAACACACTAGTGAAGCTGTGCAGAAGCCTTGCCCTGCTTTTTTCAAATGTGACTGTGTATTAATTTATAGTTAAACATATTTTAGCTGCTAAGATTAGAAGATATATACTGTTTGATACAGTTCAGTTAAGGTCTTAGTATTCAGTATGCTAATGTGTACTATATACTTTTTGATACTCTTATTTGAAGAGGATGCAATTCCTTTGTTTAAGGTGCCACCACTACTAGTGGCATTACAGGAACTCATGATCATGACAGCAATATCTCAAAGCTTCCCAAATCAGGTCTCTACCTTCACATACTCCATCATGTTTCCCTTACAATAAGAGTTTAGCAGCACCTGGCCTTTCTCCCATTGGGTCTTCAGTTCCAGCCTCCTTCTTGCCAAACTCTGGTATGGTGTTCTGAGACAGATTTCCTTATATATCCCCTTAACAAACTGTGCTCTTGGTCCTATACCCATAGTGACCTTGGGCCTGTCTCTCTGAAGTTACTTGTACTTCAGCGTATCCTGTCTTTCCATAGCATAGCTGTGCTCAAAGTTTGATTTGAGCTTGTGGAAGAAGTAAGATGTGCCAGCTGTGTTGATGTTGCTTGTATCAGCGCAGCTCAAGTGTGAGAATATACTTTATATATGTAAGAAAATTAATTTTTGAAAGGGAATATTTAACAGCTTTACTTTCTAGGCATAATAACTGGGTCTGTATATTGATTTCAATTACAAAGCTGAAAAATGTAGAAAATCCTTAATGAAGTTGCTTAAATGCAAATGCACTTTTTTCCCATTGAACCAGAGTTGAAGATAATAAATGTAATAATCCTGGATGACACAGGAAGGAAAACTATAAGTCTAATATGTGTGAAACATAAAAGAGAACAGAAGCTCATTGAAAACCATTTTTTCTTTGAGTTAGTTAGAAAAATCACCAGTACTAGTTTGTAATAATTTGTTTAGAGTGGAAGAAAGGAATGTTGGGATGTAATTGCCAGACAAACAGGCATCTAGTGCCACTTAAGATGCTGCAGGGTATCTGGGCTGGTCTCCCAGTGCTGCTTCAGAAAGATGTGGGTCTTCTGCATTGACTGTCACTTCTGCTGTCTGCAAATTTATGTGTCAGTGGCATCTCCAGTATAGCTGGACTTCTGTATTTTGCTGCCAAATTGAGCTTGCAGTGTCTTTACAGGTTTTTTTTAACATCCCTAATAATCTCTGTTATCAAATCAGTGTAATTCATCTGGAAGAGCAAAAATATTTGTTAATACATACAATTTCAGTTTAACTAATATTCCTTTACATTGGAATAAATGAGAATTGCAGATAATAGTGTTTCACTAGTCACCACAGGGGAAATGGTTTTGAAGATTCTTTCAGAACAGTTGTATAAGGGATTGCCTGTTCAGCCAGGATTAGGATTTCAGTGGGGTTTAATAATGTCTAAGGAAATCCCATGAAAGTACTCCTGGGCAGCTGGTTTGTGTTTCCAGGTGATGGACAGAGGCTCATGGTGTCCAGTAGACCAGAAACTGTAAGCAAGAAGTCCAGTTACATTTGGAAATACATTTATTGAATGTCGGCATTTTCTTGGTTATCTCTGTATGTGTCTTTATCATCTGGTTTAACTTTAGAGAATTGAATGCTCAGTCTTACAATATGCCTGTAGTGAATTTGAACCTCCCAAACCAAATTCTTGTTACCCATTGTTGGTTACATTGTCAAATCTTGACACTGTTTTTTTTATTCCTCGGTAAATTCTTACTCTGTGTGGCAAAGCACTTGCTTTGAATAAACACTTCTGTGTGCGTTAACCTACTTGACAGAAAGTCCCAGGCATTGCACCAGGGTCTGCTATGACCAAGTACTTTGCAGTGCTTCACCACTACATCTTCTGTCTATTCTGGGTCAGCTGTCCTGGGACAGGACAGGTGAAGGTACTTGTTCTAGAAAAGAGTTTCTTACTGGTGATGGTTGCTGAAGATCGGAATATGGAAGAGGTGGTGGAAGAGGAAAGAGACATACTGTTTTTCAGCTTCTCAGTTACTTCTAGTGTGGAGAAAGCTGGAATGACATCCCAGCATTAATTTCTCACTGAAGAAACTTTCGTGGAGCCTCAGCCATGTGCTGGTTCTAAGGGGTACTGTATTGTCTTCTGGTCTTAAAAGGTAACTCTAGATTTAACTATCTTCAGGGACTTCCCTTGGTGGGGCTTCTGGAGGGGTTGGGAAAAGTGGTAAAATGAAGGAAGAATTACGCTGTACTATTAACTACTATGTCTATATTGACTATACACAAGAAAATACAGTATGTAAAAAGTTTGCTTTAACTTCACCATGATTTCATTAACATAGGTGCAGAGCTGACATCAGTAGTTCCCTCCCTTTAAGTGACACTTCAGGTCTCTCCTGACATTTCCTCTGATGCTCCCTCTTAAGACAATTATCCATCTGTAAAAAACCATGAGGGGTTGTTTTCTCATGGCCTCAGACACTGGGAGCTTGCTATTGGCCATTCCTTAGAGTTTTATTATGGAAAGAAATCTTGCTAGTACTTGTATATCAGGTGGCTATTCCTCTTCTGCAGAGGTCCACTGAATACTGAGAATCTTTGAAGTTGTGAATTGTACGTAACATCTTTAATCAGTTCCCTGGTTTGCTATTTAAAGAAACTGGACCCTGATCAGTGTGTGCTGAGGAAGGAGTTCAAAAAAGAATTCAGTGGTGCAATATCTTCAGGTGGCTACATGGAGAGTCTTCTCATCGTGTGTCTGGGAAAACTGACAGTACTGCTCTGTGTGAAGGACAGGAATATCCAGAGATGGTCTCCACATGTGTAAAATAAACCTTTCATTCCTGTGTCATAAAGAACTGATAATGAAACTGGCACTTTCTGGTCAGACCTCCAGCAAGGGTTGTAATTCAGCTACTGTCCAATTGACTTAGAAATGGAGAAAATATTTTCAAGTACATAATGCAGCAATTGTAGTTTTTGAAGGTAGATTTGCTAAGCTACTAAAAATCTTGCAACTACTTCAGACTGAGGATGCTTTTTCCTATTTTGCAAGCTAAAAAGCTAAAGTTTGTCTTTGCATAACCCACAGTTTTTGCTGACTTTATTCTCAGTGTCTTTGATGGAATTTTGTATAACGGTAGTACATTTAATTAATGCCAGTTTTATTTAACATGTATTATTCTACTACACAGTTATTCTCTCTTGAAGGTTTGAAGTTTTGCTTCATTGGTATGTAATTGTATTTTTTATTTCTTCTTCCTTTCTCTTTTTCTTTCAGAACTATTATGGAGCTGCCAAAATGATTCTTTCTGACAATCCACTTGGCCTCACATGCGGAATGGTGTGTCCAACATCAGATCTCTGTGTTGGTGGCTGCAATTTGTATGCTACTGAGGAAGGACCAATTAATATTGGTGGATTGCAGCAGTTTGCTACTGAGGTAGGTAGGACTTGCAAATGTCTTAAATTCTTTGTATGCACTATTGAGTATTGCCTGTGGTTGCCTTTGTTAATGTATTTTTTTAAAAAAATGGTTGATACTAATAAAATAAAGGCATAGAAAGCTAGAATAATTACCCTTTTTCTTACAGCACCCTCAAAAGCTTAGGAATGCTTTTGTAATGCAGTACATTATAAGAACATAAGGAACATTATTTATGAACAAGATGATTCTTTAGACATGCTAGTAGTTGAGAAAATTTCTTTTATAATGAAGGATTTATCTCGGGTGGAATTGTGGGTGTTACTCAAGTAGGCTTCATAGGGGAAAAGATCAAGTGCACCTGTATCTGTAAGTGCATATTAAGGAGATGTAGAACTGTTCTGGGCATAGGGTAGATTCCATAGCAGAATTAATGTGTGTTTGAGACAAAGATAAGCTTCAAATGATTTCTTTTCTTTTTATTGTCCCATTTTGCCGAACCTAAGTAAATACGTAGTTTGAGGTTTACCTAAAACATATGTCCATGTGCATCTATTTATATAGACACTGATTCACACGTGTATGTGTAAATTTATTAGTTCATAAGGGTAGGTGCATGTTTTGGCTACTGAAACACGGGTTGTTACTTGCTGCTTCATGTTAGGAATTCTTCTCATGGGTTTTTGTTGAGGTTCTTGTGCATTGCTTTTGATTATGTAGTTTCAATGCTCCAATTTCCATCTGAAAAATGAGGCAACTGCTCATTTGTTAACTTCTTTTGAGGGCATGGAGAATTTTTACCTAAGTCAAGGTGTCAGATGGTATCTCATATGGTCTATCTGAAATATTACTGGGTAAAAATTGTGATTTTGGCCTCTGTGAAAGTGAGGGAGTTTTGACTATTAATAAAAACGGCATATGCATATCTTAAGATTGCACATTTCTATACAGTCCTTAACTAATATGCATGCCCCTCTTTTGTATCATGGGCCATTTGGCTGATCTTATTTTCAACCATACAATGAAGTTCCAGTCAACTTTGCAAAGACAGGGAAAAAAAAAACCAACTTTGTAGGACCGACCAAAATAGAAATGCAAATCAATTTGGAAGTAACAGATGATATCTGTAAGACCAGTATTTTCCTCTGGTGTCATGCATAGACTTCACACCCTCTTCTCTATGGCTGTGGGTCATGATTTGATGAGCAAATACTGCTACCTGCTGCTGCTGCTCTCCTTTTATCTGTTTTTCTTTTTATCTCTCCAGAAGACTTGTAAATCTTCTGGAGCACCTGATAAACTCTACTGCTAGCTGTTGCTGAATCTTCTTTCCTCTCTGTCATTTAAGTAGCGAACTACTTCATTTTTCTTGAGATTTGAATGCACAAGTGTGAGAATCAGTGCAGCTTAGACCAGAGTTCTTATTTACAGGATGAGACTAGAGACACTGGACTGTGTTAGTTTTATGTGTATGTTCAATAGTTGGGTTTTATCAGTAAAGAGGCACTTTTATTAGCTTTTCTTCCCATGGTCTTTATTCCATACTGTAAAAAGCTAGTATTTGTTGCACAGCAGACTTCTTTTTCCATAAACCCCCCACAAAACCAAAGATAAAACCCCCAAACCAACCAACCAAACAAAAAAAGATTAAGCAGTTGTCAAGTAGTTCATGAATATAATGGTGAAATATTACTGTTTAGGAACCAAATGCAAGTAATATCTGTTATAATTTGATTTGTATCTTCTTTTAGCCCTTATGCTATGATTAATAGAGAGGAATTATGGCTTGATAGATAATGCTAAATATCTGCCATTTTTCTTCAAAAAGTCTTTAGAAATCTATTAAAATAAGCTCAGTGCTAGCATAATGATTGATATGAAAACTGCAGAGGATGAATAGTTTTGAATGGCTTTGCTCCTAATGTTTCAAGTTTGTTTAAAATTATATTAGTTTCAGGAGTTCTAACAAAGTAAAATTGCTATATAGTTCTATATGGCACTCCCAATGAAAAGAACATTTCAATAGATTTTATTGTCCTTAATATTTTCATAGTAGCTACATTTCTATGCATCTAACAAAAAATGTAAAAGAATGTTAAAAAATTTGTTAATAAACTTTAGGTTTACTGCTGTTTAACATAGAATTTGTATGTGTTGCAGCACTCCTAATTAGTAGTAATAGGCAGTAACTTTTGCAATTAGTACTTTTTAACTTTTCAGTTTAATTTTACGGTGAAAGTGATGTAGTTGATAAAATATAATGATAGCGCTTCCAAGTAACAATCATTATAAAAATATAGATTATAATATTGAAGAAAATTGTAAGCTATTACTGTTCATAGAAGAATTGGCCCAGACACTGCAAACGAAGTGTGTTCACAGCTCTACCTATACAAGTAACTTAGCAAATTGTGTAATTTTGGCATGCAACATGTGTTAGTCTTAATGAGAGCTGCATGGTGATTCTCATGCATGGTGTAATATTTGTCCCACAGGGGCTTATTTACTGAAAACTCCATTGTGCATGAAGCCTGTTTTAGGCTTTTTTTTTCCCTTGGAATTAGTCTGAGGATCATACACTTGATGCATTACGAGACTGAGCAATAATAAAAGGACACAACTGCTAGCTGAGATAATAGATAAAATTGCAGTAAAGCAGGAATGTGGATTTAAAATGGAAAATATATGGGTATGACGTATGCCCATTTGTGCTTCTGAACAATGACTGATCATCTGTTCATACTGCAGATAAAGCTCCCTAATTGTAAAATATTTTTCTTGCATACGGTAGAACAATAAAAAAAAATGGCACCTTATGCCACCTGCGTTTTCCTTCTACCCTTTCATATAGTTTCGTAACTATGTTTGGCTTGTTCTCAAAGTGAATTGTAATCCAGCCTGGAAAAATATGAATTTTGACAATTAAATGTTTAAGTGGAAAAAAGGAAATGTCCGTTTGTATTTGTGATGTAGAATGTGTATACTGGGATGCAGTTACCATGGTAACTGTTGCATCTAGAGAATCACATGGAGTAAAAGCTCACTATTATAAATGATGAGTGTCAGGTTCAGGTTACACCTGCTACTGCACAGGTCAAAATTATATTAATATCTTTATCTGTCTCCTTTGCCCAAATACTTCAGAATCAGGAAACATCCATTTTTTGAACACAAGTTCAGTGCAAAAGTACTGAGATTGCGGTGACAATACATACAAGCTTGAGGTATATGGCTGTCAGTCCCAAAATGAACTAAAATCACTGGTTACTCAAGTACAAGTTTGCAAGCTTGTAGTAAAAAGGAAGCAAGATCTATTACATTATCTGCTGTAGTATTAGTAAGAAGCTTTCAAATGACTACATTTTTGGATAGACTTTACTGAATCTAAAGGCTCTCTTCTGTTTCTGTTTAATCATTCTGAATGGTGCAGCACAAGCTAAATAGAAAATGTATTATTTTAATCTCTGCATACTAGATATAAACACTAGATCATTTAGTACTGTGGCTCTTGTGCCAGCTACAGTTCTGGTGATTTGTTCCTCTTTGCAGATACATCCTGACTACTGCTGCAGGAGAAAGAAATTGGAAAAAGATATTTCATACATGTTTTTCCTAAAAAAGGCATTGTATGCTGCTCACCTAGGGACATCTCAGCAGAGTCCCTATGCTGGGAGGAGCATTCTGCTGAGGAACCTGGGTGCTGAACCTCCCTTCTCCTGCGTCCCACCACAGTCAAGGAAGAAATGTCTTCCCTGAGGGATTGCCATGGAGTGGTGCACTTTGCCTTTGGGCTTAGGGTCCCTCTTTGAGTTGTTTATTGACAGCTCTGACCAGTCTGCAGTGTAGGTGTGAGGAGAAGGTGGTTCTCATGGGGCTGCCACTCCTGCAGCTGGATGGCCTTGAGATCCCAGCCCTGGGCATCATCCCTGGCATAGATACATGTGCTGCATCAGCAGAGGAGCGTTGTTGTGGGGAGCTAAGGCAGCAGGACAAGTAGAAAAAGCCCTTTGTTTGTCAGCATTCATTTTAATACATCTTTAGGAAATTTTAAGTCATGTTGAAATCCATGATAATAATAAATAAAATTTCAGGATTGTAGAAAGCTACACCACGTCCTTCAGGCAATAGTTCAGGGGATGAATCTTGGGACTTCTAATTTCCCAGGGCAATGGTGACAGATTTGCTGATATTTGGGCAAGTTATACAAACTTCTCTCCAGCATGTTTTACAGATATCAAATATTTTTTGATTTTTAAGTAATTGGCATGAATGTTGCTATGTCCATTTAGTGGTGAGATTCGTGAAACGTTGAGATTTGGGCTTTGCAATGCCCTAGATCCGTGGGATATCTTGGCACTAGAATAATGGAGGTTTGAAAAGTCTTTAATAAGATATTTAGGCTGTAGTTTTGTAAGCACTCACATCCATAAAAACTTGAAGTATTGCAACTTTAGCTCTTAAACTGTGGAGAGAAAATCAAGATTTCATAACCAGCACATGTCTGTGGAAAAAACCCACTTCTTGTAACATCATATGCTATCCACTGCAATTAAATGGAATTAATTGGGTGATCATGTAATTTGACAACTTCAAGAAGATTACTGTGCATGCAATTTGCTTCATTTTGTATTAAAATGTGTGCAGAATATGATCATCTTCTTTAAATATTCAACTGTCCCATATTAATGTAAACCAGCCTACAGATAAATATCCATGGAAACCAGTGGGAAAGTGTGAAACTAATAAAACCAGTTCCTAAATGTTCCTGATTTCATTGCCTGTATTTTACTGTCTGTGCACTAGTAAAATGTGATAACAATTCAGTGTGCACTGATCCGTTTCACGCTAAGTCCCAGCTAGATTCCAATGTCTGTGTCAGTAGCCACTGGGTATCACACCACCTTAAGGATATTTATCTGTAAACCCGGCTGATAAACTTGTTGCTAGAGCCTTTTAAGCACAGAACCAAGCATTATGCCTGAAGAATATAAAGGATTTAGTTATGAAGGCAAGACTTGTATTACTAAAAGGTTAAATTGTCCTTCTGTTTGTCCTTCTGAAATGTGTCCTTCTGTGTATATCTTGGATATACAAAGTAGGTATGTTTTGATAGTCTGGTTTTGTAGGATTAGACAAAGGTTTTTTTGCAGTTTAACACTGAGATTAAATTTTCAATCTATTTACTGTTTTATTTAATAAATTTTTTTGTCATAATCCAAAAATGATTTTAAGCCTTCATAGAAGAGTAGAACGGCTTGTATTGGAAGGGAGCTTAAAGATCATCCAGTTCCAACTACCCTGCCATGGGCAAGGACATCTTTCACTAGACCAGGTTGCTCAAAGACTCATCCAGCCTGGCCTCAAACACTGCCAGGGATCATAGAATCATAAATGTTGGAAAAGGTCTCCGAGGTCATCAAGTCCAACCTTTTACCAAAGACCGCCTTGTCAACTAAACCTTGGCATTAAGTGCCACTTTGATTGAAATTAGTTACTTTATTTAAATTATATGAAATTTGAGGTAAAAATCCTAAATATAATTTATAACCTGTTTTTAATGGTTTCAAATGTTTTAGACTCATTTAGTTCATTCTTAGTATGCCATAAAATTATTTTCATCAGATTTGCAAAATACGTATCTCTGAATCACCTTCTGCTCTTTGCCAATGTCACCACTTTTCATCAAAGCATGCTAATACAAGAGTGGTGTAGTGAAGAAAAAACCCAGTATTTTATTACATGAGGTTAACAATAAGCTTTTCCCTATCTGCATTCTGAAAAGCAGCTAAAATGAGTTGGCTAAAACTTTCCAGGAAATTTAAACTGGAATCAGTTGCTTAGCATTTGAAACCACTGTAGTTTGCTTAAGTGGAACATCTTGTGGAACCCAAGTACAAACTTGTGTTATGAGTTATTTTTATGTATTTTGGATTATGCTCTTTGGTGAATGTTTTGCAACATGAACCAACCCCTTTGCAATGAAAGGATGCTTTATTTACATCAGAGAATAAAACAAACTCTTAGATTTCTTACTACAGAAAATCATGCTGTAGAGAGCATTGAGCATGTGCTCCCACACCTTTACACATTGAAGTGATGCAAATAGGAAAACTGTAATATGTTATAGATGTGTGAAGTGAGAGATGTTTTTTCAGTTGTTGGAACTTAGCAGAATTGATTGGCTGTCTTGATTTGGTCAAATTGGATCTCATGAGCACCAAGTTTTATAAGCTGGGATATCCTGTTGGAGGACCCTAATGGACATGAGGCATAAGAGGTGGACAGAATCAATGTGGGTTTAATTTGAATAGGCCCTAGACAGTGAATTAATGATAATTGCGTCGTATTTGATAAAAAGTTGAAGAATAAATGCCTAATGTTATTAATGTCTATTATTAATCTATCTAATCTCTTTTGACTGTGTATGAGAGAGAGCCAGAAGGAAAGGCAGACATGAGGATGATGATTGAGTCTTTTCACTGAGAGTCTGCTTTAAAATTCATCATTTGGTCTCATTTTCCTGAATGGATCTTGGTTAAAAAGCTCTCCAAAACAAAGGAAAAACTCCATCCAAACAAAAAAGAAATAATGTTTTTGAAGGAAAAGGGAAAAGAAGGGTAATAGTATTAAATTTTGCCTGCATCCTGAACACAGCCTGAAGAGATTAGAAGCAGAAAGTACAGTTGCATGCAATGTGCCACTGAACACTTGCTTGCCAGTTACTCATCTCTGGCCACCAAAGGATTTATACAGAGGAATTCAGTGATATTTAATTAAGTGAATTACAATATAAGGAAACGTCACCATTAGGTGAGTAAAAATCCTTTGAAATGCATTAAAGCAGTTTGCTATTTTCACACAGTTACCCTGCCAGCCTTAATATGCAAAACTGCCACTGAATTCCAGATGGCAAGATACTGACACACAAGCTGGCTGTGCTGCATAAAGACAGTTTCACCCTGTTTGCAAATAGCAGAATTAAAGTTGACCATTCAGCCTGAACTCTAGGATTTTCTGCATGAGTGCTTGGTTTCTGAAGCTTAACACTGCACTACAGTAGTGTGGAACTTCTGTGTAACATTTATTTGATGGATATGACTATTCAATAATAATAAATATAAAAATAGTTATCTTAACAATAAAGTAAATTTTGTAGGATATTTGTTAAGCATGTGTATATTCAGAGCATTCAATATACACATTAAATATGCAAGTTATATAATTTTTATTACAGAATAGCCTTCTTGAACATCTACATGAGACTAATGAAAATTTGGTATAATTCAAGCAATTTCTTATGAATCTAACAAAGCAGACATTTTAGAAATATCATTGCATATTGGTTATCATAGTCTAGTTTCACACTACAATATGAGCTTTTCAGCCTGTGAAATCCATTAATAACCACATTAAACTTTCCCATATTGTATGAATTGTCAGGTTTAAATGATTCTTTCTTTAAAACAATTATCTGTCTCTTGCTTCATGCAGTTTGTTAAACCGCTGTGTCAATTTACAAAGACTGGGGGAGTTTGACACAGAAATTTTAGAGAGGGAAGGAAATAATCATTGGTTTACCTAGCATGAGTGCTCAAGTGCACATGAAGAAAATGAACATTGATTCAAAATATAAATGAAAAATTCTAATCATGAGTGGAATTGCCAAAGTTTAACTTGAAAATGCTTTGCTTCTTGAGTTCTAAGGAAAGCAAAATCTGTTGGTAAGCTTGTTAAATAGTTTAAATATGATATTTATTAGGATAAATGACAGTGTATGTATTTTAGAGGACTAGTTAGTACTTAGGGAACACGGCTATGCATTGAAATGGGTAGGGAGCAGTGTGGTCTCCTGGTGGTTTTTGAGATGCTGCATTGAGGGTGTTTGTGATATGACTGAGAATCCCCATGCAATGCACTCTTGAATCCTTTTGTGTGCAACAATTATATGCTGCTTGGATTAAACATTTTTTCCCCTAATGTCCAAGTAAAAGAAAATTTTCTGTGCGCTTTCGTGCTTCTAATATTTACTACCCTCTAAGGCTGTAAAAGTCTATTGTTTCCTTTTCTAGATCATACAATATAGAGACTCAATTCCGTTCCCCACAATGTATGTAAGTGCAGAGGACAGTGAAGTGTAGCTTGGGGAATGCAGTCTATTTCTGCCTTCACCTCTTCCCTGTATGCCTGAGTAAAGAACTGATTTAATGCAAATCTGTAAAACTGTGTGACATTACAGCTAGGTTAGCAGCCCACTGTGTTGGGTTCTGTAGAAAGGCATGACAGTGGGCAGAGACTGTTCCAATGTATTTTAAATAGTCAGGACAGATTGGAGCAGATCATCACCATTAGGCAGGTGAATGAATAATTGGGGCATAGGCGGAACAGTCTAATTTTCAGGTATGTCTACAGTTTTTGGAAACCCAATTAAAAAGTGGACAACATATGAAACTAAAATAAAGTCCTATGAAAATTATCTAAGAGGAGGCATCTAAAGCATGGATTACCAATGAAAATACAGCACTGAAGACTGAGGGTGGTTCCTAAAAAACATTTCGAACCCACCTAAATTTTGTTACCTACCACCTCTAAAAATTCAAGCTGTAAGTGATTTTTCTACAATCAGCAGGTTGTTTCTTGAAGAAGCAAAGCCCCTTTACTGTCACTATAATCCTCTGCATTATTTGCAGAAGTGTTTTTCTACTAGTAAGAATAATTTGTTTGCAGGGAAATTTTTTGGCATTGCAGAGATTCTCTGCCATCTGGCTGACTTTGCATTCCTGTTCTGTTACTGGTAGTCTGGCTCTGTCTTCTCTGTAAAATTTACAGGAGTGGAAGATCTGACTTCAGAGATTTTTAAGACAAAAAGACCCGTGAAAGGACCAAACCCTGCAGCTACAACATCCCTCAGAAATGCACACATCGTGTCATTTGGATGCTGTAATGTTGCAATGCAATCTGCTATAATATATCAGCTATGTGACAGTACTAGCAGAAGCTTCCATCATGTCATTCATAATAAAATTTAAGCAGGCTATGTAAAGTATTTAACTTGTTGATTGTGTTGCTTTTCAGGTTTTCAAAGCCATGAATATTCCTCAGATCAGAAACCCTGCCTTACCTCCTCCAGAAGATATGCCTGAAGCATATCAGGTGAAGATAGCTCTTCTTGGTGCAGGACCTGCAAGTTTAAGTTGTGCTACCTTTTTGGCTCGATTGGGCTATTCAGACATCACCATATTTGAAAAGCAGGAGTACCTTGGGGGCTTAAGGTAATAAAACAGTGATAACAAAGTGCTGTTTCCAGTTATTGTAGAAAACATAGCAAGAACTGTTGCACATACATATATTATATATGATCCTTCTACTTTTAGCAAAGGAAGAGAGTAGAAAATTTCAGATCTGTAAAAGTAACTTTTTATTTAAATAATTGATCATTCACATTACAGGCAAGCTTTAACTGGAAATCTGTTGGCTATCTCCTATATTCTTTTCAGTTGACCTGTTAAATTTCAGGGTGCAATTGTTGTTATCAAATTAAGATATTAGAAAATTGTCAGGAACCATTTTCCCTTATCCAAAACTTTTAAAACAAGATTAAGTAACTAGCCATAGTGAAAGAATGTTTAAAATGCTTTAGAGAGATACTAATCTGTGGAGAGCTTTAGGTTTAGAATGCTTTCATAGACTACCTTGTGCAAATAAAGGTGACAGTGACAATCATGGGTGCAGCGTTAGCTATGGATGAAATAAATCCCCTGATTTTCTCAGCCTTCAAAAAGTTACAAATACATAAAGGAAGGTATCTTTTCAGTGTTCCTGTATGGCAAACCCTTGGCTGATATTTGCATGGTGTTGGTCCTCTACACTAGAAAATGAAATTTTGCAGTGATGGCTGCGATCAAATCTAGTAGGTTTTTTTGGAATCCCTGTGTGTAAGATAATTCCCACTGACTAGTGGATACCAAGCCATTCAAAATTAAGTTTTACAATGTAATGTGAAAGAGTACAAAATGTATTCACACAATGTGTTTAAAGAATACAAAATGTGATGAAACAGAGAGAAAGAAGGGTGATGCACTTACATTTCTTAATGCAACATCACTGAAATCAATAGAGTTGACACGGTTAATGAATTTGATCCATAATGTCATAATGTCAAATACTTATTCAGTGCTCTGCAAGAAAGAGAATCAATTCTGGAGAAGTTGAACTGATTACTTGCATTTTTCCCAGTGAGGTTCAGAATTATTCTACCTAATTACCAAGGTGTTAATCCATAGGCATTTAACTGTGAAGCTGTTTTACTTGAACTAGTTACTGTAGAGGATTGCAAATTTAGTATGTGAAATACCTATTCACCTGTTGAGTGGCACATGCTATCATAAATTCCAGATTAAAATCAGTTTTGTTACTGTAAAGTGGTCAGAATTAATCAGAAGTTTTTAACAAAAAGGCTCTTTTTGGTAACAGGTTGGACTTGGCAATATGAAGCAGGACTTCCTGCAGCTGCTTCAGTGCTTATAGTACAATGCTACAGTTGCTTAATATATGCTTGTGTATTTGAAACATAAGTTGATCCTAAGTTCTTCATGGTTTAAGTTGAATTTAAAATAATGTTTTGTCTGTTTCTCCTGTTGCAAAAAGCCTTACAGGGAGTTTTGCCTATTCTGTTATCCTTAATGGTTGAGGAGTGTATTTTAAAATGTATTTCTTTCTTTTGAGTCTTAAAGAACATGTCTCAATCAAGGTCAAATTTTACTTCCATTCACCTTAGAAATGTTCATGTGTGGTTTAAGGGCATCAATTCCTTTTGTCTTTATTTTAATCTTGAAACAGAAGGGGGGGTGGCCTGTGGCAGCAATCATCCATTATTGCATTTCTGTCTTTGCAGCACATCTTCTAACAAATTTAGGTCATTGATGGGTGTGTTTTCAAGGCTTCATAAACTATTGAAAATTGCTAAGAAGACCAAATCAATTTTGTATTTGGAAGCAGCTGTTTATAATGGTCATGCTTGTGCCTTCCTAAAGTTTTTTCCCAGATGTTTTTAGTTAGGATGCTTCTTGCATCACAGATAATTTTCATAATATTGTGACACTAGAAAGGTGCCTAGTGATTACAGTTCCTGTGGTTGGATATTTAAATGTAACATAAATCTGTGCTTCTCTGAATGAGTCTGGATTTTTCATATTTTTGGACAGGTTTTCCTACATTTCACCAGCTGTGTAAAATTTATGCTTTATAATAGAGTAGGCATGAGCACACCATGCTCTTACTTAGAGACCATGAACAAGCAATACTGCTTGAACTCCTACCTCTGCCACTGCTTTACAATGTACCAAAATACTTCTCTCACTAGGCCAAGGAGCTGCCCCTGGAGCAGCAGTAATTTGAGGCTGCTGAGAAATCCAGGCACCTGTACAAGCACCTCTGGCTTGGGTCAGATTTGCGGTAGAGGTGAATTTGTGGAACACTTTGCATCCACTGCATCCCCCTCCATCTCTGCCCCGTTTTCATTTGCCTCTCTGTCTCTCCATTGCAGAGTCAGAAAGCATCTGCTGCTGAAAGAAATTGTTTCAGAATTATTATTATTATCAGTTGACTTCCATAAAAAGCCTCTTTTCATAGTTAATGTGCATGCATGTGGGTATACCTCACAGCATAAAACTAAGTAAATGTTTAATAAGAGCAAAAAAGTGTTTACAGATTCTGTCAGGGATGTAACACAACCAGTACTGTTCTGGGAGCATGTTGTGGAAATGACAGGCCTCCAACAAATACATAGGTGGCTTGGAAAATAGCCTTTTTTTGATTAGATTTCTTTATTGAATCTCTGTTGCAGAATCATGTTGATACATTAGTTTTTGCCTCAGACACCTTTATTTAGCATGACCTATGAAAGTTGTATTGACACATTCATTATATCTGATATTTACAACACTTCTCATTGCACACTGGCCAAGAAAGTTGTAAAAAGGGCAGTATTAGAAATAAGGAAGAACACCAGTTTCTTATCAATATAATTAAAGTTGATGCAACTTAAAATAAATAAAACTCTTCTGGCCTGCCAAAGTTAGATGCTAAAGATGGTGTGGTCAATATCAATATGTAAAATAAGCTGCAGTGAATCTCTTGTGCCACTGCTTTGTTATGGATATTACAGATACATTAATTTGAGAACAGATTAAACTGTTTGAAGCTCAGAAGTATTTGGGGAGAAGCCTTGACTTTTCTGCATATTTAGGTTTTTATCTCTACTGAACAAAAGTAACTAAAATATAACTTCACTTTGTTTATCTGCAGCATGTTTTACAGTAGAGATTTTGAACTGGGAAATATAGATGTCATTTCATTTGGAGATAAATATGTATTTATTAGATCTGTATCAGTAGATATAGAGATTCTATATTGGTGCTGCAGTTTTCCCCCTTTGTGATTCTGTGAACTTAAAGGTGTCATTCCTAATCTTCCCCAGGAGGAAAAAAATGCCAGTTAATACACATTACGTCAAAAAACAGACATGAAATCAACAGCTGATAGAGTGTTTGTCCATCCTGAAAAATCATAAAAAATTTATGAAGTAGAAATGGATGTGGGAACGGTCTTAATAGCTCATAGCTCAAAATAGCATTTGTAACACTTTAAAAAAATTGTATGGGAAATCTGATTTTCTCTTATTGGATAGCTTAATGAAAGATTGCTATGTCACTTTGCTTTTAGTAGCCATGAGGATTTTTTTTAAATTGATATCTTAAGTTTAGTGTTACATATTCTGGTGAACAAAAGAAATGGAGCAGAAGTCCTTTAGAACTCAAACATGATATATATTAAATAGTCACCTTCAAGTGTGGGCAGTGTTGGCCTCAAGGTACTGCCTTCCTGACCTATATTTTTAGCATTGGATGAATAAAGCTTTTTTGTCACTCTAACCATTATAAAAAGTCAAGAGCCACATTTCAACACATTTCCATTCACACATGTCAAAGTTAACTAAGGCATATAATAAGTATTTTAGCTAATAATGATAATAATGAAAACCAGATTTTAAAATCCTCTTTTCCTAATAGTTATGAGTATTTCACAAGCATTTTTATTTATTTTAGTATGTCTGAAATCCCCCAGTTCCGATTGCCGTATGATGTAGTGAATTTTGAAGCCGAGCTTATGAAGGATCTTGGAGTGAAGGTAATGAAAAATATATCCTGCCTATGTATAGCTCAAAGAAAAAAAAAGAACAAGAACTCTGCCAAAGATTAACAGCAAAATGTCATGCACATTAGTAAAGAACGATTAAAAGCTATGCTAGACAGAGGCAGGAAGATGCTTCCTCTTGCTCAGGGCATTTGTCTGTCTCCTGTCTGAATGCCACTAGTTTGGAAAAGGGCAATCAATAGTTCTCATCTGGCATGCCTGCATGTGATTAATTGTCTGTAAGAAACAAATTCCTAAATTGCTTTAGGGGTTCAGTGTAGCTATTGGAATGATTTGATTTTTTTTAATCAAGTTTTTTTCATGCAAGTTTGGCACTACTTAAACCATTCATATTTGATACTTCTTTTGTTTCTTCTCCCTGATTTTATTTTTCTTAATGGTTTATCATATAGTCTTGCATCCAAGTTAATTTTATAATAAAATGCAAAAATTAAAGTGTTAACATGATCATCTGTTATAAACAATAACAGTCTATTCAACTTCTTGGAAAGCAATAGTTATGCATTATTCTGTTAAATAAATGTGTGTTGTTTATAGATAATGGGAACAGCGATTTATTGTTAATTTAGGACTTGAGCTGAAGATTTAGATAGTATTTACAATTGCTGCACATTTTAATAGAAGTTGCAAACTTAGAATGTATCACTAGATCAAATTTTTGAGTACCAGGAGGGATACTTTATTTTTAATACATTACTAAAACCTTCAGTGAAGCAAGAAATTCTTCTTGGAATCTTTCATGTTGATTCATATTACAAAAGGAGTAGAACAGTTGTCACAAGACCTGAGTGAGAACATTGTTCTGCCCAGGTTTTATAAAAATGCTGGTAAGATGCAAGATAGGGTTTTAAGTGCTACAGGTCTGTTTTTCTACTTAAAGTTCCCTTTGAAATCCTTGAAAAAAATTTCAGAATGGAGGTTTAGTTAGGGATGGGGTTAAACAGAGCACTGAGACAACTTTAGACAAAAGTGCTGAGCACTGCTGGACTCCTGAGAATCCTCTGCCAATCTCAGTTCCCAGGGCTTTGTGTTATGACAGGGTCTCCAGAATGGACTGATGGAGCCACCATGTCATCTTGACCTGCAAGTCCTCTGCAGTTCTGGAGTGCAGCAGAGAGTCTCAATGTAAATTTGCTTCAAAGCTCTGCCATTGGTTTGCAATTGATCCTTTGGCAAGCTGGTTAAATAAGTACCTTAGGTTTATACCTCTCTAAGCTGGAAATATTTTCTAGTGTTTACTTAAAGCATTTCAAATCCATGGTGGAAGGTGCTGTGTTGTGTAAATGCTCAGTAGTGCTGTTTATTCAAGTAATTCCACTGAAATTAGTAAGAATTAGTCAGCTGAATAAGGATTACAGAGCTAGGCCCTAGAAGTATTATGAATCCTCACATAAAATAGTATTGCTATTTGAATTCCTTCATTAGGTTTTCATAACGTATGTACACAACAGGATAAAAAAATGTAATGACAATTTATGGAATGTCTTTTGTTGCGAGTGAGGATGGAGTCTGTATTGTTATAAGGATTTCAATAGTATGTGGCTTCTTCACCTCAGATAAAAGTTGTACTAAATATCCAAAGACAAAGAAATTCAGTGTTTTAAGCAGCGTAAATTGTATTTTACCTCTGCCTTTTTTTTCCCCACCAACCTGAAAAGTATATTAAATGAAATACAGGCAGATTGAATAACAAACAAGATACACAGTGGCTTGAAGGCTAAACTGTTAAGATCACAAAGAGGAGAGCTTACACAACAGCATTGCATTTTGTAAAGTAAAATCACAAGTGTTATAAAAAACCTGAGGGAAAGCATTCAAGTTCAGAGAGTCTGCGATGCAAAGATAAAAACACACGTACCTATGTCAAGAAGTATGAAATATCAGAAGAGGGATCACACACACTTTATGTGCTCACAGGCCTTGGGGTTAGGAGTGATGAACAAAAGGTGTGTTTATCCCCAGCTGTATGACCTCTGCACAGGGACTGCCGCTGCTGGTGCCTGAGCATGCAGCCAACACAATTCCCTGTCCCTTATGCTCTTACAACTACTCTGGGTGCTCATCCTGGGCGGTGGCTGCTCAGAGCAGGGCTGGTGCTGGAGCTTGGCTCTGGAAAAAAAATTCAGCTTTTGCTTCTGGAAGTAAAAACTAATTGAACAGAAACAAGTACAGATTATGAGTGTATTTTGATTGCTCTGAGTTATTTCTTTCAATAAATGAACACCAATCACTGCACTGTGGTCATTGTTGCTTGTCTAAATTAGAATTAACAATTGCAAGTCTAAATCAAAACTTATGTCATTCATAATTTTGAAAACCTCTGTTAGTTTACCATGCAGAATGTGCTGCTTCATTACAATTGAGCAGTAATTTCCAAAGAGTATTCTTCAGACTTGCTGTCATCTCTGACCCTGTCTTTTGCAAGCAGGTTTTCTGAATTCACAAAAGCACCATTGGCATCACAGAAGGTTTTTTTGGCATACAGGAGTTCTAGCTAGTGATCTCAGAAGTTGGGCTGTGAGCTCTGAGTACGCAGCAAAAGGCAATACAATCCTTCCCTGGGGACTGGCAATGCATTCTGCACAACCAGATGCCTACCAAGTTCCTGATACTGTGCAGAGAGCATTGCCTGGTTTTCTCTTCAGAATAGTGCCATCTCATAGTTTCACTACTGTTTCTGCAGTAACCTAAACTGATTGGGTTTTGGTTGGAGTGCTGGTTGAGCTGGTCAGTGCATATTCCTTAAAGGAGATTCTTGCTTCCACGACATGTTTCTTATATTCAGGTTTTCACTTAGGTGAAACTACAGCCTTTTGTAGTCAGCACTGAATACAGGTGTTTACTCATGGTAGAAAACTCTTATTTTCAGCTCTACTTCAGTATTTTGTTCCATAGACAGGTGTTACCTGTTTTTTTAGTTTGCTTTAGACCTTTCAGCTTACAGCAGAAACCAAGCTAGCCTGTGGTGGTCCCCATCTGAAGATGGTCTGAAGGTACCTTTTTACCCATTTGTAGTTTGTGCCACTTGCTTAAATCAAAGCCAATCTGGCCTTTAAAGCCTGGTTTGGGGTAAAAAAATTTGCTTTGCTCACTAGATGATCCTGTGAGGTTCCTGTATGCAAGACATAGAAATAGAAGAAGAATAGAATTTATTTTCAAATTGTCACATTGAAACCAAGCAATTTTTAATTCTTTCAGATAATTTTTAGGAAAGGCCTTGCAGTGGATGGAATGACACTCCGTACCCTGAAAGAAAATGGCTATAAAGCAGTCTTTATTGGAATAGGTAAGAAGAGCTTACGGTCTTGTGCTTTTTCCTATTGAAATTGAAGGACTGCCTAGGAATAACCTGGAACCTGTATGTTTGTCAATAGCATGATGGGAGAAGGTTTGAATTTGGTGAATAATAGAAGTATGGGATATAAGAAAAAACTTTAAATCAGGAGGCTAAAGCAAGTGGCCTTAAGACAGTTATTAAAATTTTCACATTTATATTATAGTTCTTTAAGTAAGATGTGAATGTAGCTGAATGGGTTGATTTATTGTTTGCTTAAATAGTTAAAAATGGATGAACTACAAATTTGCTTGTAATTAATTGCCATATTGGCCTAGAGCGATACACAAGTTTAGTTTTCAATTTTTGCAAACAGCTTACTACACCCACACAATTACTCAGTCTATATGTAAGCCAGCGATATCATGCTTGGTTGCTTTTTTTCTTGCATCCATATAAAACACGTAACATCCTTCAGATAGGCTGTAGTGAAATGTACTTATGGAGTGGGTTAACAAAATAAGCTGATTTTGATTTATAATGAAACTGACATCATAGGTCTGTCTTCTCTCATACATTAGAGAAGTCCTGCACCTCTCTGTTGTTTGAACCATTTCTTCTTTTTAATGTTAGATTAGAATTGTTATCCATTTACAAGTATTTTGAAGTGCAGCTGGACCCATTGCTGCCATATGATAGGCATGTTGAGCAGGCATTGTCTACAGTTGGTATGAGGCTTAATGCTCTTTATTGATCTAGACGTTGCCTAAGTGAACATAATAGGAAACAAGTTGTCCAACTGTTCCTCCTTCCTATTATTGATTACAGAGATGTAATTCTTAGTACGACAACTGTTGTTTACCATCTGGTTATGCAGTATAATAAGCTTTGCAGGTCTATTCTGTCGTGTAATGATAGCACAGAGTGTTGTGATTTATGTAATCCTAAATCCTCACATTGTTAGAGAACTTCCATGTATAGGAATTCTGATGTATCATATTTTGATGCTATTGTATACAAGGCAAATGGTATGACTTATATTTTTTATTGTTTTCATCTGTGTCTTTCAAACTGCATTGCGAAATCTCACCAATGAGGAATTAATTCATAAGCATTTGTTTTCTGTGAGTCTAGCACTTAGGAAAAAATTCTCAGTAATTTTTTTGACATCAACATCGTTCCTCTGTGTTTCTGATTGAGAAGCTTAGAATAAGAGTTCAGTTTAGTGTCAGCAAAAAGGACCACTGAGCACTTTACATAGAATTGGACTGTTTGGTTTATGTATGTAGGTTTATTTTTTGACCTTAACAAAGCTATTCTAATATAAAATATATTTTGGTTAGAAATAAATCTGTATATAGATATATATCCAGACAACATTTTGCCATACAGATGCTAGGTGAAGTGACACAGCCAGAATTTTAATGAACAAGAGAAGGTATCTGAAGCATAATTCTCCTATAAAGCATGTGTTCATTGATTGTACTAGGAAACAGAGGGTATAAATGCTAATGAAGGATTATGTGTACCTACAAAGTTTTGTTGTTGCAAGCTTCCTTGCATTTATGATGACGTTGGTCCCTCTCTGAACCCCCTTGTCTGCCTGTTGTCTCACTTTTGCAGTACTGTATAAGACACTGGACAGTAATGTGGCCTTGCATACTGGTAGTAAGAGGGGGAGGACATGCCAGGGGGTTGCATATTTGTGGAGTTAACTATATTAATGCAGGACAGCATTTATAAGCTCTCAGCAACAACTGCTTTTCCATAATGAACCTGAACTGCATTTCTTTTTGTGTTCTTTGCCTACTGAACAAACATACTCAATGAAACATCACATTTGAACATTACCCTGAATCATAGGGGTAAAATAATTATAGAGCTACTTACATAAAACAGAAGATCTATTTTTTGTTGTAATTTGCTTCTGAATGAATTTGTACCTTGATGGAAAATAAATGTGATAGTTTTCAATTTCCCCTGTTAGTGGAAAAAAGAAAAAGTAAATGAGTGTGTAAAAGAGTATGAAATCCCTGATGGGACAAGAGTACAGTGTGAGAGGACTTTTTCACAGCAATATGGTTTTTGAAAAGTAAACCCTTTAGTCTTGTGAATGAGATGGAATTTGAGATTTTATCAGTTGGGATTGTATAAAAGTCGATGTTTGATTCATGAAACAAAAGAGCACTTGTAAATAACCAGCTACCTGAGGGCAGGTGGAGTTGCAAAGAAAACTTTGAAAACTATTTTTCACACAGTTATGCATCAGGGAAAATCTATTGCCTGTGGGAAAATTGTGTGCAGTAGGGAAAGTGCCCTCCACTGCAGGTTCTATTGATGCTAAAACGTAGGTGACTGAGATCTGTGCATTCTAGCGAGTTACCATATTGTAGAAAAAAGAATAGCAAAGGCTTTTTGTGAGAGGTGTTTAGACAGGTTAAAAGTGTGCTCTAATCAGCTATTTGCTGTGTTTCTGACATGAGAGGTAAAGAATTCCTAAGACATTCACAAAAGGATACAGGTTAATAGACTTATTTGAAATGAATAATAAGAAAAAAGGATGCTTTCCTTCAATTCTTTGCTCACTGAGGCTTTGAGACTGTGATGGTTTATCTTAAGGGGAAAGATGCTCTCCAGCCAGTATGTGTGGTGCATTTAGTCACTATTTCAAAGTTGTGAAAAGTACCTTGTTCTAGACTTGGAAACAGACAGGTGGCCAATATGTGTCACCAGCCTTTGACAACCTCTGGGGCCTCAGTGTGAGTCACACCGTACCTCCATCTTACCTTTCCCAGTTAGGCTGTGAAGACTGGTGTGGAATTTGGGGTTATGAAGACATATGTTGAACTAGGAAACACTTCCATAGTTACCTGGATAATCAGTAAGGGTCCAGCTGGGCAATGGCAGTGTAAGAGATACACCATGCTTCTGGTTTTCTCCAGCAGTCACAATTTCAGATTACAGCTAACATAAGTATTAGAGGGTAGTCCACGATTCTCAGTTTTTTACATCTAAAGTAATGATAGACAATGGCATGCATGATAATTTTTATAGGTCCAAAAGGTAGCAGCTAAACAATGGGAGTAACAATATTCTTGGAGTCTCTACTGTGTTTTTTAGCTCTTTTTTTCATTGTCATTTAGGTAGGTGCAATTTCTAAACTTAGACTCATTTCACTGGGCAATTAAAAATGCTAATTAAAAATTAGAGATGAAGAATTAAGAGTCCTTGAAATTTTCATCTTAGAATTCTAATTCTCTTCCAGTTACAAAACTTTCGGGTTTGTTACTCACAAACACTAATGAATAGGAATTATATCTTCCAATTAAACATTCAAGGTTTTAAGACCAATCTGTAAAAGTAAGCATAGAAAAAAATCCCATCCTGTCCTGATTTGAAAGATTACTCAATGTACTCCACCTGGAATCAGCTCTGCTTTTTGATCAGAAGGGTTTGTGAAGAACTTGTTCCCGAACTGACAAATCAGTTTGAAAATTTTGCTTTTAAAGAAAAAAGTCTTGCATCAGTTGCTGCCTTCTGTAAACACCATAGAGACTCAGGGCAACAGAGAATAAGCATGCTGAGAGCAAAAGGAGAAATCAATGAAGGGGTGAGGGGCTAGAGGAGAGAGCACATGGTCCTCAGAGACAGCAGAGTAAGGCAGCCACGGGTATCCTACAGGGAACAGAGCAGTCTGAGCGCTTTGTGTTACTTGTTACTGTGTCTCTTCCTCTGTGTATGTGTCTCTCATGGCTATCAGAGCAAATGCAGAGATACCAGGCTTTTATTACTCATCCTTCTAGCTGCATTCTTGGGAAAACATGATTCTGTGGTTCTGTCTTTTAAGACTCCACACAGCATTGTACATTCTTTGTGAAAGAGAAAATGCAAAACTGTTTCTTTATAGAACTACTTAATTGAATAAAAATAAATGAACTAAATATTTAAAGTATTTAAGGACATTTTTCACGTGACATTCAAATGACTACATAAAAATGCTATCACCGTAAACATATTTTCTGCAGACTTTTACACAAACCTCTATCCTTATTCGATAAGATTTTATCATAATGTAGGTGTTTTAGAAAATTTACATTCTCCTTAGATGAATATCAGATAAAAATATATCCTCAAATATTGTTTTATTTAGTTAACTTTTTACAAAGGTCCAAAGCCCCCATTCCCAGAAATTGCTTAGACACTTTAAACCTACAAACACTGAAGTTAAACTTGCAGCACTAGCTGACTTTGTACTTAACTTCTCATTGAGTAATGAAGATTATTGTTTCTTCTTCCATCTTCTGACGCTGAATTGCTGTAAAGTTAGTTTTGTTGTATGTGGGTATTCAGAGGTCTATTAAATACTGTGAAATGGTGGGTTAGATGAGTGTACCAAGTAAATCTAAGCAGATTGTTGCTTAACTGTGTTCTAAATAGTATATTCCACCTGCAAGGGTTAAAAATGTACATTAAAAAAAGAAAATAAATGAAATCCCTTGTGGAAAGAACCTTTGTCGTAATTGCAGTCATTCATAGTTAATTAACATAGCATTCAAACAATGATATAATCAGATCATGTCATTGATTGGAGTGAAATTACACACCAAAAAAAAAAAAAAAATTAAAAGTGCAGGCATTAATGTACCTTGTTTTAAGAAAAACTCTGAGAGATTGATTTACTCTCTCTTCCCCAAAAAGTAAGTAATCTCCTCATGCCTGTTATTATCTTCTGATTAACTATGCAGTGCCACCTGGTGTGCAGATGGGAGGACTATTACACATCAAGAGCTCTGTTCACACCCACCCACACAGATATAAACCTACGTGGCAAAAAGTGAACAGATGTTCATTTTGCTTGTGCTATAGGAAAAAATTGTGCATCGTACTCCTGATTCATAAACTAAATTTGGAGGACATGAAATCTGCATATGGGGCCCGTAGGCCCAAGGCCAGCACAGACATTTATGAAGATATGTCATGTTCAAAATAGTTCTCATTTCAGGTTGTGAACAGACATTAATTTGCTTGCTTCTCTGGTTGTGGTTTACCTTGTATTTCTGAGTTTTCTTTTGCTTTTCACTTGTGATTTCACTTATCTCCTCCAAAGGAGGAGTTTAGAAGCAGAGTCATTTGAAAACATATCCAGGATTTATTTAGTTGGTTGCTTTTCAGAACCGATTTGTGTTTCTTGATGTCTGTGATGTTCCCAAATGTTGTGGGAGGCCGTTAGGCCCCCAAACAGTGAAGAACTGTTTGCCTCTGTGGTAATGCAGCAAGTAATGAAAATGGCAGTGCACCTTGGTTAAAGATAGAGCTTTGGGACAGGCATTGTGCAGCCTTGGGCTCTTAGGATCACCAGCTCTATTGTTGGAGGTTTTTTGGTATTGTTTTGTACTATTTTATAATTTCATAAATATTTTGACGCTTTATAGGTCGTATAGGTTTTGCTGCAAGGAAGCCAAAGCCTAAAGACAGGCAGATAGAAGACAACAAATAAGGGAGAAAAATAATAAAAATAATACTTTGGAAAATAGTGCAGGAAAGAATGATGTCGTTGGAAACATGATCAGCAAAATACTCAAAATAAATGTGTGCCTGGCTTAATTTCTGGCTTTTTTTCATTCCCCCTTGTAGACAAAGGAGATAAGTGTTTCAGAATCATGCAAGTAGGAGCTTTTCACCAAGGATTTTAAATGGTGACAATGGCCTTTTAAGTGTTGGTATCCATATACAGTCAAAGATATTAAAGGCTACAGAACCAGGAAAAACACTTGAAATTATATTTTATTGTTGCAAACCAACATATTCAAATTAATATATCTGCAAAAAGCTATGAGCCTTTGGTATTAGAAATAATGGGAATGAAATAATTGAGATGAATCATGAGGTCAGAGTACTTTGAATAGTTTGAAGAACAGCAGACATGAAGAGCAGTGGCAGGATCTGAGTAAAACCGATTCAAAATATTTCACCATTGCCTTACAGTACCCTGACTAACTTTAAAACTAAATTTTAGAAATGTTGTTTTTAAAATAAAGATTCCATAAGAAGGCCAGTGATAGATGTGCTTACACTTAGTACAAAACAGGATCAAAATTGCATATTGACTTGCAGCTGCATGAGGTGAAGTCCCAAGGAAGAGGGTCTGCACAAGTCTGGGCAGTCAAGTATAGGAGTTCTTTATAATCTGCCTGCTGGAGAACCATAGCTCATGGCTCACAGCTTGGAGAATAAATGCATCCTTCTTCAACACTACGTTTCTTGTTTCATGTCTCATGTGAATAATATTCTAAATGAATTATACAATCAGTTGGTTCTAATACAAAACCTATTAGTCCTTATTTTATTATCTTCTGCTACTCTTTAATCAAAAAAGCATTGTTATTAAAAACCAAGTACTTATATTAGAAAAGGGACTCTGTGAAAGAACCTGTTCTTACGTGGTATAGCAGGAATTTGAACTTGCTATTATTTCCGATGCAGCATCTTTCCTGTAGACCAACCATCTACATAAATACAAGAATTTCTATGCTTGAGACATTTTTTCCTACTATTGGCATTTGTAGTAAGCTGTTATTTCAGCTCTTTAGTTCTCTTAGTGCTCTGAATATTGGTGGAATATTCCTGTATATACATCGGAAGCACTAGGCAGTTGAAAGCTTTTAGGGCTAAGATTCACAAAACAGCTTATTTATTATTAATAGTCTTAGGACACTTTCAAAAAATACTAATAATCTGCCCTTGGGCAGCCTTATGATATAGACTTGTAAATGACACAGATTTTTGTGCTCTTACTTACTTATCTTTCCTACCAAAACCACTTAGCATAACAATCTCTCTTGCATATGTTTTACAAAACACTCTCCTGTCTCTTTCCATGATGCTGGACAATCTGCCTGAAGAAATGCTCATCTAAATATAATGAAAAAATTAATTTGATTCCAATTTTTTTAAGAGTAGTTAATTTTTTAATAGCAGATTATGTAAGCTACATTATTTAGCCCTTTTTCTTATTCAGGCATGTATTTTTAAGCATTTTTGTGTTTGAGGTGTATATAAAAAAAACACTGAACAAAACAGTGATGTTATATAGTATATTCTTTTATTGGATGTTACTTGAATGCTTACAACTAAAGAAAATAACCTTGCTTATTTGCATGCTGTTTCCAAAAGTTCACTCCCTGACTCAGTTACCTTTATCTTTTAGATGAACCAATATTAATTATGCTACCATCTTTTTACTTCCATGTTAATATTCAGACATAGAATGAACAACCTTCTAAAGTGCAGTTTGTGAGTTGATCCATGTAATTTACTTTAGTTGAGCTCTCTCTTTTTGTAAGAAAAGTGTATTTGGTCCCATATGTGTTTAATGCAATCAGACACTCTTTGAAATATTGTTCTACTTAATACTATAGGAAGACTGAAATAATAAAAAATCTAAGTAATATTTTTAGGAATCCCTTACTTTCCTTCATCTTGTTTTCAAAAGATAAAACACTGGTTAAAAACCTAGGCTTGTTGCATTTAGGTTTTTTTTAAAGATTATGCCCAAATAGAGTATCAGAATCTCACTTACTTAGTGCCAATTATTGGTGAGAAGATGGCAAGCAATTTTTTGTGTTAATGAATAAAGTTTTAAGCAGTCTTCCTGTCACATTTATGTCTCATAAATATAATGTTCCTGAATTCATATTCCTTTCACTGCCCACTCAACAAGGGGTGTATCTCCTTGTTGAATTGAATTGACTTAGTTAAGACAAAACTGGATTTTTAGTACATGTTGAAGGACTTTAAGAGTTGCTTTAGGAGATCTTCTTGCTCTGCTACTTCTCTACTTCCTGAGAGTGGTGCCACAGCTGGGCATGGGCTGGGCTCAGGACCTCCATCTGACCCAGTGGTTGTCCTGTGCTTCTCAGCCTCCTGCTTCCTTTTCCATCCTTGCTCAGCAGTCAGGCCTTTGTTGGTTTAGGAACAGCTTGATATAATGAAAGGCAGTTTCCTCATTGCAGGGGAGAACCCTGGGGGTGCTTGAGGCCAGTTTTGGTTCTTCCTTTAACTTGGTGCACGCTCATTAGTGATGCTGTTTCTGGGTGGGATTTGCAGTCTGAGGGACTTGTGAGTCCTGTCATGGCCTGCAGTGTGTGCCCAAGGGAATCCCTTACTCCTCCCTTCAAGCTCAACACATTGAAAAGCTTTCCTCTTCCAGAAGCATTTGTAAGGTTATTGCCCAATACAGCAGCGTCCATCGTCATGGGAAGGCACAACCTCTGCCCTTCTTAATGCCATGGACATTTTTAAAGGGAATAAATACCTGAAAAAAAAAATTTTGCATGTTCACTATAATAAGTAATTTTTAACTAAGCTATGTAAATGTTTGTGCTGCTCTGTCTCTGATTTTGAATACATTCAGATTATGCAGGCTTTTGAACTACTTGCTATTGTCATGATACTTAAAAATCCTTTTTTTAGTATTCTTATCTATACTTTTCACATAGGCCACTCATATGGTTGTTTTTAGTATGAAATTTAAAATAACTGTGCAAATACATACATTTATGAATACAAAATGAAAGGCTAACAGGTATGCAAATATTTCTCTGGCTTCATGGAATATATTTGGTGTGTTCTATAGACTCGAGATCAACTTAGTCATTCCTTGTGCATAAAGTCGCATAGATTATATAAAATGCACACAGAACACTATCAAACCATATTTAAAATTTGACACTTGTTGATGTCACAAGGTATGTTTTTACTATTATTGTTTTTGGTGTGTTAATGCTAAATTTACTGTAAATTGTCTTTATAAAAAGTTGTTTACAAGGCTAAAACACAGAAATAAGCACACTAAGTACTTGGAGTGTTTGGATAATGCTAATACAAATTACATGTTTATCTAACAGAGGAAATTATTTTCCAAATGTTGTCCTTGACCCTGTTTTTTTGGAAATCCTTTGGTTATTGTTCATTCTTTTGTGCTAAAATTGTACTGAGCTGAATATGAACCAATAGAGAAAGTGCAAATGCATTCAACAGCTAGGATGATAGCTCAGTATTCTCTCAAATGATCTTTGGTGATCAGTTTCAAAGCAAGAAAAAGGAAGAATAATAAGAAATTAAAGATCAGCAGATTTCAGCCAACTAATCCTTAATGTTAATAATGCCACTCTATTGAAATGCTAGCAGTGTATTACTACACTTCTAAGGGCTGTCAAGGTGTTATTTGTTACTGTTTCATTGATATAATAGAAGATGGTGTAACTCACTCAGATTTCATAGGGTTGTTTTTGTTAGAAAGGATTCTTTGTTTATTTGCAATCATTGATAATGGATAGTTTTTTATTTGGGTGGGATGAGTATATTTAAATAGATTCTAAGACTTTAGTGGATAGTGGAATGTCAGTACCTTATTGCTATTTAAACTGAAATTAGATTATTAACCATTATTAAAGATATTTTCTAAATAATACAGTATTTATAGCTTTTTCTCTAATACATTGGATTTTTAAAATGATCTTCCAAAGGAAACAGTTATTCTAATTTTAAAGACTGTATAGTGCTTTGTAGTTAGACATTGGAATAAGCATAATTCATTCCTTGAGTATCCGAATCACTTAGACATGATTGCATTTCTGTTTGTTGATAAACACAGGCTTCATGCTTCTATTATGGCCCAGCACAAATCTGTTTTAGATGAAAAATGATGGACATATTTTTATCTGGGAGAAGTTTATGACCCTGAGATTAGCTCAGTTGGTCAGAACATGGTGGTAATAACACCAAGTTTGTGGGTTGAATCCCTTTATGGGTCATTCACTTAAGAGCTGGACTTGATGATCCATGTGATCCCTTCCACTTCAGAATATTCTGCGATCTGGAAATATTTATGTTTTGTTAAACTTTACCAAGTTAGATAAGAGTCACTTTAAAACAACAACAAAAAAATACTCTCAAAAAGACCACATACTTGGGCGACCAAATAGGCCCTGTTTCCATTTTTATATTGCTTGTCTCCTTACACTCAAAGTTTGAATTCTTGGCTGAATGAAGTTTCTTGCAGAAAAGAAATTTGCAGTTAGAGGAGATAGAGTGACCATTCTGTGCATGAAGTGTAAGGTCCTTGGTTCTGGTGTCTGTACTAATCTCTGGCATAAAGTTCCAGCCTGTTTTCTTTCTGTAGTAGCTGCTTGATAAAAAAGCTTTTTGTTAATTTGTATTAAAAAAAATTCCTTTGCACAGTAGATAGAATCTGAAGAAATCACCCTGAATTGTTACAATCTATGCCTTCTTTGTGCTCAGCTTTTTCTGGAAATCCCAACAAAACTAAGTAAAGGAAATTCTGAAATCCTAGCACTTTTTAAATTGTAGAGGCATAAGAGCCTTAATACAACCTCTACATTGACAAGTTGGTTTCTTATTTTTCAAATGCAAATGTGGGCCTTTGCATGTGCTGAATGTGCCCTTTATTGTATTGAGGCATAGAAAATACACATTGTAGCTCAGTCACTTCTGTAGACCTGCCAAGAATGGAGTATGTTTAATCAGCCTTGGAGGGTGAATAATCCTAGAAACAAGTGTGGTGTTCAGTGTTCATTCAGAAAGATGTAGAAAATGCAAGCAAAATGTTTAGCTAAAGGAGGGTTGAGTGAATTGCCACTGTGGCAGGAGATGGTGGTGGTTTTTTTTTTTTTACCTGAAGCACGCTCATTGTCTTTAATTTTTCACTCTGCTAATAACAAAAACATAAATCATGCACACCACAATAGATCACTGGAAGGATGCAGTGTGGTGGTCTGCTGAGGGTGAGACTTTTGAGCTCTGGCTATTGGTGTCCTGGCCAAGTTCATTCTTCTCTAATATCATATTGGAATCGTGAAATGTAGCACTAAAAGGACTGAAAGTGTTCAGTACTGTAAAAGCTGTGGGGAAGCCATACTGTGTTCTTGCTGGCAAATGTTCACGCTGTTTCTTGAAGCTACAGAAATCTCCATTCCTAAGCACTTGCAATTTTTGTGGCATACCCAATTTCATTTCTATTCCAGCATTTTGAAAAAGATGTGTAGCAACCAACAGAGCAGATGAAATAATGCAGATTTTATTTTGCATTATTGGCATGCATCCAGCAATGTATCAATGATCACAAGGAAGTTGAAATTTTTTATTAGATAACTTCTTTCTCACATTGAACCATTTTTTTTTAGATTTTCCCCTGCAGGATTATGCTGGTAAGGATGTATTGTGTCATGCATACTGTTTTGTGAAATGAAATTTTAAAAATTTATCAAAAATAAAATGTATCTTGCATAGTGCCTAATATATATTTATTTCAACCTTTCAGATGTGAAAAGATCTAGACCAGAAATAGTTTACTTACATGGTTATATTTTACTTAGATGTAGGAGAAGAGCTTTGAAGACAATTTGATTTCATTTGTGTTGCCAGTTTGAAGAGCAGCTTGACTTTGTTTCCTTTGCTTCTTAAAGAAAAAGCACTTCTGCTGGATGACAGCCGTTCTAAAACTCCCTGTGGCAGCATCTGCCATGCAGGAGGTGTTTCTAATAAGCATGCAGTAGTAGAACGGCCAGGGACTAACCAGTGAATAAAAGTCAAAACTCAAAATGAGGTGCCTTTCCTGTTTAGCACTGGGCAGTGATAGATACTGATAATGTTTGATTAATGAGCAGCAGACTTGCACTGGGTGAAAACATCTGTAAGAAATGATTTATTATTTCAAAGGTATTGGAAGCTCACTGTATCTTGTAGATTCAACTATGTGTGCCTGAATAAAATAAATGAGATGCAACATGTGAAAAATGAAAACACATTACTTGTAAAGGATATGTCACAAGCAGGGTATTTTTGTTCAAGTACACTTTGTCACTTTGGGGATTTTTAATGTTGGTGTGAATACAAATCATTTAACTGGCTCATAAAATCAACCTAGTTGGAATTCTTGCATCTATCATTGAGACAGAAATGAGGGTTAAACTTAATATGCTGGAACATCCCTTAAATTTTTGCATTTGGCATTATACACAGCTGTTCCAACTGTATATATGAACAGAAAGAATTCTCTTAGCCATATAATAGGAGTGAAAAAATGTATTGATGCAGTTTTAACATTGAAATAAGGAAAATTAATGCATTTGTAGTGCCATTAAAAGGTCATGTCATTAAAGTTGGTTAAATTTGCTGTATATACACCTATGAACAAGTCTGATTCTCATCTCCCTACTCAAGCTGTGTGTTTGAAAATGAACAGTGACTCATGGATGGAGATTTACTTTTGTGTAGTTGCAATTTAGTCTTGTGGTTTCTGGGTAGTCTTTTAGGCTGCCTTCAGTGTGTAACGTGCCCTTATTTGTGGCTGTCGATCTGGTGTCATCCCTCGGTTCTGTTCAGAGCTGCCATGGAGCTGGGAGCACAGAGAGCAAGTGATGGTGCTGATTCACCTCTGTCAAACTGCAGGGTGTGCTCAGACAAGCTAGAGTGCTCTGACTCCAGGATTAGAAAAAACTGCCTTTTCTCTAGTTTTGGAAATAGGAAAGGTAGGAGAGTGGAAATGTGGTCTGCTCTCCCAGTTTCTCCTCTTAGGCTGGGTCAGTGACTGTGGAACACTTCCCTGTAGTGGGTAATGCTTGGAAACTTTTATATATGCTGTTCCATAAATCTACACCTGTTATGTGTACATATCTTATCCACTTTCTTACTTTTCTGTTCTGTTGAACTCAGTAGAAAGCTGAAAATTTTTTCTTCTTGGGATTCATTACTGATTATTTAGATGTGTATAAACAAATCAAAAAAATACATGATTTTATGTCGTGTAAAGAAAGTATAACCTAAAAATGGTCTTAAGAAAGGTGTGCCAATTTTTTGTAAAATTGGATAATGCACTGCAATGTCCCTATAACCTAAATTCACACTGATTGTCTGTGCTATTTAGTACAGAATGGCAAAACCATAGTATTTAGTTACTTAGGATCAAAATTCTTTATCAAAAGTTTTGTTTAATATCTTTCTTGTTAGATTCTATTCATAGCATTTGATCTGTTCTTCATCTTGTTTTGATCTTACAGAGTCTGATATAGTGAGAGTTAAAGAGTAGAAAATAGCATCTTTATCTTCAATTATTTTTTCATATTTTATCTGAAATAAAAGGAGAAGGAAATTAATCTTGTCTTCGGACTGTGCCTCCAGCCAATTCTTTAGGATCCTTTAGTAATGTCATAGCTTTGAGTTAGAAGTTTCTCTTGTTCATGGAGGGGTTGGCTCATCCTCTTATCAGGTCCTAGAAGTTACTTTTCTAAAGTGTACCAGACAGTTAAAGCTGTTATGAAAGTGGAGGGCATCTGGTTTTATCGTCACTGGATTTCATAAAACAGAGCTCCAGCAGTGGCAGCAACTCACTCTCTTCAGTGTGGAAACCACAAGCTGACTACATTAAAGGAGTGACCTTTCAACCTATGAACTGAGTGGAGTTAGACCAGCTTGACAACTATGAGGTCTTGATAGTACCTCTGCAGCAGTTGTTGGCTGGAAACTAAGTCCTCTGAGCACTCTCAGGATCCTGACCCATGTATATCTACAGAGGAAGAGAGGAAAAAACCCCAAAACCCAAACCAGTCAAAGCTAAAGAAGTAGATAACCGGAATTTATAGTGATGCTACATGGATGTTGCAATAATTTAGTCTAGTAGCCAAATTGAAACTTCAGAAGCAAAAGTGGTGAACAGCACTGTTAATGTGATTTCTGCACTGAAGGATTCTGAACTGAAGAATCTGGATACACCTTCTTTGGTCAGGCAGCTAAGTCTATAAGCTGTGAGGCATGGAAGAAGTCAGATCTGGTGCAGGCCTATTTGCTGGCTTCTTTTATAAAAAGTATGCAGAAAGCCAAGCATGGTTTTTCCCCTTCCCTTGTTGTCCACCAATTGTACCAGAAAATGATAGTCCACCTTTGGTTAATACATCTTTTAATGTGCTTTTTCACTGTTTTGCTTAGTGATTACTTGCAGCTTCTGAATTAAGCTGGCTGACTGTATGGCAGGTGACCCCTAAAACGCCACTGAATTAAGGTTTTGGTTGAGGACAGAGCTGTTTAGTGCAGTCAGTTTTACAGCAACATTTTTTTTTCTTTAATATCTTTATAAAAACGTACAGTTAAATCTTCTTGAGCAAGTGCAAGCTTTTTGAGCTGTATTATTACACAGTATTTACAGCAAGTTTGATGCCTGGCCCTTTGTATATATGCAGAAATAGAAAATATAAAAGGAAAACCTAGCATGGCTTTTCCCTGCAGTGCTGAGCAGGAACCATACAAAATACACCATCACTGCTCTCAGGAACTGTGAAGTACTGCTTCTTGGCATATCACCTTTTCTGAGCACTAAATACAACTATTTGATCATCCCCATTTTGTGGCAGAGACCTTTTCTTAAAGGCAGAAGATAACTTTAATGGTTGTAGAATAGGCAAGCAAAAAGCAAGACAACTCAAGGATGAAAAGACAAGTTCACAACAATTCTCCAGTTGTAAGTCTGGAAATTCAGTCTTTGTTGCTAAGACTCTGCTGACAACAATATTTGTTCCAAGACTGACTTCTGGTTATGTGGCTTAAAAGATGAGGCAGGAGAGCAGGAAAGGAAAAGCCTGGTTTAGGCAAATTTATGCTTTCTTGATATAACAAGCAGACCAAAGAATCATTTAACATCCTCTCTCTCCAGTTTGTCAGAATTCAATTTAAAAAATGGATTGCCTTTCCTCATGTTTGTCTGCATCTGTGAACATGTTGGAAAAGGACTTCTCAAAGGGTTGGTCCAGCTACTGTTTCAGTTTCATCAGTGCACAAGGGGAAGGAACAGTGTCCCATGTAGGTAAGGGTTTGAATCCATGATTTATGCTCCATGTGTTCTGCACAGAACAAGCCCAATTCACTAGTCAAAGCAGGTTTCTGGGTAGATACTTAAAATCTTTGGAAAATCTGTGGTTGAACATATTGGAGCTATTTCTCATATTTTAGTTAAACAATAGTAGGGCCTGATTGAATAACAAATGCAGTGTCTATAAAGGAAAAAAAAATTTGTATAAGGACAAAAAAATATTCTTAAATTTTGAGATAATTTTTCACTATTTAAAAAAAATAATAAAAATTTCCTAAACTGATACATGTTTCTAAAAATGTCTTATTAGGATTTGTTTTATGGTGCCTCTTGAAGCTTCTGCCACTTTAGAATCCATACTTACGTTTTATTGGCATTTTAAATTTGAAAACAAATCCAGGACTTATTGCTTCAAATGTTCGTGGAAATGAGTGACTAACTATAAGGATCCCTCCTTAAGTCAGGAGTTCTTTGCAGAGTAAAATAGTATTTACAGATGTTGAAACACATTTTTGCAGTCGTCTCAATGGCTCAATTACATCCCAGGGGAATGCAAAAGTCCTGTATTAAAGCCACTGTTGTTTTCAAAAGTCACTGATTTGGGATCCTTCAGCTGTCATTGTTTTCCAGCACAATGAAACTTAGATAATAAACTACCATGTGCAAGAATTATAAACTAATGCTGCAAGATAAAGTTCATTATGCCATTGTGTGCTTTTAAAATCCTATATTTTTGCTCATGTTCTTCAGCTGGGATGGAAGTGTACCTATAACAGTATGACTAATTATCTTTACATGCATTTATCACTAAATAAACCTCACACAAGACAGCAAGATTGTTTACTTAAGCAGTATGATACTGGGAATGGAAGATAGCTCTAGAACATAGGATTACATTGCCGGAATGGCACTATTTATTAAGCTATGATAACGCTAATGTTCCTTTTTGATGTATAGCGTGTGTGACTTCAGCTGAACTTGTAGAGAGCCTTAAGGATGTTTCCTTGAACATTTAGTATGGCAACAAGCCAGAATACATTTAGCCTAAACCCAGATGACAGGTTGGTAATGAGGTAGTGATTGATGACCACTGCTTCCATATGAAAACCTGCTTGATATGCTGGGGGGGAAATGCATTGCTAGCTCTTTGTCTTGCTAAACCAGCTCACTCTTTTTATTTAATTCCCTCTGTATTAGTTATTCTTACTATAGAGGAGTAGCATTGGCTGCTGGTTATTCAATCCTGGTTTTGCTTTTGGATGAGAATTGAGTACTCAGCTGAGACTGTAGAGGCACAGCCCAATGCCTACATTTATATGTACTTCAAATCCTAGTTTCAATAGATTTTATTGTCAAAAATAACTGCAATTATATCACCTATGAAACAGCTTATAATATTAATACCTACCTCTGTAATATTGCAAGTCTTTATGATTCAGCTTCTATGCCATCTAAATGGTATTCTCCCCCTTTGATATAAAAGGAGAGACTTGGCCCAGAGATTGTAGCACAGGGGTCAGGCAGACAAGCCTGAACAAAAGACTGCTGTTTATTTTGCCTAGTCCTGTTGAATGCTTCCTTGTAAAGAAACTGCGCTGCTTATTCAGATGAGGGGCAAACTGTGGTTCTGTGCACTGAGAAGGATATTTAAGCCATGCCCTTCAGCCAGATTCCAGCCTGATGTCTGGATCAGCAGTAAGAGTTAGGAGGAGGCAGCAGAGGCCTGTAGGGGTTATATCCATAGCTGTGCACACTCAGAGTGGATGTTAGATGTTCCCAAAGATGGAGGATAACTAATGGGATCACATTAAGGCCTGGTTAGAAATGACCCCAGGATGCAGCAAAGGGCGCTAGGGCAGCGTAAATATCTAATGTCAGAAGAGAGTTATTATTAGTGTTTTCCCAGGCAGAAGTGACTTTTGGTCAGGAAGGGATGAGGAAGCTTGTCACCCTAACCAGAGTGACATTGCACTTCTTTAGAGCAAAAATATGAGCAACAAAAATTGTGATCAGTGGTAGAATCAAAAGCCAGAATAAGGAGGTAGTGAAGCTGGGCTGGGGCAGTTGTCATTCTTCTCCTGCTGCTTCCAGAGATGTGAGGGAAGTTTTCGTGCCCTCAGGGGGTGAAGTGACTGACTTTTCAATAAGGAACGAATGTAATGTTAGAATGGCAGATTTGTGGGGTGAACATGCATTGGACATGCAATGAGAGAGCCTCTGTCACTGGGATTTGCTGATGAACCTTTATGGCAGGACAGGTTTTGACTTCATCAGGGTGAATATCTCTAAGGCCAGTTGAAGCCTGTCTGATAGCGCTCGACAGGGAACTGTAACAGTTACTGCATGTTTGGGCTAGTAATGATGATTTTGGGCAAATCCAGGAGTGCTTCTGGCATGACTGCAACAAGGGCAAAGTAAGCAGACAAGTCAGGACACCACTGGACTGCCATGATGTATGAACTGGTGACAGCTGCGTTTACAAGAGTTTTGTTTGATACTGCTCTTCATTGGGAAATGAATACACCTTCCATTTTGGGTGGATGTTGGCTGAAACATTTTTATCTGCTTGGGAATGGGTCCAGGAGTGTGCAGAGTAAGAGCTAAAGTAATCAGTAATGCCTCCTGGTGGAAGAGGTGGTTCTGTTGGAATTGCAATAATCTACAGACCCGACACAAAAGAAAAGTATAGTTGATCCTCTAGTCAGGTGCCAGGAGAAAGGATGGCCACAGTGCAGGGCTGGATTCAGATATGCAGAGCAGAAGTTCATCTCTATATGCACAAATGGCAAATGGTTATGACAGGAATCATGGTCTGGTCTATCTAGGTCATTTACCTTCCTCAGAAGCAAAATTAGCATTGTTTTTCTTACTAAACCATACCCCTCTGATGTTTTCATTCTTGTGGCTTTTGCTTTTACAATTACTTGCAATCTTTTTTGCAAACCTGTTTATTGCATAGTAAGATTTTTGGGGAACACTGATCTTCTTTTTTTCTGTTTAGAAGGTATCCACATCCCACATGTTCAGTACCAACAATTATTATCTTTTAAATTAAGTATGTCATTCATTTGAACTTTCCATTCATTTGGCACTTCCATTCTATAAATTCCTGTGTATAGCTGTAGCATCCTTAGGCAGGCATCCTGTAAGCTGCACAATTTGTCAATTCAAGTTTGGGTGAAAACATTGCTTTCTTTTGAGTGTTTTGAGTGAGTCTGACAAATGTTCACACCTATAAACTGTCCCTAATTGAGACAACCACATTTTGTTGTTCACTGACCAGTGACAAGATGGAGCAGGTCCATTGATTTTTGCCCTTTTCCTTGAAAGACCTTAGTTTTAAAAGGTAGTGGCAAGTGAGGACATAGTCTTTTGGTGGAGATTAATGGCCATATGGTGTTGTTGCTTATACACTGGAAAGCTTAGTTATTTACTGTAAAATTTGACTCTAAATTCTATACGCAAATCAGAAACTCCTACTTGGTTTGTTTCCATAACAACACACAAAACAACATCAATCACTTATAGTAGAGCTCCACACACCATAATTAGGGATGCAGTTTTAAGAAGTGTGGGAGGAGTTCTGTAAAGTGTTTTTATGTTAAAAACAACATTAAGCCTTGTTCTCACAAAAGCTTATGCACAAACTTCACTTAACAGAATGTAATTAATTCCATTGGCATTTATGGCTATGTCTGCACAGCTCTGATGCAGTGTCTGGAGTGACTACGCATGCCCCGCTCTGCGTCCTGTCTGAATGACTGAAGTGTGGGCAAGGTTTGCTCGGGGGCAAGCTTGCCTTCTGTGTGTGGGGCCAATGTGGGGTTTACCCCAACAGACAGTGTTGGGTGACCGCTTTGCCTTACCAGGCATGGATTTCAGTGAGAGTAAATGCTTGCAGTACAACAACATGTAATATTGGAGAAAAGTGATACCAAGAAAAATCTGCTTAAAGCACTTCATGTAGAAAAATAAAATATAAAATTTGCTGTGTATCTTTTTAATATAGAATTTAAGCCAATGGGACATCTACCATATGATATTTTTCCCTAGTATCAGGAGTATTCATACCATCTCAGCGCTGTTTCCACTACTGCAGTCAAGGACAGATGCTGCCATATGCAGCTATTACAACATCATAACACTTTCAGTGAGGCAGTCCCACAGTGGCCCCACTGATGCCTTGCAGTAATCTGCAGATTAGTTTGAAATAATCAAAGTATTACTCTGCTCTACTTACTGCTTGGCTAGAAAATGGGGGGGTGGTTGTGGTGGTGTTGCGTGTGTTTGGATTTTGTTGTTGTTGTTTGTTAGTGTTTGAGGGTTTTTGTTGTTTTTTTTTTAATACACATTATCTATATTTAAAAGAACCAATATAACATGCTTTAAGTTCTTCTGGCATTTTTGAGGCAATAACTAAGTTGTAAGAAAACATTTTCTCTAAAGTATCTTGTAGCTGACAAATCCCCAGGCCCTTAGGCAAGCTGTATTTGAGTCTTGTTGCTTTCAGCTGCTCCAGAGACAACACGTGGTGTGTGCCTGGGAAGGAAAGGCTGAAGGGGAAAACCCTGAACAAAATGAAGGACAGTTAAATTAAAAAAAAAAAAAAAAGTAGATAAATGGGAGAGAAGATAGTAGGACAGTAGTAGAAAAAATGGGAGACAACAATTTCTGCAATGAAATGGAACTGAAAAAAATTAAGGAAAAAAAAAGAAAGAAAAAGTAGATAGAATAAATAAACTGGGGAAAAAAGGCAAATTGAGGAAATAAAAGCTGAAAGACATGAGATTATCCATAAAGATGATAAAAATGGGAAGGATTAAAATATAACCAAAGTTCATATAGTTGTTCTTGCCTCATTTTCAATAGTTTTCTTCCTTTGATAACCTAGATGTCAGCTTTTTCTTTAAAGAAAATGAACAAGTGAATGGAATATATGTTTTACTGAATTTTGATCCTTTCTATTTTTTTTAAACTATTGTCATGTGTATCAAAAAAGTAAGATGTAAAACTTAAAAAAAAAAAATGTATTTATATAAAAACCTCTTCTGACTGGTCAGCTGTAGTAAGTTAAAGAGGTGGAGAAATGTGTATATTCTGAGGATTTTTACATCAGTTTTGATTATGTTACTTATTCAGCTCAAAGAATAAGCATATTGTTATGCCAGTGAATATATTATGGGATTTTTGAAAAAAAAATGTAATTAAATCACAGCTAAGGTTGCTAGGTGACAGGTAGAAGAAGCTATATAATTAGACATGTCCAAAAAAAGTCAAATAGAGGAAAGTAGTAATCCTGAAGAGAGGTTGCCATTGTCTGTGCTGCCATCAAATGACCATCTCATTCAAATGTGCAGTTCATTAAAGAGTCACCTCCTGCTTGGCTTCTGCAGCTGAGCTCTTACTACTCTGTGTGGAGTCGGTGGAAACAGGGAGACTTTTAATTAAGTGTGAATTTTGATTTGCTCTCTGAATAACCCTTTGACAGCATATTATTCCTTGGTTTTTAATATTAGCAATCACATGTGTTCCCCAAAGATGCAGTAGCTGCCCACTGATATGTGTGAATCTTTCTACCTGTGTCACGCCTGTACAGGCTACTGGCAAAATAGTTGTGATGTGGCACAGTCTGTAGGTGTAATCCATCTCCTTAAATCAAGGAAGGGAAAACAGTTGCAAAACCAAGCATTTTACAATAATTAATAGATGTCAGACACTTGATTCCTGTCTCTAGTGATTGAGGAGCTCTCGTAGTCCACAAGGCCTTTTTAAGACCATAGAGAGTGGCCGTTGAAGGACATTGCTCCCTTTCTCTCAGCACCTCGATTCCTGTGTGGGGCACAGATGGTCTGCATTGCTCCAGTTGCAAGGAGATGAGTGTTCAGACAATGCTTGCCCTGGCACTATTGGAGGCAGGAGGTGTTCTGCATGCTGCCCACACCATAAAGGTTCTAGTTATGGAAAATCCACTCTTCGAGCCTTTTAAAATCCTATTATGTGAATTGCCAAAGAGCCATCACAACCTTGCTTCTATTCTTTGGTCCTCAGCAAATCACTTACATTTTTTTGCACATCTGTAAAATGCAGGGATAAATGTTGATCTCTTATCTGGATCCTGGATATTTTGAGGATTGACTGTTGGTGTAGCACCTTGCAAATAGGAAGTGCTACAAACAGTAAGTGCTATTTGTTACTCTTGGTATCAAAATAACTCATGCAGCCAAGCGTAGAGTATGGCTTGCTGTCTGCCTAGCTGATTTGCATTTCTACATGTGATGAAAATAGGAGGGTGTTGCTATAATATCAATACCTGCATTTGATAAATTTCATGGCTCTGATGTATTGACAGAAATTCTGCATTACATCCAATATACATTTAATTACATCCGATATACATTTAATTACAAGGCTTCAGAAATTTTAAAGATAATATGTTTTCTTCCTTTTTTCTTCAGTGTCACAAGAGCATTCTATTTATGGCATCTTTCTGATAACCTCATTTGCTGTATGCACAGTTCTGTTAATTTCTTCCCAGGTTGTTTAGTTGGATGTATAAGTTACCCTTTATTAATAAATGTTCCCCCATTCTGTCAAATTTATGCAATTAGGAATTTTGGTTTCAGCCCAGTATTCCAAGCTATCTGTGTAAATGATTAAATGAATAAATAAATAAATGGTGCAGTCTCCAAAACCTCCCCTGTAGTACCTCAACCATAATATCTTTTTATCTTGCAAAGACTGCATTTAAAAACTGTTTCACTTCTTGCCCCTTCAACAGTTTTTTTATTCAGCTATTCTGAAATGTGGCTTAATTAATTATTTTTTTCCTGAGCTACAAGTCTCTGAAAATGGCTTTTTTTCTTTTCTCTTAGTTGATGATAGAGATGAGCATGGAGAGAAAAAAAAAAACAAACAAAAAAGCTGTCTGATATATAAATGTATATCTGCTCAGCATTTTAATTTCAGGCTCAAGAGTTATTATAATTATAATCCCTCCCTCCAAAAATTGGAGGG
>JACBWW010000016.1:8068328-8343488 GCA_020086605.1 Lanius collurio
GTGTGAATTTTGGCTACCTCTAAATTGGGTTTGGACAATTGATACTCAAAGAGAAATTGGATTATAAACCCAAATTTAGTTCTAAATAATCTGACTCCTTCATTCCTATTATTTTGGTACCATTTGCAAGAGTTCATATATTTGTCTCTGTGTCTAATTTACCAGCAAAGTAAGGTGTGTGACCGACATTGCTTCCAAGTCCAGCTACTTATTCAGATGTTTTTAAAAGCCATGGATATGGGTGTTCAATTGAGTGCACTGCAGCAGCTGTGTATGGCTCATGCTGGTGGATGTGAAGGGTGTTTTTACATATGCTTTACACACTGTTCATTCAAACTTGAGGGTAGGAGAAGACCAACCCTAGCATAGTTCTTTTACTTTTTTCCCTTTACTTTTCATTTTCTATGAATGAGGCCTTTAGCCATCATTAGGGAATTACTCCTAAAAATCTTGTAAGCATACCTCTTTCAAAGAAAATAAATCATTAATAAAAAATACAGAAAAGGAGCAGTTATATTACAAAATTAATCTGCCAGGCTTACAGAGAAAACAAATTTGAAGGAGCCACCTGCTGTGGATATAAGGCAGTAATCTCAACAGCAGGAAATAAAAGGAGAGAGGGAGAAAATACAAAAGCATAGACATTAAAAAAGTAATTAAAACACTTATCTCCATCGACATACATATCAAACAAAAAAAATCAACCACCTAGAAAACATACTGTATTGAACCTCACAACAGGAAGTAACAAAGCTGTCCCCATAAAAAAATCTCCAGCAAAATGAGAGATTGTTTACAAATACGAGCCTCAAAAGTATTTACTAAAGTGTTAACCACTGATGGACTGACCTTGAGAAAAGATGAGCAACTGCAGAGTATTTGCAACTTTTCTGAAAGATTAGATGGCCAGTATCAAACCCTTAAAAGTATATAGAGAGTAACTCTTTAAATATCTATGGTTGTCTGTTCTATACATAGTGAATGTCCTAGCATGAGTTCCAGTGGTGTGTTTAGTATCATCAGCTGTGTGGCCCAGCTCAAATGTCGGATTTGGATTATGCATTTGAATGTAGTTCATTTCTAAAGTGTACAATATTGATCCATGGACAGCAATGTTAGCAATATGGATGGAGAGAATGTGGCTTCTTAGAAACAAGTAGGTAGAGCATATCCCACTGCATACAAGTAGTTTCTGTCATGTCTAGGTACAACTGTAAATTTGACAGTTATGAAAGTTTACAGTTTCAGCGTTATCATTCAAGAAAATGCTTCAACATACTTAAAGCTCATGGTCCAGTTTATACAGATCATGGATTGTGTGACATTAAATAAAACTGATTTAAATACATAGATTTTGATCTCCAGTTCTCCAGCCCACAAACAAGACTTTTTCAAGAACATCAGAGCATTCAGAAATATTAAAGCGGTGCTTATGTGCTTGGATCTTACAGTGTGCCATGTGCCTTTGTAGTCACAGTCTTACCATATGGTACCTGTCGCTGCAAGTCTCTGGGCAAGTGTTAAATGTCATCAGATGTGCTACATCTGAAATATTTTTGTATGGGAACACAAGGAGGAGGTTGGAACACCCAGTGTGTAAAAAGGCAGGGTCATGGGACAAAATGGTGCTTTTCTGTTAATTCAGAAGGACTCTTTCAGAAGATAAATGGTGGATTTAGAATTTACTTCAGAGGGCAATTACCTTAGCTCTGTATCCACGTTAGTGCATCCTTTTAAGAAAGTTAAAAAAAAAAAAACTTTGTTAAGAAAACTAATTTATTAGACAGTGTCATTTCCTCTCTAAAACTCACATCAGTCTCTGGCCATCAGCCTTCCATGGCTCCTTTGCCCAGGACACACGAAGGGGCACAGCTTACTCCTGGCCAAAGGTGCAGAGCTGCTGGTGCAGAATCTGTGCTGCCTCCTTGCTAGACTGTGCCCAAGTTCCTTATGCTGAGGAGCAGGCTGGGGCTCAGCTTGTCTGGGCTTGGCCTCTTGGATATTACTTGAGAAGACTTGCATTGCCACCAGAGCAGATATTCAGGTAATCAAGTCTTTGTTTCTTCTCTCTAGTTTTGTGTGAGATTCATGGATTTTTCTCCTCATTCTCAATATTATCTGACAGGTAAAGGCTTTCCACCCAATCCTAGGATTTCCGGTAATGGTGGCTGTGAAGGACAGAGGAAGTGTTTTCCTTGTAAATGTGATTTTTTGAAATATGGTTTAACTCTGAAACAGAAGCATGGATATGGTAAAAGGTGGAAAGATGTCCTTACCCTCTTAACTTTCTAGCTCCAGATGCCTATGGCAAGAGAACATTAAAAAAAAAATCCATAAATTGGTGAATGGGATTTAATGTTTGGCTTCCTTGTTTTAAAAGTTAGAAAAAGGAATGTGCATAGCCAATCAATCGCATTTTATTTGTTTCTTTTTGAATGAATTTGGACAAATTCATGAATGCAGTATCCTTTCAAAACAAATTTGAATGATTGAATGTAAAAAACATACAAAATGTTTTCAGTTTTAAAAGGTAACTCTTGGTATTTTCAAATAGTTTGCATTCACCAGCAAAATTCAGTATTATCACAATTAAAAATGAAGACAACAAAATTTTTCAGTGCTTGATGGGAGGAAAACCAGAAAAAAAATAATGCTCTAGTTAGTTTTGTCCCTGTAGGCTACTGTATATTTACACTTCACCTTCAGCTCCATTTTTTAATTTTTTTTTGTCTGGAGATGTGTTTTCAGTCAGCTGCCAGTGAAAACTGCATTTGGCCCTTATCAAGGACAAGGGCTTATTTTCTATGTCAGTTATTAAGATCGGTTGAGAAGTTCATTTGAAACTGCAAATTTGCCCAACCATGTCAGATTTAAGTAATCCTAACAGTAGGTGCAGGATCAGAAGCATAGCAGTTTCTGGGGAGAGAGGATTTGATCAAAATAGGAGATAGAGGTGCAGTGCCTGTACTCTTGCTTTAGTTTCCCTTTCCAGATCAGGCTCATAGTTACAGTAGTAGCAGACTTAGCTGATTGATGTGTTGACATGCCTGGATTTACTTGGTGCAGCAGCTGAGGGGACTTGGTGCCCTGTTCTGCAAGCCAGTCCCTTACATATGCATCATTCTGGTATATTGCTGTGTATATCTGACAAATTTGCTCTAATCATTTAGCAGTTCATATCTCAACTGGACTAGGGAATTGTATCTAAATTTTCTTTAAAAGGAAACAATGGGCTTGACACTTTGCATGAAGAAAAATGACATGCATCAGTATTGTGAGAACAGAGAGTACAAGATCTTGATAGGAGGCAGATTATATTTTTTCTAATACATGTGTGCATGTATATACTTAAATGTATATCCATATATGTCCCTTATAAAGGACACAAAAACGGGAAGTTAGAGTCTGTGTTTTCCAAAGCCACTATTACAGGGGCTAAGGACTCTGGAAAGTTTATGGTGTGCCTTACCTGGGAGAGACTTTGGTGCTGAGGTATTGCACACTAGAGAAGGGTTTGTGGGGATCAAATGAAGGAAAAGAAGCAAAGAGAGTTGTGATGCCTGCTGAGAGACAGCTGGAGCACCTGGAGATGGAAGGCAGAGCACAGCAAACCAGAGGGTCAGGAATCAAGATGAATTGCTTCCTATGCTGCACTTGACCCAGATTGGGACTGTCTAGGTTAGCTTTTGCAAAGTTGAACTAGATCTGTCACGCAAGCTGTTACTTTCGCAAGGTTTCTACTTTCTCTATTCTTAGTAAATGCAGTTTTACACAGCCCATGAGGCTTCACTGCATGGTTTGGGTACCAGTTGCTTCAGAAGCTTGTTCCTGTCATCAGCAAGTGAAGGAGCTGAGGCTTGAGGAAGTGCAGGGCTTTGGCTGCAGAGGACAAGGGGCTGAGCAGAGCCCTCTGCTTGTACGAGGGTGTGCAGAGGCCATCCAAACATCAGCAGGGAGCTGCCTTTCTAAGCTGCCTCCTCTTGGTTGCCCTTCAAAGGAGTTGTTCCTCAGTGCAGGGGAAGGAAATAATTGTTAGCACTAGATTTTGATACAGGTGGTTTAAAGACAGGAAGTGTAGAATACTGATAGATTGTTTCAGAACAAGAAATACCAAAATATAAATTAAAAAAAAAATCTTTTTAGATGGCTTACAGACAGGTTTAGAGAACAGACTACTGTCTTCTTTGGCTTCAGCCTAAAAGCTAGGGAAAAGTCCTCATATTTTTCTAAGAATTTTTTCTTGGGTGGCTCTTAGCTATTTTGTACTCGTGTGTGAATTCTCTTTTTCTAAAGGTTTTCTCTGATTTATCTTCAAAGGGTATTTCTCTTGGTACATTATTTTGACCTAAATGGTGTCTTTCCTAGGTGACTGGTTTTTTTAAAATTTTATTTCTTCTCTAAAATTATTTGCTCAAAACTGCATTTTTCCTCTACAGCTGTTTTTTTCTTAAATATTCTCTCTCCCAGAAGGCTGTTGGCTATTTGTCAATATTTGATCTCTCCGTAAAACATACTTCTGTTGGGTGGATGTTTATTATGAAATGGTGTCTCTAAAGTGAATCTTACCTGTTTTTGATCTGTCTGCCTCTTTCTTAGCTTGCCTAGTGGCTTTAAAAAGTACTCAGTCTCTCTATTTTCACAAAAGTAAATGCAGTCATCACGATGGCAAATACTAAACAGCAGAAGATGATGCATCAGAATCCAGTACAGTACAACTTCCAGTGGGTGCTTAGCAAAGAGCTTGAATCTGTGCAAAGAAATCCTCTGCATTTCCTTCAAATGCAAATATCACAAAACTTTTTCAGGGAGTTTTCATGAAAATAGAAAAGTAAATAATAGCTAATACTATGTATATTGACAACCTCTTTGGGAGTTTGGTCATATAAGCCAGGCAAAACATTATTGAATCCAATGCATTCTTAATCCAATTCCTTTGATTTTGGTGATACCAAACAAGTGATGAATCTGGACCAAGAACATTGCAACATTCCCTTTATTATACTCTTTATTCAGCCTATAGGAGCCAAATTACTGATGCTGTTAGAGACCAAATAGTTTTCATTAGGAGATGATAAAAGCAGCAAAAATAAGTGGGGAAAAAACATTTGTGAGGGTTTGTCCTTGGGTTTGAATGGCAATACACATTGGATAGAAAAGAAATTATCTTTAATGCAGGCTCTACATCTCACTAACCACAAGAGTGTTTCTCCCAAGAGTAAACTGAGGCCTCTGAGTTGGTTTATGGATATCTCAATAGAAATGGTTGCATTACTCTCTTCTCTGCCTGCAGGCAGTCACTGAGAGCATTTTCTGAGGTGCTCTTCTTTCCATAGATGATTATGCAGTATATACATAGAGGAAAATCTATGCCCTTTTAAAAATAGTTTCTTTAATGCATTTTACATATTGTACTAAGTATTTCTGGCAGCCTCTTAAGATATCCATTATTCATTATTCATTAGCTGAATTTCCAGTCTACCCAGAAGGTACAGCATTCAAAGGTCTTGAAGTTCAGCATGTGCTAGCATTTTTTAACCTTATTTTTCTCAATATCCAACTAAAGATCAGTGTTGGTTTCAAAGTCAGGTGTTCAACAACTGAGTCATGATTTTCTTTATAAATAGAGATCAAATTTCAGGATTTTTTTTGTTTGCTTTTTGGCTTGTAAGCATTTTGAATTCACTGAGAGTGTATTTTGGCTTGTTTCCCTGAAACTATTAAATCTAAAAATGTATTTTATTTTTCTGGAATTATAGTAATTTCATTCAGAGTCCTAAAGGATTTAAATAACTTCCTTCATATAGGTGGCTCATGAAAAAGTACTAAGACTTCTCATTGCTTATTTCTGGTCATACACTGTAATGAGACAGATTTTTGCTGCTTAATTAATACAAAAAGAACCCAAACCTTCCCTCCTTGGAAGAGAATGCCTCGACATTCAATCCTGCATTATTGTAGATGCCAGCATTTTGTTATTAGGGTTTTCCAGACCAGTATATCTCAAAGAGGAGAAATACTATTCTGCTGCCACCCATGCCTGAGAATGGAGGGGACACAGATTGCTTTGTATGCTCCAGTTCCTCATGCTTGCTGGGAGGATTCCTCAGTTCTAGTGTATTTTCTTAGAAAAATTGTTGACATTTACTTCATTTCAGTGTGTAATTATTTATTAGCATACTTTTGATAATATTATGGGGTTTTAGATGTAAATATGAAAGTTGAGACTGTTGAAAATACCCTGATTGCATTTGCCATGAGTAAAATGGTTTAACTGGTGTGTCAGCTGGGCTGGCTGTCTGTGCTGTCCAACCGTTCACACAGAAATGAGGTGTTCTGTGGTAATTGGAAGATGCTTTTTGCTGCTTTCCTTTAACTCAAAGGTATTTGTTTCTATTAATAGTCCTGAAGTAAATCCTTGTCTGTATCCTACAGATTCTAAATGTGTGCTTTTAATAACTAGGAATAAATGTCAGACAATCAGGACTTCGAGGTTTTGAGGAAATAATCAAGAATGGCAAAAAATGATGGCATACAAATACAGATCAGATCTACAGCACTGCCATTTGTCCTCTTCCCCTCATCTGTTGAGTTGTTCATTACTGCCTCATTTGTATTATCTGCTTTCTCAACGTGTTCTCTCTAATCCTTTCCTCTGCATTTTTGTTAGGAGTTGGACACATTATCCAACAACCTGATTTTCAAGTGCCTGTACTATTAAACAATCACCAGTTATATAAGATGCAGACTACAAATGTGATTATTTGTGATATTCTTTTGGAAACATCCAAGGATTTGTAAAAGTGCTTATATATTGATGATGTTTTTGAGAATGTGTGTGTAATTCAAAATATATATGGGTCATTAAAATTTCCTGTGTAATTCTGATGTGCCATAAAATATCTATTTCAGGTTTGCCAGAACCAAAGAGAGACAGTATATTCCAAGGACTGAGAATGAATCAAGGATTCTACACATCTAAAGACTTCTTACCTCTGGTAGCAATGGCAAGTAAACCAGGTGTGTGGTACTCTGCTCTTGTTGTAATCACATTCAGTAAGTCATTGGCAGTTATTAATATATCCAACTGTCTACACAGCAGCACATCCAGTTACCAAGTACCTTCCACTGAATATGTCTGGGATGGGGGCTTCTCTTGGGGAGTGGCAACCTCAGGAGCATGGTCAGCAAAGTTAGTCCCAGAGGTTATAAACTAAATAATGATATATACAAATCTAAATGTATGGCAAATAATTTCTCCTAACAAGTTATATTTGTTATTTTGAATTATATTCAAAAGATGACATAAGCTTCACATTTGTATAAAGTATCTTGAAAAAATAGCATATATAAGATGGTCTTGAAAAAATCTGATATTAAGGAAGGTGTTTCTGACCTCTATAAGCAGCTGATTTGTAGATTGTTAATAAATTCTTTTACTTGATCCCAAGTCACGTGCTGCAGGTTTTACAGACACATTTAAATTGGCTCTTGTTCCTTACCCAATGAATTTACAGTTTAAGACTCAGGACAACAGGAGTAGGACAGGAGTTAATAAGAAAGCGCTCAGTTCATAGGCACAAAATGCAGTCTTGTTTTATGGTTTTACATCTTTCTTTGAGCACAGAGATGGCTGCGTTTGCTCCCCAAGGAGTACAGCTGCTTTCAGTGTCCCTGAATATGAACTCATAAGCCCTAAATATGTGATTTCTCTGCCACATTTCTTCATGGTCTAGATTCCTCAGGCAAAAAAGAAATTAATGCACACTTGGGGTTTTTTTTCCTCAGGACAGAATGTGGTATTTTACATATGACTTTATTTAACTTGTTTTATCTACAAACTGATTTTTATTTGAGCGTTCAGAAATTTGTTTTAGCATCATACAGGATTGCCCACTTATTCAGTAGATTTTTCTTTAACACTTTTGAGGAATATATATTCTGTGGCACATTATTCTGCTTATAAAAGTAAAGTTTAGTATCCCATTTAATGCAAAATATTTCAGAAGTGAAATTCTTCATCCCATCTGTCCCATCTCTTTGCAGTTTTCATCAAATGCTTATTCCTGTCTGTTTTCTTAAGCTCCAATCTTAAATGATTTGGGAGAAAAGGGTGAGCTTTTGCATTTTCTTTTTGAAGACAGAGATGTTTAAAAATAAAACAGATTGAGAATGTACAACACATTGATAGATTAACAAAGGAAAATTAAATTCCGCAAAACAATCCTCTCTTGAAACAATTTGACTGAAAATACTTTGTAGAATTCTGTGAAGCAGAATGTAGCAATGCAGCACTTGTGTGCTGTAGGTCACCTGCCTGCATGAGGATCTATATAATGTGATCCACATCTTTCAAAATATTGCAAAGTAGCACTCTTGATTTGCTAGCATATGTGATGATTTGGGTTTTTTTTACATTAAGTCTACAATGGAAAAAAGGATGAACTTGGAAGAACTAACCTTTTCTGATTGACAGTAATAGATAGCTCTTTGGTGTTGTCTGTTAATTAACATGGTCTCTTTTACTTGATTTTCCAAGTGTCTGTCTGTAGCTATAGCCACCTTTTGCTCTCTAAGCCATAGAATTTTAAAATAAAATATACACATACTACATCCTACTCTATCCTCCTTTTTTCACTTTGACAGTTATCTAAATAATAGACATAATAAACTTATTAATGGTAAAATACATATTCTGCCTGCTTATTAATTCTGAATGCCACTTGTTAATATACTTTCCTCCAAAAAGGGTTCCCCTTGCAGATACACAGATGTGAATTTACCTTGGGAGTGTATTCCTAAGAGCAAAGAGAGCTGTTCTGACTGATCCCTTCTGGACTCTTACTCTAATGGCACTCTGAGCTGCCAGTTCCCTGCTTCACTTGTGCTTTTTCCACTGCTCAATTTGTATGAAGTACTAAGTTCATTAAAAATAAATGAGAAAAGTTTAGAGAGAATTTTAGACTAAGAAGCCTATTAAATAAACACCATATGCATAGGGAGGGAAAATTATAGCATTTTTCATACATTAACCATTTTTCAAATAGAGAGAGAATAGGTGTATTAGGATGTTGTTTCTCACTCTGCTTATATGTCTAAATTAAGAGCATTGCTTACTTCAATAATACTTGTGTTCCACAATTACATGTGAAAATCTGCTGTAATAGGATACTTGAGTTAAAGTACCGTAGGTAAATGGCCAGCTTAGTGCCTCCTGACTGGAACTGTCCTGAGAATATAGCTTTGTATTATTTATGTCATTATTTTTCAAGTTACAACCATTTGCCTAATCAACAGTTAGTTGTACTCAAACATTTGATTAAGTGCAGTCTCATCCAAGGAACAGACACAGTTCAGTTTTACTTAAGTATTTCTAGTTTAATTGAATCATCAAATACAAGCTGTAGATGATAAACACAATGTTGTCATTTTCTCCATATAACTTTTTACAAATGATTTGTAGAAAGCTACTGTAGGTTAAACATTTTCTTCCAATGGAACAACTAGGAATTACTGTAACAATATTCTTTCTCTTCATGTTCAGCTGCTGAATAACCTCTGAGAATCATGTCACAGCCAGAACAGTGTCAGTGCTTTATAGAAATCTGACTGAGGGGACTGATGTTGGTACTTTATTACACAAAAACTATAAACAACTGGTCATCTTTTTTGTTTGTTTTTGTTTTTGTTTTGGGTTTGTTTTTTTAACTGAGAGGATAATGAATCTGATGAGAGAGAAACTTACATTTTGGATAAAAAGATCTCACAATTCTAGTTTCAACCTGACAGGACTCACAATCCTACAAACATGTTGTCATTTGAATTCTTCCTCAATAAAAGATGCAGCTGCTTAGAGTACTGACTATGAAATTATGTATATGAGCATATCTTAAAAGGGGGAATAAAACTGTCTTTCAGTGGAGCAGAATAATTTGATAGTGACACTCCATGCTTGGAAACTGTAAGATGCAATTTTACACAGCTTTGAGTACAAGTACCTTTTGAGCTGTCATGCAGAAATGGTTTCTGTACTCGAAAATGGGGTTTTCCTTTTATCTTTCAGGGATGTGTGCCTGTCACTCTCCGTTGCCATCAATACATGGAACTGTGATTGTACTCGGGGCAGGAGACACTGCTTTTGACTGTGCAACATCTGCTCTGCGCTGCGGAGCTCGTCGCGTGTTTGTGGTCTTCAGGAAGGGATTCACTCATGTCAGGGCTGTCCCAGAAGAGGTAAAATTGAATAGCAGCATTTCTGAGAAGGTGTCTTGGTTGTTTCTATGTGGCCTGAAAGTGTACTATAGGTACTTAACAGACATCTCCTAAAGGTTTTGTTTATAAAAATGCTCTTAAAATGTATGAATGTTTATTAAAGATCTGAGGCTCACTTTGTATACTCTCTATTTCAATAATTTTTCACTGTTGTGTCTATTTCCTGACAAGTCAGAGAGATGTATTTGCAACCAGGGGGTAGAATTTCTTGTAAATTAGGAAATAACTAAATTTTTTAATATTGGAATCAAACAGCCATTAGAATGCTCTAGGTAGCTTTTCAGATCGTGGTTAGATCCTGGAATGATACCTTCTGGCTGTTGTTCAAGCAATCTCAGTGATTCTGACATTGCCTTTTAAGACTGTAAAAGGCTTTCTTTCTTTCCTTTCCTTTCTTTCTGGTAAGAAAATTACTTACAGTGATTTTGGCTTTGAATCACTGCCAGTGACAGTGAAGCGATGTTATTCATCACATATTTAAGCATTCAGATTGATATTTAGATTGGCTTTGGACTTTGGCATTTATCAGGTCATCTGGACATTTTGAAACTGATTCTCCTTCCTCAATTCATATGTACTAAGGAGCTTTTTTTCAGATTATATTTTCTTATTTTGGTGGTCCTTTTCTGTTGTCATTTATTTGGTACATAACACTTTTATATACTTGAGGATAGCAGGCCATCTAATGCATCTTTATCATGAAATTTATGGTAGTTGGTCATCTGTTTCAACAAGTTGGGCACCTTAGATCTTCCCAAAGGGGAATAGAGCTGCAAAGAAAGTAACAGAGGATTTCTTGGTGCATTATTTACTTCTGTTGCATTTCAGTCAAGAGTTGTAGACACAGTGGGACTGCTGAAGCCATTGCACAGACTCGTGTGCTATTCAGATTCTTACTGTAATCAGTTGTCACTCTGAAGCAAAATCTTTAGTAGAAGCCTGGGTAAATTTCTAAAAGTTGTCAATGTTGGTACTCATCTTATCATGCAGTGGGCCTTGAAAACAGTAATATAAATATAAATAAAAGCAGATTCATTTAGTAACGGCCGTGCTAGAATCCTGTTGGGTGGGATATTACATATTCAAAAAAGTTCTGGTGTGGAGACAGTCATATTCTGAAGGCAATTAACTTGAGCAGTTTTACCATGGCAGAGATTCAGAAGATCTTAAGTCTGGATTGTCACTCAGAAAACTTGCTTGTACATGGTAGTCAGCATTTAAAAAAAAATCTTAAAATCATGGTAAACACAAATCTGGGCCTGGACTAAGTTAATACTAAGCCATTTCTTAAAACACACAGATGGTTACATAAGTGAAGTCTTTTGCCCTCGAAGGAGTTAAACATATTCAAAGTAATGGAACAATAAGAAAATATATTGGAGAAATATTTGCCTTGAAAATTTACCTACTGACACTGCTTGATTTAATAGCATGGGAGGCTCTGAAGCTGACAGTAGGATGACTGTCTGCATACTGGACAGCGCTGATTTCTACTATAGAAGAATCCATGGCAACATCTTCCATCAAAAGATGTTTTCTGGTTGGTTTGTTTGGGGTTTTGCTTTATGAAAACACAGCATAGTTAAAGTTCCATATTTTATTGCTTCTACTCTACAGATGGAACTTGCAAAAGAAGAGAAGTGTGAATTTCTGCCTTTCCTCTCTCCTCGGAAAGTTGTTCTTAAAGGTGGACAAATTGTTGCTATGGAATTTGTTCGAACTGAACAAGACAGTGATGGAAACTGGAAAGAGGATGAGGATCAGGTTGTCCGTCTGAAAGCCGATGTGGTCATCAGTGCCTTTGGCTCCATTTTAAGTGACAAGAAAGGTAACCCTAACTAATGCAGATGCTGATTGTTATTTTACCTGCAGCCATGTCCTGTCCTTTGACAGTTTTGTGAAATGGCTCTTCTGGAGGCTATGCAGCTTGTGACTGCTGGTCCTCTTACAGGAGGTTGTCCTCCAGGTACACCTTTTAGAAAAAAAAGTGAGGGTCTGGTAACTAGGCAGTTCTCTGCATATTGCTGTGTAGAACTGGAACTCAGCATAGAAGTGCAGTTCCAGTGTATATTTTTCTTCTCAATGCAAGGGGAACTCTTGGGAATTTCTTCTGGTCTCATTAATTAATTCTAGAGAAACTCATTATATTACATCTTTAAGCTGAACTGATCTGATCTCTGTGAGCTCTCTTTTTTTTTTTTTTTTTTTTTTTTTTTTTTTTTTTTTTTTTTTTAACCTTGCAAATTAAACAGGAATTGAAACATTCATTATTCTGGTTCAACTGGTTTGGGTATTACTTATTTCTTATGCACATATGAGAGAGCTGTGACTTCTCTCTTACACAATATTTCTTATTGCACTTTACAAGGTTTAGTCTTAAAAATTAGCAATTATTTAATTCTGTATTAAAAATACAGAAATTGGCACATTGATGACATTTCAGAGATTGGATGAATTGTCTGCATTTAGCAGAGAGATGAACATGAAATACAGCTAAGGATATGGGAACTGAGCAGAGTTTATTCTCTTCTAACACTAGGTTAGACTTAAGAGTTCAGGCACATACATTGAATGTGCCTCAAAAGTTAAAAACCCTGACTCAGCAGAAGAAACATTGATAAAATGAATAGATCTTCAGCTTGGAGATGCTCATGTGGGTTAGCAGGTTCTGAAAGCCTTAGTGATCAATGTGCCTGCCTCTCCAGGACATGGTCATGCCAGCCAATTAACTCATGACATGTTGTCATGGTCCATTGGGTATAAATGCTCTGACAAAGGACTTGGCAAGTGCCTCAGATTGCACAAGACCAGAAAATTTGTTATTCAAAATTCCTTAGCCTAATGTGCTTTTGAGAATCTTTGCAGTCAAGAAAAAATGTAAATCTAAAGTGATCTGAGCAGGCTCTAAACCTGAGTGATGTACTCTGCACTCGCTGCTCCACGTTCAGTTGTGTGCAATGGTAAACCATCAGGCAACCGTGAGAAGAGTCTAAACCCTCTCCTACAGTAAAAAGAAGGGTCAGCCTGCTATTTTGAGGAATATGTGAAGTGAATTCCAGGAGCAGTCCTATCCTGTGTGTGCTGCCATTGCTTTGGGGTAGTTTCTTGCATCCTGTGCTGTTTCTAGACTGCCACTGCGCCCATCTGCCTACAGAGCTGGTTACTCTGGGCTGCCTCCTGCCCTGCCACTGCCTCCTGCTCTGCAGGGCACGGGAGGTGCAGGCTGTGTCTCTTCAAGAGAGCACACTCCCATTCCTCTTGGAGCTGTATTCCTGTGGAAAGACTCTGGCATTTGTGTGGGTCATACTTCAGGGCTCAGTCTAATCTCCAGGAAGCAAGGAGAAGATAATTTAACATTTTTTTAAGAAATTCATTAATTACTGTGATAGTGGCATTGATTGACTGAGACTTTTGGAAATTTTTTTTAGTGTTGTTTCTAAAACCCTCTGTTTAGGGATTTTGGAAGGTTTTCTAGAACCTCATGTGGTAAATCAATATTAACCTATGCAATCTGCATATTTTGTTGTGATTCATAGACCCTGTGATACAGGAGTGATTCTGTTTTCTCCCACATTAAAAATTACCTCAGTTAAAAGACTGAACTTACTGTGTTGCTTAGCCATAATACTGTGCCAGTCTTGTATTTCCTAGGGTGCATTCACAGTCTAAATTAATTGTTGAGAGTTTTTTAAATAGGAACATAAAATGGGAGGGGAACAAAGTCATGCAGTGAGCTGACCATGAGAGAAGAGAGTAATTTACTTTGGAGGTGAGCAAAACACCTTAGTTTCATACTGTATATTGGGTGAAACTGCTGCTAGAAGAGCAATCAAAATGAAAAAATGCAAGTCATTTGTTTTGGATGTTGTGAAAGTGAAAAGAAACTAAAACTTGAGTGCATAAAGTGCTTATTTTGAGCATACCATTTCAGTTGCTTTTAAGTCTTTTTTTTTTTTTTTTAAACTGTCTTAATGGAAGTCAAATTTGCTTTTCACCACTGAGCTGGATTATGACCAAAACTCCAGACTACCTCAGTGTACATAACAAAAAGAAATGAAAAAGCAAAAAAACCTGACACCAAAACATCTTATCTTCTTAGTGCTTTGTTGTGGTTTTTTGTTTGTGTGGTTGATTGGTTTTTCTAAATGAAGCACACTTCTGTATTCAAGAGATGAAAATATTCAGGTATTCCCCATCAAAAGATGGAGAACAAAATACTGGAGGTATTCAAATCTGGACAATGCCATGAGCAAACTGATTTGACTTGGATCTTGATCTAACTTTGAATGGAATGGACTAGGCAACCTCCAGAGGGCCCTTCTAGTCTCAATTATTCTGTGACTGGGTGACTCAGGTGCAGGTTGAATAAACACGTTAATTGCTGCTCATACAAAGAGCTCTATTAATTGACCTAATTCGTAATCCACCTTGGGGAACTGCAGATGCAGTATTGGTATGGGCTAAAGCAGCAAGTTATGTCCTATGGATGCTGTTCTACTGATACAAGAATAAAGAAAATACTGTCAAAACCAGAGCAATTAAAATTAGACTTAGCCCCAGTTCAACAAAGTGTTCAGGTCAGCTTTGATGCTCATGTTTGGAAGTCTTTTGAGGAGCCATAAGTGTGTGGGTGACTGAGCAGAAATAGCTCATAGGTTAGAAAGTTTTATCTAGTCTGTTATCCTCAACAAGATGTTTCCTATTCTTGCATGGTAACTATTAAATTTGCAAATGAGATTCCATGCATTCATAATAGGTATTTAGTCTTTTTTGTTTCTTTAAAATAAAATGTTGATTGTTTTTTAAGCAACAGTTCTAGTGGGTATTCATCGTCCCATTGGGAATCACATAAATGGATCACTTGCTTAAAAAAAGTTCTTAAAAAAAGTGACTCCTAGGTTCATTTTATGCTCCTGAAGTTGCTTATAGACGAAACAGGGGAGGTGCCTTCTAGGCTGTTTTAAGAAAGTTACAAAAACCAGTAAAACAGCCCAACAAATTGTTCAAATTCAACTACTGCAGATAGAATAAGAAAAATGTTTTACTTCTTCTTGAAAAAAAATTTTTTACAAGTACAGCCTGCTTTATTTTGACTGCAAAGCTTACCAGAGCCTTCAAGCCATCATAACTGACCACAAAATTAAAGAGCTGTGAGAGGAATTTTGTACTTCTCCTCTGGTTCCTGCTGTTTTTGCGTAGTTTTTTTATTTTTGAGACCTAAAATGTATTAGTGAATTACTGAAATACCTTCTGTCACCATTCCAAATTGCAACTCAACATATACAATTGCAGTTCTGTGTACTCCCTCACACTGCGTTCAGCCTCTATATCCTACTTAAACAAATCCACTTGGTTTTAAAGTCTGGACTTTGAATAACCCTTATCTAATCTATTTCCTTCTGATTAGCAAAGGGAACAATGCTTTTGGACTGCGAAATTTTGGAACAAATGCCCTTGTTCTGATTTATTTTCTTGAAATTCCGAGGAGAACCATGGAGAAAATATGGAAAATAGTGCTCAAAATACACTACAAAATTCAGTGCAGAACAAGGCACTAAGCCAGACTAGGGAACTGGCAACCTAAGTTTAGTTTGATGCTCTGTTTATCAGGCAGCAGTAAAAAGGAAGAATTCCCATGTAACCAGAACACTGAATCTTAGCATGATAATGTCTGTTTTATTTTCCTGGAGAGGTAAAAAAGAGAAATGCAAAAATATCCTAGAAAACTCCAAGTACTGCCTTTGTAAAAAAAAAAAACAAACAAAAAAACACATAAATAGTAAGTTATTTGTGAACCAAAATATGATTTATGAAAATGTGGGTAGTAGCTAGCTCTTGCATCGTGACTGAAGGGCAAAACTTTGTTTCTTGGTTCCAGGAATCAGTCACAACTTTCAGATATTTTGCTTTTACTTTGAGTACAACTGTCATCTTGCTTAGAAACTGCAGCAGCAAACCTCAGGCTTACTGCTTCCCTAGAATAGTTCAACATACAGTAAAGATAACTTTTCCCAAGTTGTTTACAATTTTATTCTTTAACACACTCATACTTAATTTTTATTTCTACAGTTTGAGAAGCATTTGCTAGGGAACAAAGGGAAAAAAGGTTTGCAGAGCTCTGACTTCATAAGTGAAAAAGATTGTAGTTTTCCTTTAAACAAATTTAGAACTTCAAATGGCACAGAAACCAGGAGTTCCAGAACTTGGAAGGAGTGTTGAGTTTCTTTGTACAGCCTGCTCAGACCACTGGGTAACTTTGACCTCAGAGCACTGAAGCCTCGACTATCTAATGAGAATGAAGGAGAGAAGGAGAGGCTGTGATGCCCCAGCTGGAAATGCCCTGGCATCTCCCTGGTAGCACAGCATTTACCTCACACCAGTAAGCTTTAAGTCACCAGATGTGTAAAAAGAATTTTATGTAAAACTGAAATTTATATATATTCAAAAGATTCATATTGAAATAGGTAGGAGTTTTCCTGCAGAGTGATTTGGAATAGGATTTTTCTCCACAAATAGATATGCTGAAGGAGTTTGGGTGCAGCAGTTCCACACTCTGAATGATTAGCCATTTCCAATATCCAGAAGCGGCTTCATGATGATTTCTAAAGCCCTTTTTACTTAGGGCAGAAACTCTGGTAGGCATCAGACACTTTTGCTTGCTGGTGTCAAAAAACAAAGTCAGTAGCAGCTTGCAGGAGGACCCTTTCCCAGCATAACTGGACTCAGCTTTGTCCAGTCAAACCCCTTTTTAATCCTGTTCAGTACACTAGTGGGGTAGAGAATGTTAGAAGCATGATCGTGCCTTTCTTTATTTGCTGGGCATTTAGACAGTGTCAGCAGTTAATCTTTTAGTGCATGTGACAGCTGTAATTATACATTTTAGAATCAGAAAGTTACAGTATATTTGTATTTTTCAGAAGTAATGCTACTATTCACTTTAAAGGAATTCTGTAAGATGGATATCAAAAGTAACATTAATGAGCTACTAAAGCTAAAATTATAGGAACTTACGAAATTGGTTAAACATAAAAACCATTAAACTGTTTATTGAAGCTTCACAGATATACTGCAGCTAATGAGCATTTCTGCTATTTAAATAAGCCCAAATTGAACACACATTACATGGATGCATAATTAGTCATGGCAGTCACACAGAGACTCACTTTTAAAGCTTTATTTGAGGAATCTTTTCCATTTGATTTGTTTTGTTAATTAAAATATTTTTTCTGTATTCACTTATATTTTAATATTGCTTTTGCAAGTGCTATAATTTGCTGCTGTATTTCCATTTGTGTTTGTTTGCTCTGTGAATATAGCAAATTTGGAAAATATATTCAGCACTGTCCTTTTGTTTGGTGTTATTTGTGTTAGCATCACTTGATAGCAGTAGAATAATTAAATTGTATGTTGTCTTTCATCCAGAAAGATCTTTTCAAATGATATATAATATCTCACTAGGCTGTGGAGGAGAAGGCAGCACAAACACAGGATTGTAGTTTGAATTTTCAAGAGAAAAGCTATGTTAGTTTTAAACTTTGAAGACTGAAGTTTTTAAAAGATATTCTTTACCTCTCTCCCAAATCGTGCACGAGACATTAAATATCTGCTTTGCTTGTTGTTCAGTGTCAAATACAAATTCAGAGAACCAAGAGTTCAAGCTCATGTTTGGCTCTTGGACTCTCTCTCACCCTTGCAGGGACAGAGAAGACTTCCCTTTATGGAGACCAAAGTTCTCCCCTTCTTTGTGCAGGTGGTCTAGGAGGTGCCCCCTTCAGCCTCCCTGTTGCACCAGGTGTCAGATCCAAATTGTGAGGATGTTAGGAACTCTTATATAAAATGCTTTTGAACCATGCCCTTTTTTAATATAACCCAAATCTTGGAGATTATGAGAAAGACAGAAAGAAATAGCAGTTGGATGCCATGTCACCCTTAACACCAGGGAAATGTTCTTTCTCAATTTTAAAAATACTGATCAGGCAGAAAAATCCCCTGCCTGGAGAAGAGATGTTTCAGGTGAACATATGTTGGGCATTCTTCACATTCAAAAAGCTTTTGGTATAATTATGTCCAGACAGCTATTTTAGAAAAAAGCAATTCAAAGAGATTTGAGAAATATAATAGAACCAAGATAACAGAGGTAATACCCTATTTTTCCACAAGATGAAATAAGTAGTCAGAACTTCCAGTTTTACATCATTTCATCTGAAAAACTACCTTTTCGACAGCATGTTGTCCTCAGACACCTTTACTGTGTTCAGTCTCAGAGAGACATAAGTCATCTATTAAATCCCCACTATCCAATCCTGCAGTACCAAGTTTTCTTCTGTTTTTTTCCAAACATCTCCTTACAAGTCTGTACATATTTAAGTTGTGAGAGTTGCCTAGACCACATGCTGAGATGTACAGCTGCATGCAATAAGTTATCCTATATATGACAAATATAAGATGATCAAAAGCTTTCTTGAAGTACAGACAGTCTGAGGCACAAAGAGAAAGTTAATGTATTGATTTCTGAAGGATTTTTCATAAAACTGTTATCAACCAACTCTGACCTTTAAAAAAACCCACACAAACAGAAAAAGCCCAAACCCAAACAAACCAAACCCCTCATTTTCCAGACAAAAAATGTCTCACTCTGAAGGTTGTGTTTCATGTGATCTTTCAGTAATTTAGATATTTTTATAGGAAATAATTTCTTAAGTTTTTCGGTTTGCTGCTACTCAGATATTTTTTTTGTCAACTTAAGGCACATGTATATGCCAGGTGGAAGAGATTGTGCAAGCAATGGGTCTTGCAGATAGTTAAAATACTTCTGGTAGAAAATCTGCTGCAGTCTTGCAGCTTAAAACTGTCTTCTGTGACTCAGGCTTCTGAACAAGTTGCAAAAAATTTTTTTGAATTTGAGTCCTCTTGATAGGTTTGTAAATGCCAAGGATGAGGAGGAGAGCATAGGTGGGACAAGTAGGTGACAGTGTTTGTGCCTTGCTTCTGGTTTAATAATTTTGCTCCTGATTATGCACAGCCTCCACTTTGAAATACACTTCTAATATATGATTTGGAGGTGAAAGGAGACAGAGCCTTGGAGGAAATCCCATTACTGTGATGCACAGGAGAGCTGTGTTTGAAGCTTGCTCTGGACTGGGGCCTGTGCTGGGACAATACCATGGCTTTGCCCTTTGTATTGGAGAAATCTTCATCTTCAACTGGCAGATTTCTCTTTTACATTTATGACAGTGCAGCTACATCAGTTTAATTGACCTTGGCAATCTGCATCTGCTAGTGGTATGTCCCTGAGGGACATTGCAATTTTAAGCTGCATTTTATTGCAGAATCTTTGGTTACTGCAGACAAAGCTATATAGCCCCCCCACTCCCCCCTATTTTCATAGATGCCATCAAAATTTGCTAAAAATATTTATTGAAAACACGAGTCTCTTAATGAAGCTCCTTTGAAGTGCCTTGTGAATATAATAATTAAAAAAAATTAATAGAATATTTTTCTGAACATTCATGTGTTTTTAATTACATTTATATAATGCCATGCAGTATAAAAGCATTTTCTTATTTTCACATCTACATTATTTTCTAGGACAGTAATATTTCACTTACAAAATGCCTATATGTGCAGTTCTCTAGTAGCATGAAAAATATTAAGATCTCCTAATGCATGCTTTAAAAAACATTCAGAAATTGCAGTGAAAAAGATAGAAAAATATATTTTCTTCACGTAAGCATTTAATTTTGATTGTGGTTTTATGGTTTTATTCTTAATATGTATAACACATTTTGAAGTGAGCCTTTCTTCCAGGATGTTCCAAGTTTCAATATTAAGTCAGGATGGTTTTGACTTTTATGAGAGGTATCTTTTTCGTCATTGAATTTTCTTATTGTTATCAGCATATATTTGAGAGATTTTTAGCAACAGTTTTTTTTTTTCTTTTATCAACATATTTGTCATTTATTTAATTGCAGTCAGAGAGGCCCTGGCACCTATCAAGTTTAACAGATGGGGTCTCCCTGAAGTAGACCCAGAAACCATGCAAACGAGTGAACCCTGGGTGTTTGCAGGGGGTGACATTGGTGGTGTTGCTAACACTACAGTGGAATCTGTAAACGATGGAAAACAAGCTTCCTGGTACATGCACAGATACATACAGGTGACTCTTTCAAAAGCATTTTTCTTTTCCTCATTTTTATCTGCTTTTAGATACTTTTAAAAATAATTTCATTGTGGTTTTGATTAATTACACAAATTTTGAGAAATTAATACCCAGATTATCTGGTGATTAGACCATTACAGATTCATTCAGCTTGGATCACATATTAGAGTTTGGGTAGATGAACTCAGCTTTCTTACATTTTCTTAACACTAGAATTCAAGCAACATTTTCTTGGCCCCAGCTCTGAGTTCCACTCAAGAGTAGTAAGCCTCCCTGCACAGCAGACACTGTGAGCAGAAGCTGATTGGGAAAATGGGGGAAACTACTAAGCTCCATAAGTATTAAAAAGTAAAATCTTCCTGTAGTGCCTAAAGTAAAAATTGCCTGTTGCCAATGATGTTACCTGGGGAAGACATTTTTAGGTTACTAACAGTTTACAGAACTCTTAGGTTGTCTACCCTGGAGCCCAAGTTTGCTCTGATGAGACTGGTAAACTGGATACAAGAGCTTGACAAAACCTAAACATTAAATGCACAGAGGCAAATAAAACAGTGGAGAATTTACCTGAGAAATGTAAGGCATCAGACTTGAGAAACCTGGTAACTATGTGTCTCCCTTTGGTTCTCCTTTCATGTTGCTGACTGAGCACCTCTGCCCTGATTTTTCTAGTAAAAGAGCACTCCTCTAGTAGAGGAGCTGCAAAGGAACCTCCTGAGACAGAGACACAGCCTGGAGAACCAGCTGACAAAAAGTGTGTTGGTAGTGCAGGGAACTTTTAAGAAACACGATACATGATTCATTCTCCCACATAAAGAGATTTGAACAACTGAAGTTGGGACTGTAACAGCTCACTGTCTTTCTCCCCCATCCATCTGCTCAAAGCCTCTCTGATTGCATGTTTGTGCAATTTCATGCTGTTGGGGTCTGATTTCACTTCCTAAAAATACTTCAACTGAAAGCTTGTTGTTAGTATCCATGCATACTTTTTCTCACTTGTTCTAAAGCACTGTTTGTGTCCTGCCTTCTTAGACCCTATGAAAATGCTGAGTGTGAAACATCTTTAATCCCTGACCTGCTTGGTTAGTTTCTCAATGCACAGTGATTTGGGGTAACTGTGGTAGGGGAGAGAGGGTGTCTCCTGTTTTTTGTCTTCTTATTCAACCTCTCAGAAATACAAACATCACTTATAAACCCTCCCTTTATCATGTTGCTTCCTCCTCAAAGCTTTTTTTTTTTTTTCCCCTTTGGAATGTATTTAATACTTTGGAAAAAATCTGAATAGTCATGGCTTGAGAATTAGAATTTTAAATCAAGCAGACTTGTGATATTAGAGCATTTCTCTTACCCTTTGCAGGTTTCAAGGCAGCTTATTCAACCTTACAGTCTCAACAGGAAGCTAATGGGAAAGCCTTACAGCAATCTTCACAGGAAAGTTTCCAAATGTCAGGTGTCACCTTTCCAGCTGTTAGATGAATGGGTTGCCCAAGGGCATTTATTTGGATGTGCAGCCCTTGTAAAATCTGGTTGCTGTGGTACCAAATGCTGTAATTTGGCAATTTACTTCACCAGTGTTTGAACTTAGTAGAAATTTTAGTGACTGGAGGAGAGTTTTGTTTTAAAGAAGTTTTTTAGAGAAGGATAGTATTACCCTACTGTTTATAGGGACAGGTGTGTGCACGTGTGCCTGCCCTTGTGCACTCGTGCACACACTCAGTTCACAGCTGAACTGTATTCTGGAAACTTCCAAAAGCAAGTGAAAAAATACCCTTACATTCTCTCTTTGCTGTGAGATTCTAAAGCAGGCAACCATCCTGTGTGTCTGAGTGTCTGAATCAAGAACACCTTAAATTTTAAATAAATGCATTGATACTGTCTGTGTTTCAGTTAAGGAGTAAGTAGCCATTTCCAAAATCACCCACTATCTCAGCACCAGGATCTATAAATAATGCTGTCAGTCTTCATCAAAATAAAACTATTCCATAGAATTTCTCGGCTAATCCAAGACCATGTCAGAGAGTGTAACTCAAACCCACCCTCCTGACTACTTGCAGAATGCACTGTTTGAACAGCACGCTGCTCGTATCCCAACCTACTCCAGGCAAAAGGCTAAGCGAACAGATGGGCCTGATATGTGCCCTGAAACTCCAGTCATTGCAAGCTCTGGCACATGGTCAAGTCAGGCGTGAGATCCAGACTCAAGGACTCTTCAGCAGAAATGCCTTATGTTCAGTACTGAGAGTTATTTACAGAAGCTTCTTGGCTGCTCTTATGCTGGAAACTTTCCATCATTAGTTGCCTAAATATCTCCTGCCTCTTAACATATTCCTCCCACTATATGAGGCATAGGTTCATCTCAGAAATTGTTGCCTGCAGCTGTGTCAGGTTAGTTTCTACAAACATGACCGGTCAAAGCCTAACTAAGGATAGTTGTAGTAGAACCTGCTAGGAAAGGCAGGCAGTCTTCCTAGAACCGTCCCTTGCAAGTCTTGGAGATCCAAACAGAATCAGCCCGATTCATGCAACTATCCACTACTTGCATTTTCTCACAATTCAACCTTCTTGTCTTATTGCATGAACGATGTAAAAATTTCAGTTAAATAATCTTTGTGATTTGTGTAGTTTGAGGATTGTAGTCCTTCGCTTTTGTCCAACGGTGACTTTATGATGTTGTGCAGAAGCAATATAGGCTGCTGTTCTCTTCTGTGCCTCAGTTACCATTCATTTCTTTTTGTTCAGTGAATGGATTAATAGTACAATAGTTTTATTAAAGGTAACTCACAATTATTGCAGGATTAACTTAATTTTCTATGCCTATCTTGAGAGCAAAGATGCTCCAGTATTTTCTTCTTGGGTGATTGTGCCAGTCTTAATGCCTCATTCCTCCTCTATTCATACGCTTACCTATGGACTGTTTTCCCATATATGACAGTCAAGCTTCCATCTTTTTCTCACTAAAATGCCTCTTTGAAAGTGACTTTTTTGTTCTGGTTCACAGTAAGTTTTCTTTTATTTAAATTTCTTTTTCTTTACTGTAATCTTCCAGTGTGGCAGTTTCTTTTATACTTTTCCTAGACTGAAATGTACATGATACATTTAGAGAATAGAGATCTGGATCCCAACTGATATAAATTACACTTCAGTAAAACATTATTCAAGATTAATTTTGAGCGCATCACAGTGTTATTTTGAACTACTATTGTATACTATTGTATATTTTCTATTTTTTCTTTACCTATGCTGTCAGAAAATATATGGGCTTTGTATCTGAAAAGTATAGGGTTGATTTTTTTATCAAGATTGACCATTCTCATATATTCCTTGAGCATACATGAATATACATTATTTCATAATCAATACCAGAATTGGGAGGTTCCCAGGAAGCTTGAATTTGAAGCTATTAGTTATGTTGTCTGTTTCTTTTGGATAACTGCAGGGAAAAAATGAATGTCCCTTTGTTTAGCTAGAACAACATACGAAACAGTAGCATGCAGCAATAAAGCACCATTTGCTAAAAGGTGAATTAAAGGCAAGCTCAGGAAGCCTGGTAAATTAGTTGCTTGCCTCTGAGTTAGCAGTATGTCTGTTACAGAAAACTAGGACTTAGAAAATCTCTGTCAAAGTGGACAGAGCCCTGAGCAAAGCTGCTGTAGCTGACTCTGCTTTGAGCAAGGATGTTGGATGAGATAGTCCCCAGGTATCCCTTCCAACCACAACCAGTCAGAGATTATATGAAATAACATAAATATGTTTACCACAAAGTTAAATAATGAATAATTGGAGAGAGGATAGCAGAAGCAAGGGAGAAAACACATATTTTAGGATCAGACTTTAAAACGAAGAAAGCCAGAGTAAGATGGAAGTATTCAGGAAAACTCTTCCAGGCAGTAGGATTTGTGGAGAAGGCTTTCTGTGAAAAATGACTGTAATACAGCTACTCGCTTTCACAGTCTATCTTTGTTAAAGGCCAGGAAATGCAGTTAGACCATATCACTCTGGTTAAGAATTTTCTCCATCTAAAGAAAATTAATGTCAGAAATTGTATCAGGTCTAAAGCTGAGTTCCTGTCTCTCAGCCCTGCACTGCAGCCCATGTGCTTTTTGCCTTCAGGCGAATCCTGTTTAGGGTAAAGCAGACCCACTGTTTGCGGTATGCTGGGGATTTTTCACCACCCTGTTCCAGTCTCCAAAAAATTGTCATGATTTCAACAAGTACCTGCAATATTGTTAGCTCAGCTGGTTGGCATCAAATTAAGAGGAAGAATGGGCCACACTTTTTGTCCTCTACTTCTAAAAATCAAGGGAAGAGTTATTATAAATAAACTCTTGCCTGTAGGCTTTCTTTTCCAATTTGTTTGTGCAATGTCAGGGAAATCCTTCATAAAAATGATTTCACTTTCAGGAAGCTATATAACATTTTTGTTTGCCAAAAATTTTGCTTTGTAAAAAGCAGTGCATCAAGGCTTATAAAATATATTTATTTTATAAGCATTGTGCTGAAAGGAAAAAGCCAGCAGAAAACAGGTCTGAACTCTCGGGTTTTAAACCAGCCTAGGAAAGAAAAGGTACTAAAACAGACAAAAAACCTCCTCATCCCATCTGTGCTTATCAGTTTTCACAGGTAAAAATTGATTAAATAAGTTCCTTAAAAAATAATCCAAAAACCCAAAAGGCAGCAATTCATAAGTGTCTGAGGTTTTACTCTGCTATAGAAAATCTTCTCCAAACTTCAAGTACTGGTTCTTTTTGTCCTGCTGAAAAAATCTTCTTTTTAAAGATAGAAGAAACTGCTGTGCTCTTAGCTGTGACTTATTAGGAGCACAGACAGTGTGGGACTACTGTGTTGGAAGTTCCTGCTTTATTTCTTTGTGATTTTATTGAGTCAACCATTTGAGTGAGCAAAGATTTAAATTCTACCCACCACAGCCTGATTAGGATGCTGTTGAGTATCCATACATGAGAAAAGCTTTTCTCTTTACAATTTTTATAATAGATGCAACACATACATTGGATGCTTCTCACTGGCTCTTCAAAGAAAAGACACTTTCAAAACAAAAGTGACTGTGGTGGCACAGCCATAACGTGTATGATGTTCTTTGATGGCAAATCAGACTCTAACTTTGTTCAATCTTGAAGTATATTCATACTAATACAAATAAATATAAACCCAATATTAGTTTTGCACAGATATGGTCCTGTCTAGTCCATATAAAATCTTTCAAAGTGGGGGAAAACGGTTTAGAGGTTCACAATGCATGGAGTTAGGGCTGAGTAATCCTCCACATGATGTTTTCCCTCATTTTTCACAATTTCCTACCCTTTTCATAGATTGGCACCTGAGAAGAAAACTAGAAAGGGTTCGTCTGCATACCCTGGGTTTTTTAATCTTGCTGTTACTGACTGCTGTAGGGAACAGAGATGACTCTTCAGAATTGCTGAACAAACCTTTGGACTGAACCAGGCTTATCAGTACAGGATGTAAAATAGCTGTTTCTTCATTGTTGTTGTTGCTGTCATTCAGTTTTTTCCAGTATAGCACAATATTTCAGCATGAATACTATTTGGGCAGAAGATGTTACATAGGCAAGTGTTTGCATGTTTTGCTGATTTGCAAGTCTGAACACTAAATAGAATAAACTTTGGGTCATTATATATTAATTATTTCCTTATCAGGATTAATAATAAATTGTATAAAAATAGATCAGAAAAAAATTCTGTGTTTTTTTTTTTAAATTTGTTTGGTTTTGGTGTTTTTTTCACAGTCCTTATATGGTGTTGCAGTTCCTACGGTTCCAGAGCTCCCACTCTTCTATACTCCTATCGATTTAGTGGATATCAGTGTAGAAATGGCTGGACTGAAGTTTCCAAATCCTTTTGGCCTTGCCAGTGCAACCCCTACTACAAGTTCTTCAATGATTCGAAGAGCATTTGAGGCTGGATGGGGCTTTGCTGTCACTAAAACGTTCTCCCTGGATAAGGTGAGGAAATATTTTAATGTATATTTTGCATATAACCATTTCTTTCTATATTTGAAAAATCTGAATCTTTGGGGAATGGCTCTGTTATATCCAACTAGCATAAAGATAGCAGGGAAAGGTATGATGCTTTGTATAGTTTGTATAGTCTGTGAGGTTTCCACAGCACAGTGACACAATTTCTGGTTTTGTTTGTTGTTACATTCTTCCCTTTTACTGCCCCAACCTTTAATATTAGCCAACAATTAAGTGAAAAAATCCATTTGTTAAGATACTGCAATGAAAGTGTTTTCTGTGAAGGATCAGAATGCAAAGGGAATGAGTAACAGCTTTGTCACATAACTCATGAAAGGCAGATTCTGTGCCAGAGGCTGCCAAGATAAGCCATTGAACTGGAGGTGCAGTTGCAATGTGGTAATGTGGCTGCAAGGAGGAGGCTGGGTGGGTAGTGGAAAAGAAGGATGGAGGCGACATAAAAGAAGCCTATGGAGAGAAGAGCACAGTGACATCAACCTTCAGTAACATGTAGTGGAGGAGGAAGGAGTTAGAATTAAGTCTTGAGGGCTATGGCTCAGTGGGGCACCTTAAATAAAGCATTTTGTGTAGTTTTAAGCATGTAATTGCTTGTTTGAATTCAGGAAAATTGCAACTTCTTGTTGCTACATTCAAAATGGAAAAATGAGACTGAGCAAGAAGTTTAGAGAGTGAAAGAAAATAACAGCTTTGATAAACAGATCACAGAGAAAAGAAACAGGTTTTGGACTGGGATGTAGATATGATTTGACTTGTGGAGAGAGGAAGAAAAGCAAAGTTGAATCCTTGGACATAGGCCTGAGTAACAGTGTGAATAATAGCAATGTATTGTCTACCAGTAACAAACAGTAGTGTGGGCTGAAGAAAGCTTTTGAGTTTAATTTGGATACGAGAGCCTTTATTCTTGGTTCAGAGGGGGGATATACAAGTGTGCTGATGGATGGAGCAGAAGAGAAAATGTGGATTTGTTCCTCCACCACCTTTCCATGGGTAAGTACCATAGGTGAATTAATTATAGAGGGTCCCTCTCTAGTATGAGGAAGCTCTAAGGACAAAATGCTGTATATTGCTACAGAATACAGTGAAATATGTCAGGCTGGATTCTGCTGTCACGCCTGAAGTAGTCCTGAGGAAGTAAGTGCTCCTCTGGATTGCAGTGGAGATTCCAATCTACTTCACAGGGCTTCTTATTACAACACTTTTTAGGACTTAAATGTCTCTCAAGTATGTTTACAACTGACCTACATGTATAACATGCCATCAGCTGTAATTATTCAGTGCCTAGGCTACAGGCAACCCATAGCAAGTACTGAGACTTATTTTTTATCGGTTTTATTGCTGGTATGCTGGCAGTCCTGCCAGACTGCACATTGATTACTGTGCATCTCGAGAGCTAAACAGACACAGGCTGAGTTCCAGCTTGGGTGGGAGTTCAGAAGGAAAGACATGCATGTTGTAGGAAGTGATGTTGGTGCTATACTAAGCAGCAGACTCTGAGTCATTCCTGAAATGGCGACTGCGGAGTGTTCCACTGGATGCCATGCTCTGGAGGTGTGACTCAGATGGAGATCTTTCAAGTTTTTTTAAAGTATTTGTTGCAATAAGATGCAGAATATTGCAGGCATTATTTGTTTTAAAGTTAATAAGTTCAGAAAAGTGCTATCTAGTGAATTCTAGTTCAGTGATTGTTATTTCTACCTAAGCTTCCTTCTAGTGTTCAGCAGGAGACAGTACTCTTTCTCTGTGCCTAAACTCTGGAATCATGTGTTGTGTTTAGTAGAACTGTGTCCCACCCAAGTGCTGGCTAGATTTCTATTACTGTGTTCTTCCTAGTACTGCACTTCCCTCAGGTGTTAGGCCTTAGTATTTGTGACATGATTTGAGATGCCTGGCTGAGCGGTGCTGCAGAAGCAAAATTGCTTTTATTTATCAGAGTAGCATGGTACTTAATGCTACAAAAATAACTATTTCAAATGGGAAGAAATGCTCAATTAGGTACAGCAGTTCTTATGTGAACAGAGTATTACAGAAAGGCTGCTCTTGTTGACTTAATGCTAGAGCAAGTTGTTGGTAGAGAGTTTGAAGTATTACAGGTTGGCATAATGTGCTTTTTTCTTTAACTTAGCTTCTCATTACGTAGACATAAATCTTGTGCAGTGTTAACCAGGGATCAGAATGTTCTCTTGGGCTGTGGTACCATTGGTGGGGATTTCAGACTGAGCTGTCCTGCCCAGCTAGTCACAGTAATAGACAAGAGGATGAGGACTGAAGCTTTCCTGAAGTAAGCCTACAGAGTTGGTGGGAGGAGGAGGAGCAGCTCCCCAGACAGTAAAGTTCCCAAGAGCGGAAGAGCTTCTGGGAGGGGGAAGAAAGTTTGCTAGACGGTTTTTGGCAGCTGAAGCTTTTCCACTTCAGCCTTGATTGTATGTGATACAAGTGGGATTCTGTGTTCTTCCCTCATCTCCTCATGTTGTGTGTCCTGGTAAGGCTTTACTGGCAGGCTTCTTTCTGGTTTGCCTAGTGTAAGCTGCCTGTGTGACCATGGGGAGCTCAGCAGCAGGAGAAATTCTCCCTTTTCCAGAGCCGGTGACTGAATTTCCCACTGTGTTCAGACACTGACAGAGGAAACCAGTGACTTCCCTGTTTAATATGGGCATCCTTTGGCACTTTAGCAAAAGTGACTGATGCAGGCTAAATTTGAGTGACAAATAGGTAATGAAAAGCATACACAGCCCAACCAAAAATTTCCATACATTAACTACGGTGTGATGGAATAAGGGCAGAGAGAAAAGCATGATAAATCTTGAAAGAAAGGGATCCAAGGACAGAGAGAAAAAGGACTCAGGCTGGATTCTCATAAGACACGGGATTTATTTCATATGAGCTACTTCTCCTGTTCTCTCTTTCCTCATCAAGCACAGAAAGCTCTTCTGAAACCCAAGGTTAGGGATCCCTGCAGCCCATGAGAGGCCCTACTGCCTTGAACAGAGGAACTGTTGGGTAACAGTGCTGGAGTTCAGCCTCTGGACCATAATTGACTCCTCTGGACCTTCTAATCGTCGTGTGTCGTGGCCTCACCTTGAAAGCTTCTCGTGCTGCCCAGAGGGAGTTAGCACAGAGCGCACTGTTCTGTGCCGTGCTTGCTCTCTTTTTAAACACCCACGTACCTTGCTCATAATTGTCTTCATGACAGCCTTGGTAGCATTTTCTGTTTGTAGGGTGAGCATTTCAACTGTGAGTGATTCAGCAAAGTTTGTTCTTGCATACTACTGTATTATTGTTGAAACCTACAAAAAAGCTTACATGAGCAATAGCTGAAATTCCTTTAGAGTATTTATACTTCTAAATATACTGCACTCTGAATACTTTAGAAGGTGCTGGATATGATAGTGTAGAGCAAATGTTAATCATAGGGGTCTGTACCTGTATGTGTCTGTTGGAATCGGTGAGGGAGATAGTGACTTGTAGAATGTTATTTACTAAATTAAACATCTTTGCACAGCTGCTTTAGTATCAACTAGATTTGATTTCTTCTAGGAAAGGGAATAACTGCTTTTAAAATGGACAATCACTAGGAAAGACAAATGATAGCAGAATAGAAGTGTCCCTTCACACACCTTTTTGTACATTCGTATCTTCCCTTTTTGACTGCAGGATCAATAGCTCATTCCTCTGTTGGTTCAAATAGTATTTCTGTCTTGTTCAGATAACTGTATGCAGCAACATATTATTAATAAGTTCTGTTTGCACGGTATTGAAGGGAAATGGGGGAGCTGCATATCACAGAGTCTACAATAAATGGATACCAATTATTACCTCTTTTAGAGCTTAGATGAACGGAAAACTACACGCAGAATGACAGATACTGCATTAATTAAACACATAACTGTGAGTGGGAGGGTTTTAGGAGAAGTGTTATACTGAGCTGGTTTATTTACTAAGAATTTATTAGTGAGTGTTGTTTAGAACACGAAATTTGCATTAAAACCTGTAATCAGAAAGTTCATATAAACATAGTACGAACATAAGTCAAAGGTTGTATGAAGTGTGTGCATCCCTATCCCCGTACTCACTACCCCAGTGAGGAGCCTATTGCAGAAATTAGGGTTTTATCAGCTGAATTCAGGCTTTGTTGTTTTCTCACTGCAGTATATAGGCTGTTTTGAAAGATGAAAAAACAACTGGGTTAGCAGAAATGTTTGCTTTGATTTTTAGATGCTTCCTTCACTTCTGAAATTTAATTCTGATTAATCAGATACATCTGTCTTTATTTTGTTGTGACATGCATTGATTTGTGATGCTGTCACTTTCAATAATGCAGAAACAGTTGCCTTTATTATGAGAACCAGCAGAAATCAACATGCAGACTAACTTCATTTTTAATCTTTAATTTTTTTCATTATATATGGAGCAAGTTGCGTGGATGATTTTAAAAACAAAGCTACAATTAAAAATAGATTAAATTTGAATTAAACCATAGTGGAGGAAACTTTCTAGCCATAATATATGTTTATGCAGCTCCCAGATGTAGATTTCACAATACATTTTCAGAACCATTTCTGAGTAAAAACTGTTGCTGGCAGAGAATTAATTAATTTGCCCAGTATAGATCACATTTCTGTGTGCTGTTGTTACAATATACACATTCAGGTTCCAGCTAGTTCTTTCTCTGTACATTTGCACTGTGTGCACCTTGCTTCATAATTGAAGGTGGTAAAAAAATCATGGTACAATGATGCATTGTTTTCCATAACATTAGTATTTCACAGAAGTGAATCTGTATTACAAAATGTATATTTTTGTATGATATTACAGCATAGTAATTTAGATTAAACTAGTTATAATTTATGGTGCCAAGCCAAAAAGCTATTTAAGATGCATTAAAATGCAGAACCATGACATTTGAAATTCTGATGTTCTTAATATGACAAAGGTTATTCTATGGAGTTTTGCTATAATATGAAATATTAATATTTCACAATACAGTTTTGATGAAGTACAATTTGCCTAGCTTGCATATGATAAAGAAATTAAATGCTTACCAAGGGAGTTCAGTGAGAATTAGAGCCCCGCCTGAACATCTGCTTGAAATGTTATTATCCTGTCCTACTGACAGCATCGCTCCCTCATTGTTTTTCAAGATTGACAGCTGAATATTGTACTGATTTCTGCAGCAAATATGTCTAGGTGAACTTTGTTTGGTTTTTAGGAATTTAGAACATGCTTTTGATTTCCATCCTATAATTTTATTTTTTTTTATAACTTTGACATTTGTAGATGCCAGATTGAGGTCTAGTATGCTGTAGCAAAGATAGACCATTGACTTGCAACGAAATGCCAGTTGATATCTCAGTAAACAGAAATATTACTATTCTTTATTGTGTGGTCTGTATGAAAGCTGTATGGGCTTTCTTTGGGGAGACAAATGATCAGATTGTTAATGTCAAATATAAAAGGGACTCTTTGCTTTTCTACTAAATAGCATTAGACAACTTCTATTAACTACATTTTTTGAACAGAAAAATGAGCATTTTATGGGATTCCTTAGCACACGATACTCTCAAGTTAAATTATTTTCTTGTTTTACAAGTTTTAAAATTACTATTATTAGTTTTAGTATTCTTAGGAGTACTTTGTCCTTCATTTTGTGCCGTATTTCTGAAAAATTTTAATAATAAATACCATCTTTATTGTTTCACAATTTTCATATTTTTAAATCAGTGCATAAAATCAGCAACGTTTAACAGAAGAGGTAGAAGGCTATGCTAGGGAAATGCTATAGAATGTAATTATTATCTTTTAAAATGCTGTAGTTATGCCATTTTATTTTTATACAGAAAATGTGTTATTTAGCTACAAAAAAGGAACAAATAATTCTGACAATCTGGGTAAGTAGCAGGAGAACAGGCTTTCCTTCTTTTTCTCTGATATGTTCAACTTAAGAACCAGATCTCATCTCTCTACTTAGTTTTACCCCACTATCTCTAACCCAGTGTAAAGAAGGCTGGAGACTTCTTTACATGCAAATAACTCCAAAAGCTTCAAAATTGCTGAGGAACTGGAAAGGACTGCATTTAACCATTCTTTTTCCTCTGTCCATATACCTGGTGATGTAGGGGTTTGGCATATCTTCATCCTGGAAGAATCTGTCTAGAGAGATGTAGCACAGCTTGAACACAGTGAAAGAGAGACCAAAGATTCCAGAACTGAGAGCTTTAACAAAGTCATTATTGATAAGCCATGGCCTTTCCTACCACAGCTGAAGTGTGCACCAGGTAGATGCACACCTTAAATAGTTGCAGGTGTGCATCTTGCCACCAGTGAATTTGCAAGTGAGGCACTTTGGGTCATTTAAAAATCTGTTTTTACCATCAATTATTCTGATTATTTTTGCCAATTAATATTTCTAATGCTGATGGTAACAAACTGCATTTTTAAAGCTAGATTTTAACAACAATCTGTAAAAAGTCTCTCTCTCTTTGTGTTTGTATTTACTACTTTAGAAATTAAAAACTTCTTACAAGTTTGTGATAAAAATTAAGCCTCTGAGGAAATGTTTAGTCCCACTCTTCCTGTAGCATTAAGTAACACAGAAATGCTGCATTTCTTCTGCAGTGAGAGTCTGTCTTCTGCACAGAGTCTCTCATGGAGAAGTGTGTTATCTCAAGGCGTGGAGCACAATGTGACAATTCATCAGTGGAAGACGGGGATCTGTCATGCAGGGGTGTTGAACATTGGGTCAGTAAACCTCATCCCTGCTAAAGGACAGACTTTTACAACCAGAGGATCAGTAATTTTCTTCCCCTATTATCACTTTTTCTGCCATTCCTCACGGAGCAGAGTGAGCGTGGCTGTAACTTCTGTGCCACAGAGTCTAAGCTGGCAGTGGTTTACCTTCCTCAGAGCTGCACATGAAGCTGGCCAGCAACGGTAAAACCACAGATGTGTCCAAAACTGGTTCTTGAGAGGCTGCAGGATTCTCATTTGTGTCTAAAGGATTTGGCTTCTGTTCATCTGGGGATTTTTTATGCAGTATTTAGAGGTTGTTTCTTTTTCCTGTATTTTTCTTCTGGAGTCAGTGGTTCAAAACAGTGTAGCCAGAGTTCATATACATATACAAAGTGTAAGTTTGAACATTAATCTTCAGCTTGAATATTTTAGGCAGATTATGTATAAAAGACTTGTAAATCGCTCCTTAAGGTATTTTTTAATTTGAAAATTGTTGCGTGTTGTAATGAAACTTATAGTGCACTTAAATTGGCATAATTGAGAAGGAGTTCCTCTGTAATTCTGAAGCACCATGCAGACTGCAACACTGGGTATTTTCCTACATCAGCCTTTATATAAAAAATAACTTCCAAAAATAGGAGTCTTCATTCCTGCTCAGTATAATAGGTGCTTTTCTGGTAGTGACCAGAACTTGAGAGGGTGTAGTTTCTATTCATAGTGCAACTATTGCCCAGTCAGTCAAGCAAAATGGATGCCAATTTTGCACTGGTTAAAAATCAGAACAGTATTTCTTTTTATAATGAAGAAGCTACTTTGCTCTGAACTAATTTTGCTTTATTTACCTTGTTCTTCTGAAAATATCTGCAAATATTTGTCAAGAGAGACAAGGAGAGTACACATGCATGATTTTCCAAAACTGCTGAGGATCTGCAAGTCCTGTTGGCTGTGTCTGAAGTACTCAACATTTTTGGATATCACATCCTGTATAAACAGGATTCTAAAAACCAAATATGTAACATACTTGTGTAAAATATTGTTCAGCTATATTTTTCTGTAGTTGTTTTGCATGTCCTTGGAAAGTTGTTGGTGATTTTGACAACGACTCATATAATTTTTTATCTGAAAAGAATTCAGCTAAAAAGGCAGCTTGAATATAAGCTGGAAATTGGTAAGTGTAATTCTGAAATTTAGAATTTTCTTATTTGTTCCATTCTCAATTCAGATTTGTTGCAAACCATTTAATATTGTTGCATTGTATTAGTTGCATGCAACCAACTGCATCTAACTTTCTTAAGTGGCATATATTTTATAACTTACTAGAAAAGGTTTTAGGAAATTGTTTTTAAGTTATATTTAAAATGCACCTAAGACAATCACAGCATAAGGACATATTTAACATTTTTTAGTTTCTTAGAATAAATTAAAAACTTCCCTGTTTTTTTTAAATTGTTAAGATACACTTTAACACTTTAATAGCTAAGCACAGATATTCAGGAAAAAATGAAATCTTTATTTTGTCATTACAGAATTCAGAAATTTCCCTTCTTTCAAGTCATTTGACTTGAAAGTTTTTTGACTCTCCCCATTTGGTTAAGGGCATCTGTCAGAGTTTGGGCTTTTCCCCCTCGTTTCTACATTCTAATTACATTAAAAAATCCAGAACACCATCTGAAATTCAGTAGGCCTATTGAGATACTGAAGTGGAATAAAGGAAAATGGTTGTTATGATTCAGTTACTCTTATTTATAGTTCAGCATCTTTGCTGAGGTCAGCATTCATTGCTGTTGTCAAATGCTGGCTTCTGCAAAAGCCTAGGTGACACTTTGGGTCCCCACCTCTGTCCCCTGACATTTTAAGGCTGCAGACACCTTGGGGGAGACCTTCCAGTGCTGGGCCTCCTCCCCTGGCACCAGCTGGGTGCTGCTGCTTCAGCTGGGCACGCTACAAGGCAGCCCTGCAGTTGGGTGACTGCTGTTCTGCTCTGCACCATGATGGGCTGAGGACACCTGAAGCATCTCATGCAGCAGCTGTTGTCCCAAGATTCCTGCTTGGACCATGGACTCCTCCAACACAGCAGAAATGTGGTCCCAAACTGACTCTGCAGAGATGCTCTTAGATCAGTGTCAAGCATATATGTGTGTACAGATCGTGTTAAGAGTATTGCAGGCATTAGCTGAAATGATGTAACTATCTCAGAACTGGCATATGTTTCTACACATGGGTTTACAGGGTTTAGCTTTATCACTTTTCAAGGAATTTTTGGTTATACCAGTGTAGCTTCTGTATAAGGGCAATACACTTCTCCTAAATGTTCGAGTTATCTCAGGTCTTGAGTTCCCACTTGGTAAATGAAAAGGGTATGGCTGTGTTTGACATCTGATTTGCCCACACAGGAAGTTAAGAAAGCAAAGAGCTGATTTTTGAACCTCATGGTGGTATAATTGCATATACTCCTGATTGACATTGTTGCAAAAGCAGAATGAAGTCCCATATGTTTAAAAAAACCTGACAGGTTCTTGTGTTAAAATACCTATTACTAATCCAAATATGTATGTGAGTGTATTCTAAATAACATTTCTTATCATTATTTGAGATACATAGTTACCTAAGATTTTTTACTACAATTGCAATTGTGGGACTATATCCTTCAGTCAGGAAGTGGAGGATTTTTGTGAGTAAATCCTCTAGAGTTCATTCAAGGAGGACACAAGTGTATCCATCCTGTGAACTTTGGAATTACTACTTTAAGAAATATCCAAAAAGCTTTTGTCATTGCTAATTGCAATGTAGACCAATTTTTGGTCTACATAAAAAGGAAATAGGAATGCACATTTTCAATAATCTCTTAATATCCATGTTATATTAGTCTTTAATTGTAATTTCTCACATTGTGTATTATAAGGACATAACTTTAGATTTTTGTGGGGCACTTGATATTGCTTCAAAAATTATTTCTACTGAATTACAGTAATGCTGTTGGATTATTATTGAGTATTGACATTTTATACTTTAATCTATTTTGGCTTTCCTGGCGCATTTTGGACTATGAAGCAGTTAATTACAATTCAAGTATAGGTCTCGAGAGCAGCTATCACCACCTTTTAACTCTTCTAGAACATATATTTAAACCTACAATATGTTAGTAAGTTTAAAAATTATTTTTGTCCTTTACTTCTACTTGCCTGACTACTCTGATAATTTAGTGCAATATAAGAGTTTAAAAAAATTAAAATCCTAAACTACGTTACAAATGAAAAAGACATAAACTAATGTTATTGCTGAACATTTCTTTGTTTGCAGCTGGCCGTCTATTCCTAGAGAAAAGAAAGTCTTGGCTAGAAGACAGTTCAATAAATGAACAGGCTATATATTGATTTTTCTCTCTCTTCCCTTGTTATGTAATATGATTTCCCTTCCCTTGCAAGGGTTGCTGTTGTACAGGATAGGGCTGGGATCATGGTCATGGAAGCGTATGGGAATGTGTAGACTAAGGAAGGCTGTCACAGCAGTCAATAAGATCTGAGAGGTGTTGACTAATTGCCTGCTAATTACACAGTAAATTGTCTAATTAAGCTGATGGTTAATTAGGGTACGCTCGCACAGCAGTCTTATGGAATTTTTGTCTGATGTCTGGGAAGCAGCTTGTGTAATTGGCAAACTGGTAAGGACTGGCAGGGAACATGACTGGGAAGCCTGCTGCCAGTAGATGACAGAATAAGGATGCGTTTGCACAAAGGTTGTCATGTGAACACGCAGGGGTTTGTTAGCCTTCTCCAGCTACGTGGCAGCCAGCACAACGAGGAATCGAGCTGAAAGCTGCTGGAAGCTGTAAATAAAATCAGGCTAAAGCGTGTGATATTAGAAAAGCAGTGACATGTGCTCTTATATTTTAGTCAGTTTGAACTTTAGATAAACACAGGGTATCAAAATTCTCATGTAGAACTTCACCAAACTGTGTGACTTGACCATGGCAGTAATTATGGTATTGTGATCTATTTAGTGGAGTCCCAAAGTGATCCTGTTTCCAGGGATATGCTGTATGTGTGTTGTTGTTGAAAAAGTACAGCTGTTAATAAGGATGCTTGCCAGCCATCATACCCATCATGTGTGGCATTCTGAATGCACTTTAGTTAGCATTGTGTCCATCCCTAAATGTGACAGAGTGTGAGCAGGTCGCAGTGGTGCTCTGAATGAAATATGTGTGCACTATGCATAACTATAATATCATTAATAAAAATCTAGATTCCAGAATCTGACCCAAAGGCAATGGAAATGGTCAGGAATATTAAGCAGAGAGATCCCGGACAGCACAGGACTACAGACACCAAATACTGCCAAGCATCAGTTCTCTGTGACTTAAATTTTTCATTCAGTAAAATGACACAGTATGTGGACTTTCTTAAAGTTAATTACAAATGTAAGTATCCCGTGGAATCAGAGTTGCACAACACAGGATTGGGTCTTCACATGACATTGTGATGTAATTTTAAGTTACATATCTGCAAAATCTATGGAAAATATAGCTCTTTGTACATCATGAGCTAAACCAAAGAAAGTGTGCATGTATATATGTGGTTATTTGTTAAGAATGTTTTGATGTCACTTGAGCAACGTGAAACTTAACGTCCACTTTGGTTCTTGGAAATCACATTTTTTTCAGTGGTCTCCATCATTTTGCTTCTAAGCATTTGAAGTATGTGGTTTGGACACAGTGTCTTTCTGGAACAAAAAGAAAAATTAAGTGAATTCCAGATCTGGTTTGATGCTGAAATTGTTGATTTTAATTTTTTTATTTTAAATTTAAACCACATATATGTTTCTTCTCCCATAGGAAAAGAATTTTTAAAAAATCAAACTTTGAGGGATTAAATTATACTTTCTTTGAGTTAATAAAGCCAATTGTATCCTGTGATCTTGCTGCTGCTACCTACCTGCACAGTTAATAATGCCTTTATGTAGCACCCTCAATGTTGTGAATGTTTGTTTATGATTTTTCCTTCAAAAATAATTGAGTAAAATCATGGTACGCTAAGAGCGTTCTCACTGTGCCAGTCATCAGACACAGGACTCCAAACACTCGCAGGCTAATCTAGAAGGCCTTAAACCTGCTCTGAGGGGGATTATAATGATATCTGTAAAGTTACCCCTCTATATTTCCGCAGAAGAAAATGCTGCAGTTCCCCCGCATCAGATTCCGTGAATTATTGCATGAAACAGAACAGGTGAAGTACATTGATTCAAGTCAAAACCATATAGGGAGGCCCTGTGTACATAATTTTCTTTCAAATAAAATATACTTTTAATTTGCACTTAATATTTACATGTATGGTTTTCCACATCCTTCTGCACATATGAAAAAACAAACCTCCTCAATTAATTTTTCCGTACTGTTTTTAAGGAATATTCTTTAAAAGTATTGGAGAAACTATTGTTTTTGCTTCTGACAGCATATTCAGGAACAAAGCTCACTTCACCAGCCAACTGCAGGAACTGAAAGCATACGGTGCAACCATCACAGTTGCTTTCATTTTCTGTCATAGGGCAGCAAATGGATACATTCTAATGCATTTTATTCTCTGAAGACAAAGAAGGAAGTTCAGAGGATAATTGTTACCTTATTATATCCTTCAAAAGGAATTTCTGGCACATGCTATTATGATTTATGTTTTAATAAATCACACAAACATAGAAAAGCATGTCTCTAGTAATTCATGTGGTATAGTAAATGTATGTATGTAAAGCCCTATTGCAACACCATAATCTGTAATAAAAATTGTATGGCAATAATGCTGCTGTTAAACAGCATCAATAGCCAACTTATTTTAGAAATAATTTTTTTTAAACATACCAATTTTTTTTCAGATGCATTTATTGCTCTGTCTTACATATCTGTGGAATCTATCAAAATTGGGAGCATTTCCCAAATGTCCCTAATGCAGTCTGTCCCAGAGCATCTTCCTTGTTTGTTTTCAAGCCTCATGCTTAAACAATGGAGTGAGAGGAGCACGCTGTCGGCGTTGTGTTCAGCTTTATTGCCTGTGATGGTTCTCTCCCTGTGCAGTTCAGGAGGGTTCCTGTTTGCACCCTTTTATTTAATGTGTATATCAAGCCATAGAGAACGTTTAGTAAAGTGACATTGATTGAAGTGTTTTCAATATGTCGAAACTCAGCTTTATAACTCTCAGCTGATTTAGCGGGAGCAGCTGATTGCATTGTTCAGTGTTTGTGGGAGACTGGGGCATGGTTGAAAGCATGCTGAGCAAAAGTCAATCCAGACAAGATAGGAGGGATGCTGGGATCGTTAGAGGAAACATCCAGAGGCTACAGCAAGAGAATTATCAGTCCTTCCGGCTGAGGGATGTAGTTCCATTCCAGGCTGTAGCTGCAAGAACAGATAAGAGCCAGAAGCCTCCACCCCTTTTATTTTCTGAATACAAGCTTTGCAACAAGTATCCATGCTTTATGTTTCAAGATTAACCTACTGCCAGCCCGTGCTATATTGGACTGGGTCTTCAATCTATCCAAATATTATTAGTGGTGGCAAACTTCATGGCTTGAATTCTGCAAAGGGAATCAAAACTGCCCCCGGCCCGTGCTGCCTGTTTTGGGTGCGCTGGGATGGAGCAGAGGGAGATGCTGTTGTTGGCCACGTTTGGAGCTCCTGCCCAGGGTGATCTGTAACAGCCCAAACCCCTTAACTGCAGCACAAACTTGAAGAGCTTGGTTTTCCTCCCTAACTTTGCAAGAATTGAGGAAAGTAATTTTGGGTTTCTAGTTACTACTGGTTTTTTATTATTCTGTTTAAGTTTATACTGCTGCCAAGAACAGTGTTCTCAGAAGGTCAGTTGATTGCTGCTCTTGTGTAGGACGTATATTTTGAAGACTGACAGGAATACCTGGAATAAGCGATTTCACATGGAGGTAATACAGCTCCACATATAAATAAGCAAAATTTTATTTTCCTATCTTCTGGATATAGTCAAAGTCAGATGAATTTCTCTGTTGACATTTATGGATTTTTTTTGTTTGATATCCAGAAATGTTTTTAGCCTTTAAGAAGAACAGAATGTTGGAGTCCGTGTCCAAATTTTTGGAGTATGTAGTTTTGAGTGTCACATTTCTTTTGTCATTTCTTATTCTAGGCTGAAAATCTGCATTTATCTTGATTAAACTTGAACAAATCTATCAGCCAGAAAATTCATAATAGTATATTATAATTTCTTTTTCTAGAAACAGCAATGCAAATTTAATCTTCACTTTACAGTAATACTGTGTATATCCAAATACCTGGTTTTCTTTACTTGAGACACTTTACTCTCATAATATAATTTACATTTTCATTTCTATTTTAACACTGTGGTTAGAGAAGGCTCTAAAAATGTATGAGAGAGTGAGTAAGAATATATCTGAGAGTAAAGTATTAAAATGATAAACCAAGGACCATCAATCTTATGACTTCTTTCTTATGCCCCTCTCTACAATACTAAAAGTGATGCTTTGCTACGGTAACAAAAATTATTCTTACTGTGTGTTGGGAGTTCTGTACCTGTAGATGTATAAGCTCCGTCTTGTGATGTTTATTTCCTTGCTGTTTGGGCAGTGTTTTTTGTATGTCTTGCATTTCTTCTTTAACACAATTTAAAAAAATTAGTTCCAGAGAGTGCAAGGATTTAATGAGGTTTTAAATGACCAAAAAATAACAGTTTCTACCGAGAGTGACATATTTCATATTTCTGTAAAAATTAAATCTGGTGGTCAAACTTATGCAGAGGAGAGACTTGATTCTTTGTCCAACATCCTCCATGTCTAGGCTTCTTTCAGTTATGTTCAAGGGTTCTCATTCTTATCATGTCTCCTCCTCATGTGTTTTCCTTGTATTTTAAGAAAACATTTTCCAGCCAGCCATTTCTCTGCCTAACTGAACTGGTATCATGGGCAGTGGACCATCCACAGTTGTTTGGCTTTTGCAACATGTGCTGGACTGCTTCCTGTTCCTACTGTAAATACTGGAACACATCACCCAAATTCCTGCTTTTCTGTCTATTAATCAATAGTTCACAGTATGCTTGCTGGTATTCAAAGCCATGGTGTTATATTACACAAAATAATGTGATTTAGTAGCATAATAGGGGATGTAGTATTTGCATTCAGCACATGGGTTTACAGTGACGTGTCTTGATATAGCTGAGCTCTCAGGGACAGAGACATCAAGTGCAACAAAGAAAAACATTTTTTTCCAAGTGATGGAAATGAGAGTTGTTTATTTTGAGAGATCTTATGTAAACGTAACTGGGGGAGGAAAAGTAAGCCACTGTTTCCAGCCAATCCCCGCCTGCACACACATATCTCTGCTGGCCGGAGCTTTCCCCTTTGGTGCCGTTAGCATTTTCATTTCAAAAAACTACAGTCTGCAGTGGAAGCAGTAAAAATGTTCAACCTGTGGTTTAAATTATTGATTTTTTTGAATATTGAAGCAGTATTTCAAATGGGTTTTGTTTGAGTTACTTCAGGGTAGAGGGTTCCAGAGGTAATTTGATATCTAAAAGGCTGTGTATTTCAAAGCCATTTCAGTCTTTTCAGTTCCTTCAGCTGATTGGGTAAAATACCTTATTGTCTCCTGAATTGCAGGCAATAGATAAACTGCAGCTCAAGGTTAGCGCATAGACCAGCATCCAATGCTCTTGGTGATTTATTATGTGTACTCAGTGTCCAATCAACTGCCAAAAAATACCTCATTTATTTTTAATGCAGTAACTTATCTTCACTTAAAAAAGAAAAAATCTTTTGAGATGCTAGTGTTCACAATTGAGATGGGGGAGCTCTGTTTCCTGTATTGCTAGGCAATGATGCATAATTAAAATTCGGTGAATTCAAGGTATAAAATCCTATATGTGTAAATAAGAAGTAGGTGCATGTATTTTCACAAGTAGATCATTACATTACTGCAGAACAGAATGGCTGTAGTGAAAGAGAAGTCACTTTTAAACAACTGCAATAGAAGCAGCACTCACTCTCTTTCACAAAGGCTAGGTGATTGGTGGGTGTACACATACAGTGTTTGGGAAGTTAGCCGTTCTCAGAACCCTTCTAGTCATAGGGAATAAAAGTAAAAATGGTATTACTTTAATAAGGTGGTGAAGCCATATTGAAATGAATACTGGAGTTGATGAAACTGTGAAAACTAAATTAATTGCAGTAATGGGCCCAGTTAAGAAGGGTTATTACCACAAATGACACTAAATATCACAGAATAATGGTGTGAGTCAGGTTTTAAACAGGACTTTTTCCCTTAAGGAGACTATGGTTTAAAGAGTACCCAAACTAAAAAAAAGAAACCAAAAAAAAAAGAAACAAAAAAAAAAGAAACCAAAAAACCCCAAAAATTCACTAAAGTATGGATTATGCAAATTTAAAAGTTATGCAATTTGTTTTGAAAATATGCATATATATGGCATATATGTTTAAATAAAATTAAACTATATGAATATAAGTTGTGAGAATATGTGTGGCATGTAGAGTTTATATAATGCCCAATTGGTTTCCATCTTAATGCTACAACTACAATACAATCCTACAATAACTAGTTTCTGTGGGCGTAGTTTAAGAATGTGTCAGATTTCATTGATCCTCTTGGCATCTGCACTACAGTGTTTTGCATTGCAGTTTACAAAATCCCCTTTAAATCCCATGGGTTCTGCTGTACTGGTGTGTGCACAGAACAGTTTTATCCATCCTGTTCTAGGTGTGCAGCAAAGAAGTCTGCCCTGCCCTGTACTGGCTGCTCTAGGGGAAGGTTGTCTAAAATAGCAGAGATGTAAAAATCCAGACCCCTAATGCCTCCAAAACCAGAAACATACAGTGTATACCTGCCTATATACTTAATTGTTTTGCACATTAATTGAGCATTGGCTGTGCTGTATAGATTAGTCTCCGTATGTGGGGATAAGCTTTGGGCTGAGATTATCCTCAGTAATTCCTGGGTCTGTGAGGTAGTTCTGGGTGTGGGTGCTGTGGAGCTCTCCTTGGCCCTGATGCAAACTTGGCTTCACCACCCTTGGGATGAGATTGCTCCTGTGATCTGGCACGTGGAAGTAATGGGTATATCCTGTTTCTTAGTGACGTTTTGCAGTGAGCTGTGCCTTAAACTCCACAGTTCCATGGTAGGGAGAAGGAGGCAAAGGCAATGCCTGTGTTCTGCCCTCTCTAGCTCAGGACAGACTTACTCTCAGTATTCCATTTTTGAGCATTCACATGCCTTTTGAAGCAGGTCTCAGCTGGCTGTGCCATTAATGGTGCCAGAGATCCAGCCACAGCTGTCATATACTTTCTTGCACCCCTGTGGCAGTAATAGTGGGAACATTTACAACAGATTCCCAAATGAAACCCTAACTCAATTATAGTGTCTAACAACCATCTTCCTATTGATTTCAAGGGGAATGGACTTCATATCTACCTTATCTGTGTGTGCCTGCTAGATCCTCTGATGAGCATATTTACTTAACTGACAGACCTGAGCAATGACTCCAGAGAGGGCTAGGGCTTGGGGCTTGTTACACATTTTGTGAAAAAGGATATGCTTTGCTTAGAATATTGTTTTTCCTCGGTGGTAAGCAGGAGAATGGTCCTGCTAGGAATTTCCATATATCATGGCTGCTTTCAGTTCTTACAAGAATATTTTAATGAGCTTTGATCTTTTTGCTTTATTAAATTTGTGTTTTATGTCCCACAGGGTGGATTTTTAAAAGCCAATACAATGTGTCATTTTTCATGGGTATTTAAAAAAGTTAATAGGCATTGACTAAGCTACTGCTATGAAAACTTCAGGTGAATGTAGAGGAAAACCAGACTTGAGATGGGGCCTCTGTGTCTGCATCAAACCCCAACAGTCTGCCACAAGCAGATGGGAAACAGAGCTTGTCCTTTGGCATAAAAATTCTATGTGCACTTCAGCACTTCTCTACATGGATTTCTGCCTGTCAGAGAGGGTATAACATCTGCAAACACTGAATGTTTATTTATTAAGAGCTCAGTCTGGCAAAGCAGAATCAGCCCATCAGGCAGGAAATCTCCACTTTGAAGCTCTCAAGTGGAAAAAGCCATTTCTGTCTAGATTATTGAGCCCATGTGTGGTACCCTTGTGATGACTGATGGATGATCACACGGTGCTCTCAGAGGAGCCCAGATCTCCCAGTGACAGACCCGGGCATGCTGGTTTTACCCTTCCTGAGCTCGGTCCACCCAGGATTTGCATTTCCAAATGCATACCCCTGGAATGTTTACATCCTATCCCAAGTTCTGTTTGAGCCATCCTGCTAGAGAAGTACAGAGTCCTTATCAGTCAAAATATGCCAGCAGAGTTTGTTCCATGATCCAGGGGGTCAGAAAAAACCTATTAGTCATTATAAAAATGGTAACTAATTCAGGATGATAGTTTTAGTTGCAGTGCAAGATCTGAGATTCCTTGCAAGTTGATTCACATAAAAGTAATTTTGAAAGAATCAATTATTTGATTTTTATTTATTTAGCTTAAACCTATTCTGAAAAGTAATGCATCTACTTTTATGTCTATAAACATAAAATTTAACAGTTTGTATGCAATACTCTTATGTGGTTCCTTACTCCATAGCCAATACAAAGAGGAAAATGATATGGCTTTTTCATGAATTTTAAGGTAGATGAGGCCTCCAGCAAAAATCAAAATCTGTTTTAAAGATCCTGTCTAAAATGTAGTGCTGAATTAAAATTGGTTTGAATCTCTTACAAGATGTTCAAATGCTGAGTTAAAATTCGCAGGCACTGCTATTTTCATGGTTTGTTATCCCCATGATTTTTGTATCCAGATCTCTGTATAATCAGGCTCTGAGACTATGTCTTAGCCTTGAAATCCTTGCTCTTACAAAAGACTCTTTGGCTTCTTGTGGACTTTTACATAGAAAAAGATAAAAGGAGCGTGTTCAAAACAAAGTTAATGTTTAAGAGCTCAGTTATCAAAGTAGTAATCTATGGCTAGATTATCATTGGATTGCAAAGCAAAATATTCCTTTGGCTATTTCCATCTTCCCTGTACCTCTTTTTCTACAACTTGGAATTGTTTAATGCTACCTGGAGAACTGATAACTGAAAGTTATATACCTAGCTATTTAAATAGCACCCCAAATAGAATTTGTATTGTCCTTGCATTTCTCACCCCTAAATACACACAAATGTTAATCAGTGCTTATAGTATTTAGCATCCTCAATCCTAATGGAAAAAGAAAATATGTAAGTAGGTTCAAGATGTACCTCAGTATTTGCAATTTGTCCCCAGCAGAAAATTTAAATACATGCTTGAAGGAAGTAATGCGACTCTCATCCTGATTACTCAATCCAGCAATAAAAATATTTTGGATTATACATAAATTTAAATACAATTTTGGTGATCTGTAACTCCCTGATGTTGATTCTTTGTGAAGGAATTTTAACAAGTCTTTAAATAGGATTGTAGTTAAAAGATTTTTATTCTTGATTATTGAAGAAATCATATATTTTTCCCCTGAAGGTAGGCATCCAGTCTCCCCTCCTCCTAGGAGAGTATAATAGTCTTGATTTACTTAGAGAAATCTGGAGGAAAATATTTTAGTGATGGTTCACAATTTACTAATGGAGTTTTACAAAACAGCCTCTAGGAACAGCTAGAAATACATTGATTATATGGCTTCCCTGTGAGAAAACAGTAATTAAAATTATACCACAGATTCTATCAGGACATGTTAATATTTAATTAGGCAATAAATGAGCTTGGTACAGGTGTCCAGGGTTGTTGACAGGAGCTTTTTTAATCCATGTAGTATTGTCTCTTAAATAAATAGTTACCTCTTTGCTTTTTTCCAGTGTGAAGTTACATGCCTAATTAGCAGCCATTAGTATTCCTGTGTTAGAATTATGAGAAGAACTGCAATTCTCTTCTATTTTTCTTCCAGAGGAGCTCATTCTGTGGTCTTGTGTGTCTTGGCTTCTGGGTCGTTCTGTTAGGAACCTCCTGATACTGATGTTACCCTATTGCCTTCTTACAGTATTTTGTTTAGCAATTAGAAAACAGTGTTATAGAAACTAACATTGAGTTTTGTCTAATGATGATGTTTGAAATAAACTATATTAATTTGGTGTCCCCATCAAGTACAAGAAGAGAATTTGTATTCTCCCTGTAAACATGACTCCCTTTAGTGACTCTTCCAAACTTCCTGATGCAAATATAGAATGTATATAATATATAATGCAAATTCTTCCTTCCCCTTCCTGGATCTTCTTTTTTTTTTTAAGGGTTCTTCCCTATGTTGGTTCCTCCCTGATTTTCTTAGGCTCACGCTTTTTTAAAAGTGCCTTCTTATTCCCATTTCATGGAACCATTCAATAGCACTCATCTAAAAAGATTTAAGAATTGCTGCTTTTTTATTTGGTCAGTTAAGTACATTTACATCACAACAAGTTTTGATCACTGATTAGAGGATGATATTCCCTAACAACTGAAAATGGACTAATATTTTTAGATGTCTGGAAAGTAATTCATCTGTTAAAGAAAGCTAAGTTTTCATGATCTAAATCTTCTGTAGTCCCAAGGGTAAGCATTACAGACTGAAGTACTGTATTTCAGTTATTATGCGTTAATTTTGCACCTTTGTGAAGATACACAGGTCCTTAGAAGCCATGGCACAGAAATTTCAGTTTGGGATAAGATCAAAAGTTTCTATCAGTGCAGGTATTTTATTTATCCATGTATTGCTGTTTTATTCCATTCTCTTCTCCTCAAATCATTAGCATTGCATCATTTGCATCGTAGTTTTCTGTTCTTGTGACCTCTTACAGAAAATTAATTAATGTTTTAAGGCAATTACTGAACATTTTTCTCATCAGTCAGCTAAGGCAACCACTCATTGAGTAGTAGTTTACTATATCAAAACACCAAGACTCAACAATCATAGAATTATTTAGGTTGGCAAAGACCCGTGGGATCATCAAGTTCAACCAATAACCCTGAACTGAAAAAACAGATGCAGAAGTGAATGTCTGCATACAGACAAAACTTTCTTTCAAGAGCTGTAAGTTTTACTTCTCTCTTCTTTGATGGGTGTAGTTTTTGACCACAATACAGTTTGACAGCAGAAATTTAATCATGTCCTTCTGCTTAGACCTTTATCAGAAAGCTGATGAAATGTGTGCTCACACGGAACATTAGCAGGAAATTTTTCAAATGTCCTTCAGGTTTTTTTTTTCTTTCTCTTCTTTCCATCCCTCACTTCTGTGTCTCTCACAGAGAAACTGATATAAAGCTGATGAGAATTTGGATTTGCTTTGAAAGCATCTTTTGTTCAAAGACTAATTTTAACCTTGTGATAGAAATTGCTTTTTGTATTCTGTTGAATGTGATATCTAGTAATTGTTTGTCAAGACAAAGTGCTGTAGGACATAATACATTTCAAAAATTATCTTTTGTAATTACAGTAAAAGTGCCCTTATATTCTAATGCCTAGAAAACAAGCAAATATATAAAAAAAATAGAAAAAAATTAAATGCTTTAATTTTAAAGCAACATGGCCCTCGTATTGTAAAAAGTGGGATTTTTTTAAACCACTCAAGCAAATGTAATTGTCAGCAAAGATCAAATACTTCATTTTCTTATGAAATATACAGCTCTACTAGGAAATATTTATAGATTTGACATGAATATTGTAGTTGTTATTTTAATTTTTTATGCATCTGCTCATAATTTGTATTTTATTTGAACCTCCTAATTTATTATTTTAGGAAGCTTAGGTTTATAATATTGCGACTTCTAGATGAACTGTCATGTCTGAATGAACAAAGTTTGGGGGATGGCTGTTGTTTTAAGCAAGGACAGCAAACCATTTTTGTTTGACTTACAGTGGGGATGGGCTTGCTCCACAATTATTCTCAGATAAAGAGAGTAAATTTTTTTTTTTTTAATACACTGATTTAGTAAGATTATCTAAAGAGCTTGGGATTTCGCTGTCTTCATCACAAGTTATCAGCATTGATGGCCTTCTGTCTGGGAATCACATTAGTAAGGAAGGTGTGCTGAGCAAGCAGCAATGAGAGCAGCTTACGTGGAAATGAAGTTCGGTGTCTGTAAATTTTGAAGTTTCTCATGCGTTCTCATGGTTAAATCTTAAAGTACTAATGAGACAGTATAGAAAAATATCAAATATGTGGTAACTAAACCTCTTACTTGTCATTTGTCTTTCACACAATATGAATGGTTCAGCAGTTTTTCTCCAAAGTCCTGACGCATTGCTTTTTCCCTTCTGGGGCTGCAGTTTTCATTGCTAACTTAGTAATTTGGAAAGCCAGCTTACTCGCTGAAGCTGTAGTGTTAAATTGGTTTAATAAACACAAATGCAATAGTTTAATATTGTAAAAGCATTTATGAGGTAATGGTCTATTTTTTTTAAAAAATAGTATGCATAACTTATCTTATTCAGTCAAGAAATAAAGCAGGACATTAAGGAAGATTTACAAGCACTATTTGTGTTCCAGACTTCTGAAATATAAGTACATATTTGGGTACTTTAATCTTTGTAAACACAGGACAAACAGACATCAAAAGACAGATAAGAATATTTTTGAGGTATCCTTTTCCCCTCTGTAGCATAATAGATCTTGTATGTAAAAACTGCAGAAGCACAATTTTTAAGTTACAGCAAAGTAACTTTTCAAGATATTTTGTGTACTAGTGGAGAGAACACTTAGGCATTAAATCACCAATGTGAAAAATGCTGGAAGGCTGAAGAAGTATATTTTTAAATTCAGTTCTTATTTTGGTGAAGCAACTTAAAAATAATTATTTTACATCATATTATCATGATATACTATCTGTCTTCGAGAAAAGGAGAGCAGTGAAGAGGAGAGAGAGGGCTAGGTATAGACAAAGCAATGAAAAAAAAGAGGTGTCTTTATGATGCTTTATTCCTCATACCTGATGGTGGAGAGATTAGAGCAGTTTCTGCACGGTGGGAAGTTCTGAGATAAGTTTTTCTGTCAAGGTGGTTTTCATTTTTAAAAAATGCCTCTGTGTGCACTGAGGGAAAGAGAAGGAGAGAGGGAGGAAGTGATATGGATGAGGTTTTGTGCTCATATGGGAAGAATAAAGTCTGGCCTATTCCCTCACTAAAAAAAATGCTAAATGCAGGTGTTACAAATTCAACAGGCAGCATTATGTGCAACTTAGCAGTGGTTTGTGCACTGGAAGGTGCCAGCCAGTGGCTACGTCAAACCTCCTTGGGCAGAAATCATAAGCAAATTTTCCTGCCTTTCTCCATGAGCCACTAAATCTTCCCATGTTTTGCAAAAGTCTGCTCTACTAGATCAGGTCTTCACAGTTGTAACTGTTGGAATGGTTTCGTGTTTGTAGAGGTCCTTGCTGAGCATTCATCTTCCAGTTCAGCTGGAAAAAAATCTGACTTGGGGAAATTCAGGAGAGCAAGTCAGTGCTTTGGGCCTCATGAAAGAAACCCTGCAGAGCTGCAGTATGTCTCAGTTCTGATGGAGAGGAGGGGAGGAAGCAGTGGGAAACGTTGTATAGGAACAGTGCTGTGTGCAGTGGTATTGTTGCTTCAGGTTTCACTTGCCTTTTGTGGATGGTTAAAACTCCAGAAGGGGTGATACTAGACACAGTCTGGCTACACAGCTGAGTCACAGAAGAGGCAAATCATCACAAGACCTTGAGTGAGAGTTGGCAGGGAATTACAAGGACATAAGTCTGTGATGCCATTCGTATCTATGAGGGTGTGCAAACAGCCAGATTTCCAGAAGGCTTTAACTACTGCGATATTAGGGCAGAAAAAGGCAATGTCTCCTCCGTATTTTCACACAGGTGAAATTGTAATAAAGTTCTAGTGTAATTAGGGAAAACTGAATCTTGGTGTTGGGGGGGTGATTAAAGCATTTAGAAAATAAGTAGTAAAAACATTTCACACATAGTAGATTTTGAAGTCTATACAACTTTTTCTATATATTTTTGAAATGTTGGGGAGAAAAGCACATCATAATTTGGTTAAATAACCTCATTTTTCAACTACTGTACTTTGTTATTCAGTTAAAGAAGGTGGTGTACTGAACATAGTGAGGTAGAAACTTATATTTGACTTGTTTTTTTACATTGCAGTTTACTGTGTACTAACTTTAGGTGTGCTGTTTTGACATACTGGACTAAAATTACCTTAATAAGATATTTAATTAGATCTCTCCTTCACAAAGAGGCCATTGTGGCTGCTTTGGTGCTCTTGCTGATGTTTAGTGAGCAGCAGCCCTGGGAATGTACAGATGCATACTCCACTTGGCAAGTATAACGCCCTCCTTTCCTAGAAGAAAGAAAGGTCAAATAAATTAACTTTGTTAGAAATAGTAATCTGCTCATTATGTTTAATCTTTTTTCTCATACTAATGAAAAGAAACTGACAATGGTCACTAATTCCTATCTACTTTCATATGTTAAAGCTGAGAAAAGCTTAATTTGAAGTATGAAGTGACTTTCATTGACTTTGAGGGCCAATGCTGCAAGGCAAGTTCTCTGTGTCCATGTTAACACCTGTTATAGCATGATTAAATGTATTTTTAAAATACGAAAATCTTATTTGAAACCTTAATTGTGCATCAGCCATTTACATTGCAGAACAGCTGTACTTCAGGAGTGAATAGTTGTACAGTTGCTTAAGATATTAATTAAAGCTACAATTAATTTATTTTCTTTCCATATTCAGAATAAAAATGCCCAGGTGTTCTCTTAAGCAACTGTTATGTAAAAGGGGTGATTTTCTCAGCCCCTTTGTGTTTGATTAGTCTGTCAGTGTCCCAGGAAAGCTGACACCCTTGTGCCTGCCCAGTCTGTCAGCGTCCCATTATGGGGACCCTTCACTGAGCAGTCACTGGATCAGAGGGCAGCTCCACTGACATGTTCAGGGTCACACTCTGACAGCATGAGAGACAGCCCTTCCTGGGGCTCTACAGCTGAGTGTACAACCCACTGCCAGCAACTGCCAGCACCCCTGAAGAGCTCCCACTAACAGTTTACAGTATATTATTCTTCATTAATGGAAGAGAAGATTGTGACAGGTTAAAGTTCAAAGATGGTTAGTGACAGTATCTGGCTGCAAGATTGTATTCAAAGCAATATATGGATAAGCTCTAATTCCTAAAAAAAGCTAGCTTGAGATAATCAGTGTACATAAAAGTACAGTTCTTACCCAACAGGCAGCACTACGGGTGAGAAGACAGTTCCCTTTAGCTGATCCCAGAAGCTGTGATGGAGTCTTCCCTATCTTCTCCCCAGTTTTAACTTACTTTTATACTACTTTTTATGTTTAGGTGGAGCATGTATTGTGTGTTGGGTATGTTGACTGCATTCCATCCAGGGAGTAGCAACCACATTTTCTCCCTATAATTTTCCATACTGTTGTAACTGTAACTTTCCACTCCTCTCCATATTCTGTTTCATCCCCCTTAGCATGTACATTAACTGCAATTTTTGTAACTTTCCAGTTTTCTTTAATGTTACCCCTTTTCCCCACAGCAACCCTGTTATTTCAAGTGTTCATTAACATACCGTTAGCTGAAATATTCTGGAAAAAAATTGGTCAGAAAAAGAATGTTTTGAGCTCTGCAAATCAATAGAAACACATCAGAACTTTGATAGGAAAAATCATACAGATTTATTCTCTTGGTTATTTTTATTATATATCTTTTATTCTATTTGCCTAGTATAAATACATCAACTGAATAGGCATGAGGTGGCATACCTCTTGGGAGACTGCATTTCTACAACTGGCCTCTTAATGCATTTTTCTCCAAATACTTTTTTTTTCCCCTTGTTTTTTTTTTAATTTCTGGGAGACATGATTTTGAAATAAAAAGGGAACTCAGTTAATGAAGTGCTATCTTCTTGGTTCCCTTAAAACAATAATTCTGAGAGAGGCAAATGGCTTGATTAATTTCTACGTGTCATTAACTTCCATGCCCTCAGATGACAATGTTAATATCCACATTGTGAATTATTTCTCTGCTGATTGGTTTAGGAGAAACTCACAGTTGATATACTTATTGCATGATCTAGCACTGTGCCCATCAACCCTTTGGATGCCCTAAAACTTGAAATGCCCCCACTCTCCTGCTTTCATTGGTCATTATAGGCAGCATGGTTGCAATTTTACAATACAAAAGTCTGTGGCAATTACCAACTGCAGATGTGGACAGTGTGAAACAAAAAAAAATTCAGAATGGCTAGTAAGGTATGGACTGATATATTGATACATGCCTTTATTTAAATTTAGCTGACTAAAAGCTTCTCAGTGTCTGGACTTTATCTTTAAAATGTTGTCTCAAATCTCCCAGCCCATTAGACTTAAGTAGTTTAGAATTCAATGATCTGATTGCAGAGTTCAGAGATTATTAGAGAAAATGGAGCCTGATCAATGCCTTGGGTCGTCTTTTCAGTGTGTTAATTCATTAATCAACAGGAACAGAAATATGTATGTAATGCAAATTAACTCAGTCTCAAGTTACTGGAATACCAGAATTGGTCATACACAGAAGAGGGGAATCCAAAAGCGGCAGGATATTAGTGCTTTTATCTGTGTAACACCACTTTCTTTGGTGATGTCCTGAACTAGAGACATTTGCAGGATTAGTATGATTGTTTCTGCAGTGCTCTCCTGGAGAAATGAATAAGCTTTTAAGGCAATGGAAGAAACTCAGTAACTGAAATATTCATGATTCACAGTTGGCCCCTGATTCTATTTGTTGTTACTGTTTCTCTTCATTTACATTAACCCCAGAACAGGTTGTTTTGCTGTAATCTAGTACTGAATACAATTTCCTTAATCCCCAAATCCACATTGAATTTCAATATTTCCCCGTGAAACAGAGTAATTTTATGTAGTATATCTGTTATCTTTGCCAATTATTTTTCTTTTTTTTTTTTCTTTTCTTTTCCTTTTTTTTTTCCCCCACGTCTTTGTCCTTTAGTGTGAAAAGATACAAGCTTTGTTCTCCCCTAGCTCTTTGTTAAAAGTCTTCTGTCCTTGGTCTTCAGAGTACATGAAAGTGCTGTTTTTCTCAAGGACTATACATTGTCTCCACTGAATGGGGGAGTTAGATCCTTGATTTGTTTTGGACACTGGGGACATTCTTCTATTCCTGTATGTGGACCTCTCCTCTCACCTGCATGCAGGAACCAGACCAGCTCATCGCTCAGATCATCTCTTTGTTCAGAACCGATAAAGTTTTTAGGTTCAAACCCTGAAGTGCTTCCTGTCAGGCTTCTTGTGTCAGTTCTGTTGTGGCTTTTTAGGCACACAGTAATTTTTATTAACAATAAAAGGGTCGTGTGCATAGTCAGGATGAAAAGGGAAAAGTGGAGTTTCAGAAGAGAAAAGGAATTATCGATGCCAGCATTTGGCCTCACAATTCCTACAAGCAGGAGAAGTCAGTGTTCAATTAAAACACCAGAAGGTGGTTTGTCACAAACCCCATGGGCTGGAGCACAAGGGCTACTTCAGCTGCTCTGCCCTTATCTGCTGATTTTGGAGACAGCAATTGGCTAGCCACCAGAATTTCCTGTTTCAGTGAAACAATGTGTGGTACCATGTAAAATTCATTCCTGAGACCAAGGGCCATGAAGTGTTGGCTAAGCCCAGCCAATAGATCCTTTGCCCAACTCTTTCCTTGTTCAGCTTTCTCATAGCCATGGCAGGAGACAAAAGATGAAGAGGTTGGTAAGGCAAGTTCTGTGTAGGTATTTCACACTCATCTCAAAGAGACGATTTTCTGTTCTGTCACTTGTGTGATTTTATTTTGTATGTACATAGACAGATTCCTTGAATGATCACATAAGTTATAAATTCCATTTTTTTTGCATGAACTGTGAGTCTCCCAGTGTCTGGGGCTGTCATGTGCTAACAAGAGACAGGAGGAGTGCCAGAGTGTCAGTCATTACAGACTCTTTCCATCTAGTTTACTCTTAACTATGAGGGGCAAATGAGGAATGAGATCTTAAATAAGAACAGCATATCCCTCCTGGGAGGAACCAAGACAAAGCAGCCAGGTGGTAGTGTTTGGATTTCAGAGCCAGGAAGGATTTTTGGAAGCAGAAACAGCTTGGTCAGGAAAGATAGTGTGTTGCACGGACACGCCAAAGAGGTCTTGCGACACAGAGGCAGTAGGGAGGCAGTGACATCTCTTCTTCTTCATTGGAAGAAACCGATGTCTGTGCTGCTGGGGAATGGGAGGGGAAGGTCCCTGAACACCAGAAGGGATCTCATAAAATCTCAAGGAAAATTCAACAGTGAGAAAATGTAGGCAGAGAGATGTATGTGTGTTTACTATTTAACATAGCTCTGTGTATCTCTTGTGGCCATTACAATAAAGAATTTCTGCTTTTGAGACAGTTTGCAAAATCTGTGCATTCTCTGATTCAACTCTGTGGGATCCTGGAGAGAGAAGTTGTCATTCAGATGTTAACTATAACTGAGCTCTGGGAAAGAGTGTGTCAAAGCCATGGGGCTTCAGCAGCAGTTGCAGGGTCTGTGCAGGGGTCTCTCTTTATAGAAGGGAGAAGAGACTGCGTGGAGAACCAAGGCAGACAGGAAAACTGCAGAGTGTTCTTGCATGGAAGCAGACAGAGGCTTTGAGAGAGGCCCACAAGAGGTATAATCTAGGTAGTAGTATCTCAGTCTTTGACTTCTTAGCTGTGGTGAAATGAAAGTGAATGGAAGAACACCAAGGCTTGTGCAGAGTGAGATAACAAACGGTACCATCAGTGGCTCGAAGCATTATCTGGCAAACGTGCACACAAGCGAGCCGCAAAATGGAAGTCAGACCGCGCACATCATCATAATTTGCACAAAACCCAGGAGTTTATTCCCACCAGCAGACAGGCTGTTAGCTCAGGCTTAGTGCCATGCTACAGCAGCTGCAGAGCTGCTGCTTTGGAGCAGGGGAGGAGGCAGCCCGTGGTTGCTTGCAGCACGGTCAGGGTGGTCACTGTAAGGCCCCGCTGCACTGCCCATGTGCACCCTGTGCCTGGAGGACTCAGGTGGCACTGCTGGTCACTGGCCAGGTGTTTCCTCTCAGGGGGTGGTGGCCAGTGTGCAGGAACAGCTTTCTAGGATGAAGTCAAAGCACAGGCTCCTCTGAGGCAATTTAAAAGGAGCTAAATGCTCAAGAGGATAATGTGGAGCAAACTGATGTAAATGGTTCTTCTGCATAAACTGCAATTTTTGTAATTTGTTTAGGGAGCAAGGGGAGTGCATTTTGCTGTATGGTTTTGGTTTGCATAAATTCAAAAAGTGTTCTGAATTATTTTTTTCTGAAAATATAACTTAACTGTTGAGAGGGAGGTGAAGCTTTTGCGATGAAGGGAAAATATTGTAATAGGAAGAATGAGGATTAATGTGGTGTCCGTGTTCCAGAGTTATTAGGTCTGAAAATAGATGAACTGGTGAGATTACCTTGTATGATTTTACATAGGAAAATGGACGTATAATTATCTATCAATGTAAAATATTAGTTCATATTTACTGTATTATAATTTGACTTTATTAATTCAACTTTATAAGCAAATTAAGATTGCCTTAAATTTACATACAATGTGAAGAAAAGTCCCTTTATCCTCTGTAACTGCAGCATTTGGCAGATTCCGGAATAAATAATCTTTTGTGGCAAGGGTATGCCTTATCAAACATATGCAGATCAGTGCTAATTAATGCTAATTAAGGTTTCCTGTCTATCTAGCTGGAAAAACGTCCAAATGTTATGAAATCCAGTTAGTATGCCTATTACCCTAATTGTTTTATATGGGATGCTTCTTAATTAAAATATGTAAATTTACCTTAATTGCTATATACTAATAGAGGTTCATGTTATCTCACTAAAAATGACAAGATGGTTAGGAGGGGTACTTAAACAAATAATTCTGATACGTTTGTAAATAAATGACCTTTACTCAAAATTATTTTTAATTGGAAATTGGCAAAAGGAACATTTTGCCATCTATGTTTCTCTTTAGTTTTAAATAATGTCAGAATTTACAGTTCTTTGTTAATATAGATCTGGTGACATCGTAGCTTAATTAAGACTACTAAACAAGTCAACATTTTGTGTGTTTACTGTATGTTTCAAAATTGTTTGCTAACCTCACACTGACCTTCAGAAATGTCATACCTTAAAATACTAATCTTTATTTTCACTACTTTTGTGTTTTATGTTTTGATTTTTATCTTTTTCAACCATATAGTTTTATTTGTGAAGTTTGATGTATTGGTGTACTTTTGCTCATGCCTGGCCCATGCCTTTGCAGCAGGGAGGCTGGTGAGCTGCACCTCTCCGAGCTTCACCTGTGAGTGCAGGACAGGAACCCCCATCACCTTTGGGGGGAGAGGTGCCCACGTCTGCTGGGACACGGCTGAGGCCCACACAGGTTTCTGCTCAAGATCTTGTATGCCCAACACAGAAGCGCTGTTTGAATGGCATTTTGTATGGCTGTTCTTAGGTATTCCATAGTGGCATTTTCTTCATGATTATCATACCATTTCACACAAAGAGCAAACATTTTTTCCCCTGATGTAAAGAATTTAATTGGAGAACCTGCTAATTTAGGGAACTGCCCAATAGTTGTAGCTTTTACTCATAACAGCAGTAGATTTTTAACATACCTGTTACATTTTAGCTTATATTATATAATGTACACCATTGACACGTCTCACTTTGCAAAATCCATCTGAAAGAATATTCTGTTTTGCAGGATATTGTGACCAATGTTTCTCCAAGGATTGTGCGTGGAACTACTTCAGGTCCTCTGTATGGCCCAGGCCAAGGCTCTTTCCTAAACATTGAACTGATCAGTGAGAAAACAGCAGCATATTGGTGTAAAAGCATTACTGAACTGAAGGCTGACTTTCCAAACCACGTGAGTGCCACTCAATCACAAATATGCAACATACTTACTTGGAATCTCTGGTTTACAGATCTGTGAAAACACATAGTATTTATTCAATAGAATACAAATTGCTTTATTGACATACAGGTACATTGTTAAAAACCAGAAAAGCCCATCTAAATATTATTTATGACAGAAAATTCTGTGAAATTGCTGTTATGCAGAGGACAATCATGATTTTTTAGTTAGGCTGATGTTTACTTTCAAATAGATAATATCAAGGGAAAGAGTTGATCCAGTGTGGATGCTTGGCAGTTCAGTGTGAATAATTTTGTATTTAAGATAATATGTAATTTATAATAAGAGTTGTTACTGTGAGTTGAATTTGATAATAAAACAAATGTGTTCTTTTCATTCTTAATACAAAAATGAAAGATGCTTATAGGATTTTTATAAGCAAATGAGTGCTCTAGGTGAAAAAACCACAATACTTAAAGGTAACTTCACTACAAGGATAGAGTTTTGTTAGAGCTTGTTTGGCTCTGGGTAATATGTGTCTCAAAGGTAATAATCATGGTTGGGAGCAATGACACCAGCTAGCTGGTATAAATGGTTTTCAGCTACTGCTCTTGCGAATAAGGACAGTGAGGTAGAAAGTGAAATTCTCCTCAGTCATTATCTTGAATGGATAGAACTTGAAATCCGAGAGCCTGCATGTCTTCTTCTGTCTTGAAGTTATTACCTCCGTGGTTCAGCTAGGAGCAAAATAAGTGAATATTCCTAAATATATTATGACATGAAGATAATCAAGGGTTTTTTCTTATTCCTGGTGTTTAATTGTGCACATCAACAAGTACAAAAGTGTTTAAACATTTCATATTGATAGTCAAAGTGCTGCATGTTTAAATATCCTACTTCACTATGGATGGACTGTCTGTTTCTCTGCTGAGATTCTTGTCACTTTATTTACTGTGTCTGAGCTTCATCATAATGAAAGCATGAACCAAAAGATAATATCCTATTCCCTGATTTTGATTTTAACAAGCTTTATCAAAGTCCTGGGTATTGCATGCAGGCAGACGGGTGGCCATGTCTTCTGTAGCTATGCTATCCCACTGCAGTCTTCACCAAAAATTCCTCACAGCACTTTATGCTTGAGATCAAACCGTTCTCTTCTGTGAGGAAAAGCACTAGCAGCATTTCAAAAGGAAGATTTGAATTTTCTGAGACCTAGCATTGTGTGTGGGATGAAGAAGTCTCACTCTTCTAGAGTTCCTGGGGTGAACATCTTCTGATCGTCCCTCATTATATGTGAGTTATTACTTTGAGAATGTGAATTCAGTTTCTGCACATTGGCTATGGCTGCTACTGTGGCATCTTTGAGGCTGGTAACACCTGCGTGGGCATAGGGGAAGCAGCACCCAGCAGTAGACCTTGGCATTGCTTACAGGGATTTTTAAAACACGCCTGTGAACTCATCTAAGAACTGTCATATAATTATAATGGTAAATTTGTTGCTAACTGAAAACAGAATTTTATTCACTGAGGAGAAGTCTCTTGGTGCTTATTTTGAGATATTCTGTATAATTACAGCTTGCAGAATTTTCTTCACCCAATTGCTGTTCACTCCTCTAGAAAGGCTTTTTTCAACTTTGTGTATTTTATTAAAACCAATACCAGTTTCTGAGAACTGTTTGCGTGAACTTAATTAACAACCAAAGAATGACATTTTCTGCTCAAATGAAGGCCAAACAGATGAGGATACAAGTGATTACAGTAAAAAAACCTCTCATCTTACTAAGGCGAATTTTAAAAGCCAATCAAAACTTACACATCATTACTTTTACTGTGAAATACAAGTTAGTTAGAGTAAGGTTTACGTTACAGATGAAAAGGATGTGAGCAAAATAGCCACCTCACTAGAAGATGATCCCACAACAGCATTCTATCTTGTGCCATTGGGAAGAAGCAAACCATAAAGGGCAGCTAAATTCTCCCAGCAGGGGCTAGGATGCAAACTGAATTTTGCAATGGGTTGGTTGTGCAAGAGGACCACCAGTCACAGCTCAGTGGGAAGTGTCACTTAACCTGACATGTTGCCTCTAGAAATCAAGAACTAGCATCTCCCTTGTGCTGTGTTCACCCCTGCAGTGGGTGGCCTCATTCTTTGTCTCTTCTGTCTCCTGATTCTTGCTTGTAGCTTGCAAATATTCTCTGCCTGGCAGTCTTTCCTGGTCTCCTCTTCTATTAGCTTCTCCCTTCAGCCCCAAATCCACTTCAAGTGGACAAGGGAAAAGCTGCCATCACCAGGAACTTGCTTCACTTCCATTGGCAGTGAATAAAATATTTTAAGGGTCCAAGCAGAGGAGAAAGCAGAAGGTGTCTGGATTTTGTCTGTTAGCTGGTGAAGTATTATCAAAAGCTGCTTACTGGGGTCACCCTACCACGGGTGTGAAATGCATAAAGTTGTCAGTTCATGACTAGGCCATAATTGGGATGCGCAGTGGTTGAAGTGCTTTAGTTAGTGGGGTAAAAGAACTAACACTTCTGTCACAACAAGTCCCACTTTCATAATTTATTCACCAGGGAGATACCTGATTATGTGGTGTGTTGGTGTACTTTTCAGCCAAAATGTGGCTGGAAAAATGACAGTTTATGGTATGTTCAAGAAATTAATTTACCTAGGAAATATGAATTTAGCTGAGTAGAACTCGCCTAATGATATGAACAGGAATGAAAACTGTGCAGAAAAAAAAACAATCACTTTTACATCAGCAAATCTACAAAATTTAATCATTGGGAAGTGGATGAGAATGTTAAAAAAGAAGTTTAAAAGCCTGGGAGGAGAACTTACTGCTAAAATTTTATATTCAGATACTTGACAATAGCCACAATCTGGCCATTATCTGTGCTGGGAGCTGTGAATACTGGTGGTGGCAGTATGTCTTGGTGAGCTGGTAAAGCAAGGAGCTGTAATCTCTTTAGTGTTTGCACTGAGGAGAACAAGCTTTAGAAGAGCAAGGTTTGAAAATAGTAAAAGACTTCTCTGCAGAAAAATGGGTACCGAGGTTTCACTAAGAAGGTGATGAATGCAGTTGCTGAATAGTCTTTCTGCATCTTCCTATAACTGGTGCCCTATAGATGGTAATAAGGTAAGCAAATCAATTAAAAAACTCAATATGCAAATTACTTTGGGTCTGAGTATGTGTAGGAGGTCACAGCAAAACAAATAAGGGCTTTGACAGGACACTTTATAAAATAGATTTCAGGGGAAATTTCAATCCCTGCCAGACTAAGAGAAGTCCATCACAAGCAAGAAAATGTCTGAGAACTTTGTACCACAAGAAAGAACTGGGTTCTTGGAAGAAGATTCCAAATTGAATATTTTTTTAATATTTCTATGTTAGTATACTGAAGTCTTAAAAGTAAGTTTTGGACCTCGTAGCGCAACACAAATTAGTTTGATCTTCCGCATGACTCCAGGGAATGTACATAGGATACCAGATTGTCAGCTGTGACACTGAATCTGTGATTCAGATAGCAGTGTCGTGATGCGTTGAATTGAGAAACCTCTTCTGCTAGAAACATTAATACTCATGGACCCCCAAACTAAGCTTGAAAACTCTTGTCTTAATGTTTGTTCTGCTGCTTGCAGAATGTTGCTGACAGTCTCTCTGACAGTTACTCAGCAGAGAGCAGCTTTTCAAGGCTGAAGCTGTTAAAGATGTATTTTTGTTCAACATTTTGTTCAGAATGTCCCAGGAACACCTGTTGGGAGTAGCCGTGCTAGAGAGTGTGTGAGAACAGATCGCTGGATCCCAGGCTGGTAACCAACTTCTTTGTAGCATTGGGTGGGTTTTGTTGAGTTTTGATATTTTGGATTTGTTTGGGATTTTTTTTTTTTTATCTCTTGGAATGATGTAATTAGGTTTTATATTATGAATTTTTTTTTCTACCACAGAAGTATGAAATAAGGCTGCTGGTTTTGTTTGGATTTGATGTTTGTGTGTTCTTGGTTTAAGATAAGGGGCTACAGAGGAAGGAAAATGCAGTCTTAACAGGCATATATGAGTGCATTGCTCCTATAAATAAATTTTGGTGCAGAAACATGCAATGTTCAAACAGATGAAGCTACAAGGTGAATAGAAATAGACTTGCAACAGTAATTTGGATAGTTTACATGGGGAGGTTTAATTGGTTTGCCAGTGTGATCCCTGAAGTGGTGTACTATATTTCAATCTTATGTGTTGGACCTGCTCAGGTTTTAAAAACTAGTTTTGTCTACAGACTGGGAACAATGTTTATTTATGTAAACCTTTTTCCTTGCTAAGTCTGCACTAATAGTAGACCCTGTAATCTGGTTACTGAGAGGAATTGACCAGAATATCTGAAATTGCTGTAGATCTCCTTGAGACTTAAAATTAAGGGACATTATGTGGAAAACTTTTTAAGATACAGAGGAATCATAGACCTCACAGCTTTACTGTGAGAAGGTCAAAGTTGGATTTCTCACTAGAGGTATTAGGAATAATTTGTTTAATTTTGCAGGTATTATTATAGCTTTTGCTTTTAATGGATATTTAGAGGCCTATGGGATGTTGTACACAGTATTTGCATTTTTAGATACCAGTCATGGACTTGCTTCAGGTTATAAAAAGTAATAGTTTTGCTCTTCCTAGGGCTAGTATAGATAGCTTTACCTTTCTATCACAGAGAAATGATACTTTGTACTCCAAATACCTACTGAGCTGTACCTCCATATGATAAATTGCATGTATCTTGACGAGCTCAGTATCTACAAACTTGGAACAAAACATTTCTAAACAATCAGGTAGGGCCATGCCCATGTGGACCTCACTTGGTACCAGTGTAGAGTCACCTGAAAGGGGAGGATATGTGCTGTGCATCCTCAGGCTTATCAGAGGAACTTTGCTGAAAGTCCAGGTGCTTCTCCAAATAAACTGAAAAGGGCACAGCACAAGGGGAGAGAGCCCCAAGCTGGGCTGCCTGGAAGCCTGAACACTCCCAGAAGTGCAGAACAGCTACCTGGGTTGCTTTATCTGAATCTCAGGCCCACAAATCATGTTAAAACTCCAGAAGTTGTTATTGCTGCAGCTTAAACTTCCCAAAGCCAGCCATCCTGGATGCTTGGTGGGAGGTGAAAAAACCCACACAGCAGTTGTTAAATTCACCATATGGAAAAGATCCCTTTCACTACAGAAAACTGGAAGCAGGCCCATTCCCTTAACATCAGAGGAAATCCTAGCTGAAGACGGAAGGTGAGGTTGGAATAAGGCACTCACACTGATTGCCTTGTCCAGGAACGAAATCACTTGGCCCTAGAGAGTGTGAAGCACAAGAACAGCCAAAACTCCTCCATTCCAGTGGCTGCTGAGGTGGGTGCAAAGGAAGAGATCTCAGAGCATATGACCACGTTCCCTTTTTCTCTTTGTCATTTGCCACCAGAAAAAGGAAGGATGAAAAACAGTAAAGAAAAACACTTCTTAGAACAGAGAAGGGAAAAAGATGACTTGAAAGAACAGCAGACATGTTGACAACATACCTCTGCATGTTCCAGGGAAACTTTCTCTCTTCCCCATCCTGAGGGTGTCCCCATTGCTCTTGATCCAGGTTCGGCTCTTTGTGAGCCAGCAGGATGCATTTTTTCCATGTTCAATCTAAGGAGGAACTCGGCAAGAAGTCCAATTTACACAGTGAGCAAAGCAGTCTGGTAACAGAAATGTTGATGTATTGTGTCTTTGAGATCACATTTGCTTATAAGGATGGAAATTTTTCTGGAAAGGCTCTTTCACAACACGTAAAAAAGGCTTAAGTCTCACATGACCTGAATATTAATAAAGATGGGTCTGAGCTAAAAAATACAGTGGTGTAAATTTTCACTCCTTGAGGCTTAGGTGTTAGTAAAAAAATGAGAAAATACAGGAAAATTCTCATCTATCACCGGCATGTTTTGATAGTCATGTTGGCTATAGCAGATCGCTTCAAGCTTGAAAAGTGGCAAAGAAGTGACATGGAGAAATGTAAAATCTCCTTTTTGGGAGTGATCTGGGGAACTACAGGCTTAAAATCTTTTATCCTTATATGCAAATTGGTAACAGCTGTTCCAAAAAATAGAACTAGTAAAAAGAAAACAAACAAAGAGTAAGTAAAGAATCCCCTTTGTAGTATGTTATGCTATAAAAAAAAAAGTTCTTTGAGGACATCAAGAGAAACTCAGATGATAAAGTGAGCTTGAGTTTCCAGAAGTATTTGATAGGGTCCTTCACTGAAGACTTTGAAAGTAATTAAGTTATCATAAGATTAGAGGAAGAAACCTATACGAATAAATAACCAGTTAAACATAGGAAACAATGTTAAGGACTAAATAGTAAATTTTCACCATGGATAGAGAGCTACAGAAAAATTCTTTAGGGATCTGTACTGTGTTCTGTGCTATTTAAAATGTTTATTAACAATCTGAAAAATAGAGAATTTTAAGAATTAAACTTTGCTGATAATAGTGTGTAATATAGGGAGATAAAGATGAGAGCTGACATAAAAGGGTTGTGAAGAATCTTGCCTTACTGAGTGACTGGCCAGTGGCAGTGGAAAAAAAGAAAGTTGTATGCACATAGGATAAACCAGTGATAAATTTATATTTACAGTGAGTGATTGCAAGCTAACTATTCTGGGGTTACAGCAAGAGAGCATTATGAAAATCTCAGCTTAATGCTGAATAACACTGAAATAAAGCTTATCATACACAGAATTTCTAGGAAAGGAAGAAAACATAGCAAAACCCATCACTATGCCAGCATGTTGAGTCTTTTTTTTTCCCCTTCACATTTTGAATATACTGTGTGGTTCCCATCTTTCTGGATTGGAACCAGAAGGGTGATAGGTGGAAATGAGTGATAGGAGATTCTTCACCACATGGCTCGGCAGCTGTGGAGCTCATTCTTAGGGGGCATTGCCAGTCCCAGAGGTACACACAGGTTGAGAAAAAGCTACTGGAAAAGCTATCTGGAAGCATCACCTCTGACTCAGGGAATTCCTGTGCCACAGATTTCTTAAAAGCTGGGCAAGTTTTCTAGGGAAATACCACTGTGAGCTTGCCCTAGGGAGGTGCTGCTGGTGCATGTGGGAGAAGGAGACTGAGCAGATTTACACTGTCAGTGCACAGAGAGGAGCTGTGAGGTTGGCACTCGGGATAAGAAGCCCTCTTTGCCACCCAGTTCTGTCTCATCCTTTGGACCACTGTTCCTGTATCACATTTTGACAACTTGATTAATATGTAACTACGTTACTTGAACTGAAGCTGATATATATATATATACATTTTTTTTTTTTAAAATTTTTTTTTGTACTAGTCTGAAATGATGTGCTAAAGGGTTTGTAATTCAGATGCTGCTTTCAGTTCACTAAGATTTGCTCCATTTCCAGAGGGTCACTTCAGATAATCCAGCAATATATGAAGATCTGCTAAAAATTTACCTGGAGACAATGTCTGATCATGCATGTTCAAATGACCATGCAGTACATGTCATAATGTTTGATCCCAACTGCACAATATTCCCACTGTTTTTTTTTTTTTTATACTACATTTTTCAAAAATACAGTTATTAATCTTGCAAAGAAGTGGAAACCCATACTCTAGCCATCAATTTGAGGGAATTTTGTTTTAAGAAAGCACATTATCTGTTGCTGGAAACTGCCATTTGTAACTGAAAATAGGACAACATGGTAAGTTCAGTGAGATATTTACAATCAATTTATGATTCAGATGTACATGTTTGTGGTGACAAATTAGGACCTTGAGGAAAGATGTGAGGTCTTTTATGTTTTGCACTTGGAAACTACTGCTTTGTTGAGAAACCTGTCAAACTAGTTTAGTGCAGAACTGTACTTCTTTCCTATGCGTGTTATAAAGCCATGACTTATTTTGTTTGTTTTACTTTCACGGCTAGGGTTTGAAAAATAGTGAGTAGCTCAGTAAGGCAGAAGACTATTTGTACATATGCTAAGAATATCCTTTTGATTTTAAAAGTGATTTATGGATCCCTGGAAAAAAAACAAAACAATTTTCACAGTTCTATGAGGTCTATGAACCATCTTTAAAACTTCAGCCTTGGGGTAAGAAGTAGGAGAAAATTAAAGCAGTTTCTGAAATACTTCACCAACCATCTCCTAGAAAATGACCCAATCTGCTTGATTACTGGAAAAGACAAACTCCTTAATGGCTAGCATCAGCTGAAGCTGCTTCAGGATGTGCTTTGGCAGTTGCTGCTAAAAATTCCTTTTCTGCAGAGATATGGGAGCGGTCATTAAGTAGGAGTATTGACAAAGGAAATGCCCTAAACATAAAAACAGTGTGATTAAAAAGATATTTCTAGAATGTAATTCTGCTGACAGTGACATGAAGAGTTGAATATTACTTTTCATCTCAATAAAGTGTGAATATACATACTATTATTTAGAGGGATAAGACAATCTCTTAAAAATCCTAACTGTTTTCTCTGTTTGATGAGTTACTGTGCACATAATAGAGTGCTCCAAAATGATCTGTGTGATCTGGATGGGAATCAGGATTGTAGATTGTAGAAATGTCCTCCATAAACTGCAACAAAGGAAATGGCATCACACTTAGACCCCCTGTATGCTCAGATGTCCATTTCACCCCCTTCAATCTGTGCTTAAAATAGCAATAACAACCTTGGTGCAGGGCATTTCCTGGCGATTAATGACTGGCCAGGGTTAATGGCCCTCAGCAGCGCCTCAGGCCATCAACTCCTCCCAGCCAGTCATTACTCCCTGGGAAATGCCCTTTTCTGGGTAGTTATTATTTTAATATTAAGCTATAGATGCCGCTGGATGGAGACAAAATGACCTTGTGGCAATGTTAAAAAATAAATCTTAAAAATAAAATAATGCCAAAATTTAAAAATTATTAACAGTCAACAGTCCATCAAAATTAAAATATAAAGTTTGTAAAAATTACAACATTCTGCTAGTCTTGTTATCTGTGCAAAATATATATCCCCTAAATACACTTTCCCAATTTCCATTTCATGTTTGTCGTAGGCAATTGGCTAAATTACAGAATTTGATCTTCTAAAATGCACAGTACCTTTGACATTAATTTTACTGTCTGTGATACAATTTTAGTCTTTTATGAAGCACTGAGCATATGTGATTTAGATAGTTCTGCTTTTTTCTCTTTTATGTAGTCTATATTACAATAAAAATAGGGAAGCGAATGTATACCTGAGCAAAGTAGTAAGTATATGCTGTTCCTGTAGCCCATATTCTGTATATTCTGTGATGTGGTTTACATTTAAGACATTCTGCTAGAGCTCTAATGAAGAAAAATATGAAGGCTAGGTCTATATTTAAAAGGCTTGCTCGCATACTTATGTAGGCTAGGAATACTAAAAATAAAATGGCATCTAACTGCTGTCCTGGCAGAACCTAGTGTAGATGCAGTTATCCCATCAAACTGTTTATTTTTGTTCAGAAGCAAGTGCGCCGTTTGCTGCTCTGAACTGTGCCGGTAGTAGGAGAGCTGGCTCTCTGCAGACATGTTCTAGCTCAGACAAGGAAGGCAGAGGCACATGCTTGAATCTATCACAATTAGAGCCAGCTCTTCAGTATGATTGACAGCAGCTGGACTATATCCCAGCCTCCTGTGCTTTCTGGGGAGGGGGGCTAGGGAAAGAGCTCAAATTCTGAGCGAGATGTGGGAATAAAGTGTTCCAAGATGGTTTTTTTCTTTATCTACCAAGAGGAACATGTAGATTAGCAGAATTCTTAGTGGGCTCTGAACTGATCTTAATCTACACCCTCAGTACTGCTGGTAGCTTCTAAACTTTTAATGCACATTGTGTTTAAGAACTATGACCATGAACTTTTACATAGTCTTCATCACTAAACTTCTCACATCTGTCACATTTCTGTATTCTAGATCTCAATTTGCCCTCGTTTCTATTTTCCTTTTTTAAGCAGTCTTGTTATGTTCATATAGTCTTGGTCTAATACAGGGTTATGTGTACACGGACATGCCAGCCAATTACCTTGGTATAGCAAACTGCAGTGTACCAGTGTGGTAACTACCCTTGTTGGGAACTTGCAGCAAATACAGGCTGATTCAAGTTGATATGAATTCCTTACACTTTGGACGTGGCTAAACAGACTTACTTCCTTTTTAATGGGGTTTGAAAGAGCTCCAGAGCAGCCACTGACTGCAGGTGTGCCCGTGAGTGGTAACTCATAAATCAGCAGTAACCTGTTTGTCTGTTGAAACCTTGTATGCAGAGCTAGTGGAGATGGTCTTTTAAGTGTTGAAGGAAGTGTGTGACAGTAAGTACTTATTTGCTGAACACTTAACCCAAATAAATATTTTAAAGACTTGTTTAAAGGAGACTTAAATACATCCTTTCTTGTGAGCCATGTAGTTTAAATGTAAACTGAGAAACCAACAGAGTGCTTTTCTCTCCTATTTCCTGCCACTACACTTCCCAGTCTCACAAATCTCAGGAAGAATGCTTTTTCACTGGTTTATTTTTCTATCTTTCTCTCATTTTTAAATGCAGGGTTCCTAATCTATTTCAAGTTTAATTTTCTTGTGCTTCTTTTTATGTTTAATATTTTTGTTATAAAATTGTAGTTGTGTTATTTTTTCTGTCTATACATAATAGCTAATTAAAGTCTTACGTTTAGGAAAAAATATATCGAAGGCTATTCCTAAATTTCAGGGTAGCATTTATAAAAATCTGCTTCACTTTTCTTTGCAGTGTAATGTGATAAACTTATTCTTAGGCACACCATTCTTGGCCACCTAGCCATTTATGCTCTCTCTAACTGTATTAAAATCTGAATATGCTTACAGAATGTTTCATTTAATTTGCATCCAGCTCAGATGAGGGTATCTAAAGATTGTGGGATTTCTTAGGTACCCCAAATTTATACCTGTGTGCAGTGTGTGTATCTTGAAGCAAAAGGTGGGCATTAAAAATGCATATGTGTTATATTTGCATTCTCTCAATGTACTGTCAGCACGCCTCTGATTCCTAGAAGGACTTCTGCCTTTGATTCTGCCAAAGGCATCTGCACTTCACGTGATTTATTTTCAGTTTATCTTTTTGGGAACACACATACTCACAGCTGGGTCATTGATAAAAATCTCACCAACATGAGGTTTTTCAGTGCTTTCATATGAATGATCATTTGAACAAGGCTATAAACCTGTACAAAATTCAATGCATTTTAATTTTAAAATGTCCAATCACATAGCAATATGCTGAACAAGTTAGGTAACAATTTTATTAAACTTCCACGTATACAGTGAAAATAGTAAGGCCTTTTTCAGTTTCTCATCATCTTCACATGAGCTTCCCTAAAATATGAAGAGGTGGGTCGAACTGGCAGTTGAGGAGGAAAGATTAGTCAGAAGGTAACTGCCAACTTACAGCCCTTAATTTTGTATCTTCTTTGCTGCTGGAGTGTAGCCAAAAAAACTACGTGGGTCATCAGACATAACAGCTAGCTACTTAAGTAAATTCTAATGTCTGCACAGAAAAAAAAAGAAGCTACCCACTCATGAGATTTTTCTGATCATATCACAGATGGGAGCACTTGCAGACCTGCCATCAGGAGGTTCAGTGCATTGTGGCACTCTTGTTCACTGAATTTTTGGCCAGGCTGGGAAATACCAGGAGATGATAGGAAAGATATATGACAGGATCAACTTCAACAGAAAACATGGATTTTCATCTTCATTTCTTGAAAGGTTCTGTGCCTTACAGAAAGCAGAGTTTCTTTCTTTGCTAATGGACTATTTTACTATAATTTTCACTATAGAAATATTTACACATGAAACATTTTTTCCGGATGAAAGGTTCTGATGGGGGATGGACCCCACTGGTCTTGCTTTGGCCATTGAAAAGATCCCATGCTTTTAGCCATGTGGGTATTTGCAGGTTGTCTCTGGTCATGAGGTGAGCCTGCCCCATTGATCAGGCAGGTTGGGGGCTGTAAAGAACCTTTCTTCTTTGTGAAGTCCCATATCTAGACCAATACCTAGGGAAATAGTATTTATATACTATTTATGTATATTATTTAAATACAAATAGTTTTTAGGCACTGATAGGTCTCCCCCATGCAGCTGTCATTTAAAGCCATTAGATCATTTCCTGAAGATAGGACGAGCCTTGTGGCCTGTTCCTACACATCTTCTTCACTACCATACCCTCACCTCCCAGAACAGCCTAACTGAAGAGTGGTTGTGCAAAATCAGGTAAATTATCAATGCTTTTCAGTGCATCACTATGGGGATAATGGTGCACAGAGAGGGAGTGGGTGAGTTGTGGAGGATGCAACCTGGCTGACAAAATCATTTACTCCTTCCAAGCATCACTCTGGCACCAGCAATGTCACATGATGAAGTAGATCACAGGGCTCTGAAGTGTAAAAAGGGAGGGGTTTTTCTCTCTGCTCTGAGTCACAATTTTCTCCTCGACTGGCACTGGTACCGCTGACTTTCTTGAGCCTTCAAAATTCAAGGAAGGGAATTAAAAGAAGCCCTGGGGGTGATGGAACAAGAGAAGAGATAGGATGGACTTCTCAGGGATGCAAAGAGACAGATTTGACCTGGGGAATTGTGAGCTGATGGAGTGCAGGGGTTAGGAAACTGTGATGAAGTTATTCATTCTGTATTTTGTCTCTTCATATTTTCTGCTAAATTTGTTTTCTAATAAGTTAAGCAGCTTTGCTGCTAAGTAATGGGGGAAATACATCTGTATATATCTAGGAGCAGCCAAGGTCTGGAAGGGATCTTCGGGTTCCTTTCAGTCAACAGCTGCTCGTTCCCTCAGTGGGAACAGCCTACATGCCTTGGACATCTTTGTCTCCAGTTGGCTTCCCCTCTCAGAGGGGCATCCTGCAGGAGCTGCCTGTGCTCTTGTGAGAATAAAGAGCAACAATTAGCAAGGTGCTCAAAGAACTGTGGTAAAAGGGACTGTGTATCTGGGCAGAGAATTTGATCAGAGAAAAATTTCTAGAGGTGGAAGAAAAAATTCACAAATTTGTGTAGCCTTTTGCCGGCCTTGTTTTTCCTTACGTGGTCTTGAGAATCAATAATGTGTCAGCACCCTGGTGTAAAAGCTTTTGCTACAGGTCATAGCATGTGTCTGAAATATCATAGAATTAGATATATCCTTTTTCTGTTAGATTCTCCAATATTGCATTGGCCTCTTCTGCTTTCTCTTTATATTAAATCAGTGTGGAAAGTACAGAAACACAGCAGGGGCATGCCAATTCCACAAGGACTTGCAGGCATTGTTAGAAAGAAGTGCTGCTAAAAATTAGTATCTGTCTTCACTCTTCTCTTGGATTCAGCCTTTATTTCCATTCACTCATGTATTTGTTTTCAGTCATTACCAAGGAGACTAAAGGTTGAACTAGGATAGGTTTCCTATGAAAAATAAAATCCCAGAGATCCCCTCAAATTTCCAGGGAAGTCTTAAGCCACAAAGGTAATTTTCAATGTAATTTGAAGGGTTTACCTGAAGTACTGAAATTTTCAGCAGTCTGTCGTAAAATGGACATAACTACTTCTAATCATGTTAAATATTTGAGTTTCCCTGAAGTACTCCATACAGGTGCTGTATTCCCTTTCATTATACATATTTTCTGGGGAACTCTCACTCCATAGTTCCTTTTTCACTCTTCAGAAGTTACCACATCTTAATTAGACTGCCCTGAGTCATGAGAGATGCACCAGATCCTTTTTTTTTCCTTGACCATTCACTTTTTTCAGTTGCATTGTGAATTAGCAGGACTCCCATTAGGTGAGCTTTTGTTCTCTCCACTCTTTCCATGTCTGTGATCTGTGCCTGCACATTTCTGTGTAAGCAGGGCCAAGGGCATGGTAGCTCAGCCGCTGCCCTGGTAGTGCTGATGTGGTGCTGAGTCTGACGTGGTAGAGGAGCACTTACAAAACCAAATACATCTCTTGTTTTTCTACGGGTGCAGCAAGTTCTAAAGAGCAACCTGTTTAGCCTTGTGTTCCCATCAAAGACACAATGTTGTGTTATTTTGCAAAGAAAAAGGTTTGTTCATAACCTTTGAGTTGTGTTTGTCTGAGGGTGTTAGAACCTAACAACTCTAGGTCTTATTTTGAAGTTGTAGCCCTGTACTCACTGAAATCCATAAAATAATCTCATTAAATAGGTGGGTGTCATTGATAGAAGCAGAGTCATCATGTGAAAATAATTGCCTTTAAAAATAAGCATCTCCATTTAGCCTGAGAATAGAATCTTTGCTGTTTTCTGCTCATGCTGATTTCTTTTATGTGATACATAGAGCAAATCGCAGTATTTTCAAATGTTATCAACTAGACTTAGTTGAGTACTAACAATGTTTGGCCTGTTTTTGTGTTGCTCTGTTGTATCTAACTTCCCCTTCACTTTAAAAAACAGTTCAGAGATCTCACTGTAAAGTAACAAGGCAGAGAAAGGGTTTGCTACAGCTGAATAACAAACATACTAAAATTCCCTACTTGTCTTATTTTCATTTACTCAAATATATGTCTTTTAAGTGCAAATGAAGAAGGAAAACAATGGATGGTTAGAGATTGTTAAATTATTTACTGGAGAGTAAATTCCCTGAAAAAAGAAGAGAGAAGAGAAGGAGAATTGCAGGTCAGCAGTGTCAAGACATTCTGCATTGCTTGTCTTTATCATCATGCAGAATCTTTTTATTAAGGCAGCGCAGAAAGAACAGATTTATGGACTGAAGGTACAATGTTTCATATGTCCATATCCATCTAGATTGACAGTTCCTACCAACATGAATTTCCCAGGAGAGACAGTGTTACTGGTGTCAGTGGATGGCATCATTTACTTCGGTGTTCCATTATTAAATTGATAACAAGATAATTCCTCTGCTTCTCAGAGACATGACAGGTTTTACAATTGTTAACTTTCTTATTGCATGGGATTTGATGTTCTAGGTAGTTTTTAATAAGAAGCTTATTTTTATTTCAGTTCTGCAACAAATCAAAATTTATAAGAATATACAGAAAAAGAGAAACCAGGCTGAGTGTACAAGGCATCCAAATCAGGCTAGTTTCCAGAGGGTTGTTTTTGCAGCAGCAAATGTTTGTGCTCCCGTTGTTTTCAGTACTGCACATTTGAGCATATTTGTGCAGTAAAGAATGTTTGCTGCACTTGTACTCTTGTCTTGTACAGTGGGTGTTAGAAGTACATTGGTAATTCTGGCTCCTGTTTTGAGGGGGATCATTTCATCAGCCAGTGGCCATTTTGAAAAGCAGAAGGCGGCCATAGGAGGCACTGAATAGCATAAAGCCTCCAAGAACTTTTCTGCTGGCGTGATGGGACCCAGCTTTGACTTGTTCTGAACCTGATGCTGTACAAGAGGCAGAGTTAGAGAGGAAGGCTCTTGGTGTGAGTTTCAAGAAGGTAGAACATTGGTACCAACCCAAAAGTCCCATGGTGCTGTTGTTATTCCCTCACTGCTCTTTGCTGTTGAGACTGCATCTTAAGAGCTGTTGTGAGGGCAGTCTGGCCTGTGGCCTGTATGTTTGTCTTACATGTGTGAAGAACTATGAGAAGTCCATCTGCAGCAGATGTTTATTCCATGTAGATATTTGCAAGGTTATTTATTGTGTCATTGAAATAGCTAAGGAGTGCCCTATAAACCACTCTTTGTTAACTTCTCACCAAACACCAGGTGGACCGTGTGCTCTCATGGCTGCACTTGTGCAGGACCTTCAGGAAAGGTTCCCAGTGCTTTAGCCTGTTCTGATGTGCGGGTGAGAGGTTTGTGGGTCACTGCTGAGTGCATGTACCCCTCCTTCTGACAGATGGATGATTTTAATGCCATGAGGTAGTGATTCGGCTGCCAAGAAGTTCTCCCCTCCTTGTGTGTTTGTGTAGATGTAGGTACCTTTTCCACTGGTGAATGGTGAACTGAACATCTTATTTTTGCCATTGTTCTAGAAAGATTATATGTTCACTGCCAAGCTCCTTCTTAGTAAATGCTCCCTGAGGAATTTTGATTTAAAATGTTTTGAGTTCAAACTAAGCAGGTCATGTGTACTGTGTTGTTTTAGAAGAAAAAACATGTCTTGAAAGGAAGATTGAGGTCTTTCCATCTGACCCAAATGCAAATACCTTTTGAAATTTAGCTTGATCAACAATAATCTTTTGGATATTGAAATCTGGTTCTTAATAAAGTCTTCAATCTCTGCACCCTCTCTTTATACACCAGTTATCCTGTTCCTTATCTGTGCTTCTCAAACAAGTAGCTGTTAAAAAACCCAGTCCTTCAGCCTTCTTGAAAGCTTCTCTTGATTTTACAGCTTTCAGGGGAGCAGTCTTCTAAAGATGATGCTAAGAATCTCTTTCTATTTTTGCAAGGACTGTGCATATAAAAAATAAAATACTGTGGATTTTTGTCAGTGTTTGAGAAATCAAAGAGGGATGCATGTTGTGGTCAGCAGCAGAATCTAAATAGAGCATCTATGGACTTAGTGCAGAACTGCCCTCAAGTCTGGTGCAGCAATGGGAAGGTAGAGGCAGGGAAGAGAAAGCAGAAACTATATGGTGGCTGGATTTCCTGAAGTGTGGGAAGATTATACACAGGCCTGGAAGAGTAAGTTAGGAACAGATATAGGCTCTGACCTGTGTGAGATGACCAAAATAAATGTGGTTATCACGGGCATGAGGGTAGAGGATTGTGATTTCATTCTATATGTTGAGAATTTTTCTTAAATTTGCAGGAATTGCCAGTGTTCACACTTAAATCCTGACCCCTGAGACTTTTTTTTCAGACCATTTGAGTGTACTGAAACTCCCTTACTCCCTGCAGGATAAATGGTAGTTGACAACACAGAGTTTTACTGCTCTCTGGCTTTAAATAGATGTGACCCAAACTAGGCCCAGGTTATTGTTTTTTTTTTTTTCTTCTTCCTTTTGATTTGCAACCTCTTGCAGTGAATTCTGTGTGCTAGGAAAGAAAGATCACTTGAAAACATATGCAGTGGCAAACCTCATCCTTTTTATTTCTTTTAATGCTATTGCATTCATGAGACATCCACATAGAGATAATGGAAGAGAAAAAAAGACATTCACAAGGGAAATAGATTCTACTTTAAGCTTCCAGGGGATTATTATAAACAGGGAGAAAAATATTTTAAGGATTATGAGAAGTACCTTGTCAGTGTTCTTTTAAGTAGAACAACTACTAATGCATTAGTCACAGAATTGTGTGAAATGTAGCTTTTTACTTTAGCTACAGTATATTCATCTTATAATGGTGTCGTAACTGGTACATTACATACCCTCCCTCTTCCACCTCCCTTCCCTCCAACAAAAAACAAGTTTTATTGTGGACCTTTTTGTTCCATGAATGATCAGGAAAGTTCTGAACACAGAACAGTGTGTGGTGTTGCAAATATGCATTTGTCCCTTTTTAGGCATTTGGAGAAATTGTCCCTCACCTTGTGTGGTGTCAGGGCAAAAAGCCCTTGTCTGGTGACATCTGTCACAGTGATCGCCCGGGAGGGACAGAGTCCGCAGGGCTGCTGCTCTCCCCGGGGCAGGGCGGGGCAGCAGCATCTCCCCCAACAGCAGATCTGCAGCTTGGAAGGAGGAGAAGGGGGAACACAAACACCGGCTCTGATTTTGATCTGGAATAAGGAATGGGCCGGGGGGTCCCACTGTGCTTCAATCATGCACGGTTTGCAGGCAGCCCACACTCCAGCTATGACAAAGCTGCAATTTAGTCAACCTTCATTTACCACTTACTACACTTTAACAGCAGCTTCATTGTAAGATCTGTCAGGAGCCTACTTTTGTAAGCTGGGAAGCGTGGTGCAGCCTCACACTTGTGGCTCAAACCACTGTAATTAAGCTCATGTCAGGTTGCCACTGAAAATTTCAGGAATCAAAGGAAAGGACGTGCTCTCTGCAGATGCTCCTGGGCTGGGCCGTGTGCTGGGCTTTCATGAGATACCAACTGTTTGGGGCTGTTAAAGTTGCAGGGGTGCCAATGTGGTACATGGCATTGAAAGCACTGAAAAAATGAGTCAGAAGAGACTAAGAAGCTGAAATGATACAATTCTCGTTTATTACTTTCCAATACAACCTCTGCATTTTATCACTTCTAATTCTTACTTTGTTGTTGCTATTCTCTTTTAGGTAGTAGGAGATAATAGTCTATATTTTCTCTATAAATTTCCACGTGTGATTTTAGGAGTAGATCCAAACCTCAGACATCACAGATACTTCCCCTAAATGTTCACACATAACAGTGATTTTTTTTTTGTCATGAGCACTGATTCCAAATGAAAAGACTATGAAGGTGTTTTAAGGAAGGGCAGTTTTGTTAACCCAGAGTGCTGGGGGGTATTTTTACACCTAGGAAATAAGTTTATTTTCAGGTTGTAAGAGAACACTGAGGAAAAAAAAATAAAATCCCTACTACTTTTAAATTTTCATTGTTCTCTCTGAATGGCTTTCCTGTGAACAGTCATGGCAGAAATGTAATTTTTCTTTTCAGTTATTTTTCTTACTGTAAATCTCTGCTTCTGTCAAAAAGTATTGGCTTAATTTTAATTATGAATCCTAAAACTAATCAATATTAAATAAACACGTTGTCTTAATTAACACCTCTTTGAAACATCACAGATCGTGTTCCTCCTCTTTAGTACACTCCCTGCAGAATTTCCAAATTTCATTAGTAACACTTGATGTAACCTAACTCAACTACTTATGAATACATTCAGCCACCCTTGTTGTCTTACAACTTTTCCCACTGAAAAATTTGGTTTGTTTTAAAGCTCAATTGTGCAGATTTCTGATGTGCTTTGGATTGTGACTGCAACTGTGAAAATCCTTATCATGTTGTCAGTGTCTGAGCTGCTGGGTTGTTTTTTTGCTTTAGTTAGTTTAAAAAAAGCATGAATTTGACAAGATATAGTTTCTAGATAAGTTACAGTTGCTTTAAATTTTTCTCATATATAATTTCTTCAACAGATTTTTCACAATTTCAGCTTTTAAATATTAAATTTCTTTAAAAGTTATTTCTGTTTATTTCCAGAGCACTCACTTTATCTTAAATATTCAAACAGGACACAGAGCAGATTTTGTTTCATTAACATTTTACCTATGCAGCTGTATAAGGTTTTTCCCAATTTAAAAAATTATGGTGTAGGGGGGAGACTCTTTTTCCCTGTCAGAGTGGAATAAAGGCATGGGCAGAGATGATTGTGTGTGCTTAATGAAAAGTTGAGTCTTTTTGCCAGAGGGGAGCACAAATGGGCACCTGCAGGCAAGGCAGGCACTTGATCAAACATTTCCCTTCTCACCAGCCAGAAGGGTGGGTGCGTGGGCAGTCAGCAGGTATGTGGGTTGATTGTAGAGACTCATCAGAGCAAAACAATGGAAATAATGATAAGTGGTATTGTCCTTTTAAATGGATAGAATATAACCTCACCATGTCCAATTTTCTCCATACCTGCCTTACTTTTCAAAGTGTGTTTTCTTCCTTTTTGAAGATACTACATATCTCCTCCTTCTTATGGAGATAATTTGGGAATTTAGAATTTCAGCAGTTGTGTGTGTTGGACAATTTTTCTACACCATGCTTTTCAGTGTTTGTTTGAAGTAAATTGAGTCATTAACCCTCAGCATTATGGGAAAGTTCAAGAGAAGTGTTAAAATGAGGAGGTAACAGATTAAGCCCACCCTAGATATTAATGATGACAGTAAAACTTGTTTGGAAAACAGAAAGATTAAAATCAAATGTCATGTTACCTGTCAATCAAACTTTCATGTGAAAGTTTCGTGTAAGAGGGCCAAAAAAATAAGAGTGTGGCCAGATGCTTCTCTGTTCTCTTCCTGCTAATGTCTCCTTCAAACACAAACTGAGCAGGTAGACTTCTATTAAGTTTCATGATTTCTTTTCTGATTTAACCTTTTAGCTGCTGTAATATATTTTTCCAAGAAGTCCTTTATGCAGGAGTTCCTGGGCTGAATTCTCTGGTCATCTTCCCTCAAATGTATAAACTTCAGAATTTCAATGTCTGATCTTTGGGTCCAAAATACATGATTTTATTTTAGTCTTAAATAGAAATTAGCACCATCACTTGAACTGGTCATTGACCAGAGGAGTAGTTCACATTCATTTAACAGTAAATAGCACTGTATACAGCTGGTAAGTTGTGTGTCTAGGTGACCCCCCATACCTCAAAGAATCCTAGTAGAACCTAATTTACCTAAAAACATGAAACTCAAAAAATATATTAGAGGGAGCAGCAGCTAGAGGCAGAACCTGGACCTGAAAGGTGCTCATTGCAATGGGAAGGAAAGAAATTACACAGAATAGCTCTTGGGGAACTGAGGGCAGTCAGTGAATAGGAAATAAAATGTGCATCATGGGATAACAAAAGCTGGAAGTTCTCTGGGCCAGATCCTCCCAGTCCTCCAGATTTTCTCCACATGCTGTGAGTCTGCTCACAGAATAGGGGGACACAGAATACTTCTGGGACACGGAATAGTTCTGGCTGGCTGTCATTTTCCTAAAGTTGCATGGTATGAGACTCCAGAGGTTGAAGTTTGATAGATGCTGGATTCCTGAAGTCAGCTGGAATATTGGGCTTATACACTGCCACATTACAGTGTAAACTCATGCACTGATGTCTCACCTGCCTCTGAATAGTCAAAATGCTTCTTCCATTCGTATTTATGGTAATTAACAACTTTGTTCCTCTGACCTCTGGAACAAGTATGTCTTGACAGTTCCCTGGTTGGCTCTGTGTGTAGGACAGACTTTGTTCTCACTGTGTCACGTGACAAAGAGAATGCACATGGATGTACCTTCTTTACAGACCACGGATACAATGGATGAGTTTGTTCACTGTTTCTTGTCCCCAGTGAAGTCTGCACTCTGTAGCTCCTGGCAGACAGCTGGTAGTTCCTATGCAGGCTGAGCAGTCCATGTCTATGGTCACAGTAATGTACAGTACTACAAAATCTGCTAACATGGTGTAAAATGATATATAATGCATACATGCTCTTTCCAGGTTCTGATTGCCAGCATCATGTGCAGCTATAACAGGGAGGACTGGACTGAACTTTCAAAAATGGCTGAGGTAATGGTTTCCTAAATGCTTCTCTTTTTAATTTTATTTTTTTTTAATTCTCCTTAAAATCAAGAGCTGCAGTAAGGAATTTCTTGAAAGAAATACATTCAAAGTAAAAAATGAGAATTTAAAACATGTCCATTATAATTTGTTTATTCTGTGTTTTCATTAAAATGATGGAAATGTAAATTTAAAGGAAATCTGTTCCATAAAAATGGTCCCTTGGATTTTTAAGCAATACCTGGAAAGCCTTTAGTCTTTGAATCTATATACTTTTTATTTGCATTTTAAGCAAACTGTATATTATGACAGATGCCCTGATAAAATTTAATTCTGCCTTTGAGAGCCTAACTTGATCTTACCTTGCCTACAGGCGCACTAGTTTGACAGCACTAGAAGAAATTCTGAATATAAAACTCTTGAATATTTAAAGTATAAAGGGCTCATTTAATGCTATTCTAGTTTTAATACAGACTTTCAAAAATGATAGCTGAGAAAGTCAGCATATATAATAGCAGTCAGCAGGCTTTCTGTAATATAAATCCAATCTTACAGAAATGCAAACAGACTATGCTCCTGAAATTTCTATTCAATTTAAGGAAAAAACTATTTAATAACACATACCTGTGTCCATAGGGAGTGGTATAAGAAATACTTATCAGGGCTGCACTAATTTCATTCAGAAAGGTATCTATATCTCAACGGAAAGCAAAGTTGTTATGTTTAAATTAAAGTGTGTTTTCCACATAAAGTATCTAAAGGAAATTAAAAGATAGTATTAGGAAATTTAGGCAAAAAAAAAAATTAGCTTGCCATTATTGCTAGCGTTAGCTCAGATTTAAATGTTTAAATTTAAATATGCTTTTATATATATATGGATGGAGGTGTGGATACCTTGAATTTGTCTTTTCATATGGCAGAATGCTTGGACATCATTGTTTCTTTATTCAGTGTTCCAAGCCCTCCTGTGGTTATGTGGGATGACACTTCTTGATTTTCTTGGAGCATCTTAAACCTATGAGGAAAAAAGTCACTCTATGGATGTAGAGAAGTTAAATTAAACATTATCGGTGGTTAGCCTGGTGATCTTCAGCAGTATCTCAGTTTATACCTGTATCTACCTAATTGACCATGAAATCATATTTTGGAATCTGTGCTTGACAGAAGCCACTTTTAAACTGAGTAAGATGGGTGGCATTATTGTGCCATTTACTCCTGTTTTTTTACTCCAGTGGTACTGCTGTCCAACTTTAAGACACATATTTCCAATCCATGCTTGTATTTATGTTACTCCTTTAGAAAAAAAAGTGGTTCTTTAAATGCAGTCAATGATGTGTAACCTATGTGATACAACATTCTTCTGGGAAGTAGTTGTTGGTGTCTGCCCTGTGGAGAGCAGCAGTACTTGGGGCGCCCTGGAATGTGCAGCTGAGGAGCAGGGATGTTTAATCGCATGCGTAGGATCCTGCCTAGGAGGTAATAGATGTGGCTTTCAGCAGAGCAGAGGCCCCAGAAGGTACCACAGTGGCTCAGCAGGAGGACGACCTATTCATCCAAAAGGTCACTTGTCAGGGCGGCCGACAGCGCGGGCAGCAGCGCGGCATGGCCGGGCCCGTGGCGGCGGCCGGAGCGGGGAGCCTTCCTGGGAGTGATGGATGGCTTCTCCCTGCTCTCGCTCTTCGGGAGCTGCTGAACCATGGCCACACAGCAGGCAAAGTTACTCCAGTTCAATAAGCAAAAACAAAATGCAAATGCAAAACAAAACCCTCGTTAGAGGCGCTGGAAGGCAGCGGAGGAGATGGTCGTGTCAGGCTGGAGCAGTTCAGCAGAAAGGGAGAGCAGCGTGTCTGTGTGCTGCCCTCGGACAGCTCGGCTCCTGCCCCTTTTAATTGGAACTAATTGAGGGCGATGAACAGAATTAGCATGAGTAATATGTTTGTATAGGCTTTTTTTTTAATTACTCTCTTGTTCTTCAGAAACAAATTCATTTAATGACAAAAGCTATGGCACAGTACAGGCACCTGCAGAAAACTGGGAGACTAAATCCATTAAAGAAAAAAGGAAACATTTACTACTGAGTTACAGTTTTTCAGAGCACAGCAGCACCTGTGTAATACTGACTGCCAAACCTCTCTCTCAGTGCTGCTCTTAGGTCCTGTAATTACATTTCATTTTTTAGCATTTTTCAGAACCAACTCTTTATTCTTCTCCTATCTTTTTACTTTGTTTTTTACTTTAATTCCTTAATAATTTTTGGAAGCCACATCAGGTTTGGAAGTTTTTATCTCTAATGATCAACATGCTTTTTTTCAGGCTATCACAACCATAGAGCTTTCTCTTAAAAAAAGAAAAATAAATCAAATGTCTAAAGAAATCTAGTTAACAAGAACAGTAAGTGCTACAGTACATTACTTGAAATTAATTTTGCAATTTTTTTCCTTTTACATGTTTCATAGGTTGCTGGTGCTGATGCGCTGGAATTAAATTTATCATGTCCTCATGGTATGGGGGAGCGAGGCATGGGACTGGCCTGTGGGCAGGTAGGACTGTAACCACAATCTCTTTAATGTCTCTCCAGCTATCCTGCACTGCCACATTGATAGTTACACCTCAGGGGGCAAGACACAAGCAGCAGATTACCAGCTTGAGATTTTTAGGTTGAATGTGTTTAAATATTTAGTGATGAAAGGAAAAAAGAAAATGGAACTGAGAATGTACAAAATGCTTAGTTTTTCTAAGAACAAAAATGCATTATGTATTTGACAAGGAACATGATGAAAACAAATAATTTCAAAAAAGCACTTGTACAGAATTTGTTGATTTCCATTTCAGTGCCCTGCAGATATCTTTTAAATCACAGCCTAGTAAGTACTGCATATATCAGTAATGATTTTGAAGGACATGAGATATACACATACTTCATTTCACAATTTTTAGCATATGAACCTGTGTTTCAGAATCACAGAAGAGACCATACATTCTGGTAGTACCATGATCACTTAACGTCTTCTTTTATAGAAGCCTGTGTTCTGTAACCTATAGATTCATTGGTTTATACTGTTTAAATTGGAATTACCATGCCTGATGTCTCTGCCATGTAGAAATCTGTTGCAGAGCTTATCAGTACATCCCATTACTTCAGTTAGTAGATTGTGTGTTGTTTTGCCCATTGAAAGAAAAGATACACATACCAACCCTAATTCTCATACTAATATCCTTTTGAAGTTTGTAGATTTTTGCATGTTTTTGTCATGGTTTGAAATTTGTTTTGGCTCTGAACAAATGCCAAAATGGGGTGAATGGAAAGTCTCTGAAAAATCTTGGTTCACAGTCTACCAGGAAAGATTTTCTGGAGTTTGACCATCAAAGTTTCAGAATTATGAACCTTGTTTGCTTTCCCATCTTAATACATTTTGGGGAGGGAGGGAGAAGAGGAGGAATGGGATGCAGAGTGGCAATCATAATTATATACCCTAAAACTGAGATACTGTTATTTACTTGGCCCCTTTGTAGGGGGCTACTAAGCATCTTAATTCCTCCTCACTTCCTCAGTTAAACACAAAACTTTCAAGAACTGAGCTGTGGTTGGATAACTAAACCATTGACTTCCTAAAACCTGGCAGGCAGTAGGAGCTCTAATCAGTGCAACGCTTCAAGTGGACACACTTCCAAGTACAGCTTTATCCTAGCAATTCTGTCAGGCAGAGTGCACTGGGCATTTTATTGTTTTCTGTGAACAAAATTATATCAATCTGGTCCATGCCATAGACTATTATTTTTAATGAAAGTAATGTGGGTGCTTTTTATGGCCAGTGGTCATTTACTGAAGCTATGATTAAAAATGAGAGAGAATCACAAAAGCCCTCCAGGATAACACTAGCACAACAGTAGTAGTTATTACTATTTTTTTCTCTGAATTGCATTCAACGACAGATTGCTATTTTAGGCATCTTTATAAGTTTTTGAAGAAATTCCCACCCTTCAGTCTGCAGAGCATATCTCAGTGGTTTGGTTTGCCCCTGCCTGAGAGGGCAGGACGCTGTGGAAGGTTCAGTCTGGCCAGGGAGAGCCCTGGAGGTTCCACATAGAACCTGAAACAGGCTCTTTTCAAGCATGGGGGATTTTTTAAATGTTTTTAAGTGTGTGTTATTTCCAGCTTTCAGTGGCTGGAGTAGTATATGCATGGGAAGTTGCTTAGATGTATGGTCAGTGGGGAGCTGCCTGGCTACAAGAGTTTTTATGGATCTTTCAGTTATTATAAAATCAGAGAAACAAATGCAAAATCTGAGCATTCAGGGCTATCGTGTGGATATGTGACTCTCCATGGAGGAGATCAGATCCATAAAAAAAGAAGATTACTTTATATATACATATATGTTTTTATAATAATGAAATTTCTGTCTTTCCCATACAATATGGATATTCTTTGGAATGTATAATATACACTAATCTTGCTTAAACATTTTCTTGTGTTTTCTTAACTGTCTTATCAAAATGAGAGCTTAGAAAAGAATCAACTTTAGATGAATAAATGAATAAAACAAGCCATGTTTAGAGTGCCAGATCCTGATGGTCGTCCTCAGAGTTGGCTAGAATTAAATCATAGTGATTTTAAATGTAGGTTATTGAAGCAAAGGGTGGGGATAGACTGGATTAAGTAATGATATGTGCAACAAGATTTATCAGTAGTCCTTCAGGGGGCTTCCATGTGTGGTGGCCCTGGAGGCCCCACCAGAAGATACAAAAGTGCTAGATAGTATTTTGGTATTTCAGTATTATTTATTTTTTCCCCTCAGAGCTGAAGCCAAATAGGTCATATATGGGTGCTGTGAGGAAGACAGGACTCAGATATGCTCAGGGAAAAAAAACACCACTTGATATCTGGAAGTCAGGGCATGAGGCTTTGAGAGGCAGAGCAGCTTTCCTGGTTGTACAGTGAAGCAGGTTTTCTTAAATCTTTCTGATAACATAATCCATGTGTTCATAGGAAATTTTTTCAAGGATTAGGCCTCTTTCATGCCTAAGCACATTAAATCCTCAGGAAACTACAGAAATTGCTGAGATGAGAAATAATGGCAGAAAAATGAGTATTTTTACTATTTATAATGTCTAATGTTCTGCCTTTTTGTTGTTTAAAAAAAAAAAGGAAAAGGAAAGGTTAATTACACTGTCCACTTTTTCTTCTCATTCCAATTGCTATGGTGTGCCTACAGGGTAAGTGTAGAAATCCAGGAACATCAAATTTATTTTTCTCTATCCTATTTTGTTATCTAGTCTCAAACGCTTTTACTGTTTTGTATCAGCTGAAAATTTAAAAAGGTCCTGATGTATCCAAATTTTATATATAAATTGGTACTAAGTATGGCTGTTTGTTTTGTACTGAATTACAGTTCTCAGCTTTTATTTGATTTTAATTCCAAGTCATTAGTGCAGACACTCTGGCGCCCAAACAGCGTAGCTAGCCAGAGGGTAATATGAAGAGGCATCTGTATTGCTGCCAATAAGTTACTTAAAGCTGGTTCTGTATAAAATGTCAATTATATTTACTAATGCTGATTAATGATAATAAAGTTAAGGTTTGTATTCTTTCATAGCAATCTGCAACTGTATCAAAGTGGATATCATTAAAAATTTGTCATTAAGTTTACCAGCACTAATGCACAGATTTTCTTTGAATCAGATAACCTCTGTGTACAAAACATTTAATATTAAACATAACGACAACACGGTGAACAGCAGATTATTTAAAAATGACAGTATCCCTTTCCCACTGTACTTCATTGCTGTACTAATTTTAGCATCAAATTCTGTCAAACATGTGATGTTGTATTTGTGGTGCACTTTTTGTCCTTCACTGGAAACCATGCAAAGATGATTAATTTCTTTTGTCTTACTTATCCTTCTAAAAAATGGTGTTGAATTCATTCAGAATTATTAATGTCATGAAATCAAAAAATTTAAGTGTTTGCCTTTTTGATTTTGGTCTAAAGGTCAACAAGTCTCTGAAGAATGAATAAATAGTTAAATTGAGTTGGTAATCTGGATTTACTTTGCATTCCTGCTATGATGAAACTCCAGGTCTAAGAGCTTTAATGTACATTTCCCTAGAAACATTAGAATAAGATTGATTAGGACAAATGATACCCAAAGTCTTCTAAAATATCAGTGAGTCTCCTTGGCTGAGTGGGTAGTGAACAACAGCAGAAGGAAGAAAAGAGCATCCTACAACTACCTGAGAGGATGTGACAGAGATGCTGCAAAGGGAGGAGGATTATTCTCTGTCATGTCAGATGATACAGCAAGGGGCAAATTGCAGGCTGAATGTTTCAAATTGCATATTAGGAAAAAAATTCCCCTACAAGGTGCTGCAGACCAGGAACATGGTGTCTGGGAGGGGTGCTGTATACTCTACATCTCTGGAGTTTTTAGGGCTCAGGCAGGCAAAGCTATGGCCAATCTCACTGGTGTTGGTGGTGGTCGTGCTCCGAGTGGGAGCTGCCAGTACTTGCCCTCCTGGAGTCCGTTCAGACACCCATTTCTGTGGATTCACCCTGCTCATTTCCTAGCCAAAGGCGCTGCTTTCTTTGTACCAGGGGTAGGAAATGAGTGTTGGGTAAAGCACAAGGACTTCGGTGTTCATGTGGAGTAAGATAATCAGTATGAACAAGGAGATCTCAAGTCAAAAGTAACAAATCTCATATTCAAAGATCTCAGCCTAAGTGCAAGAACAGAGATTCTTCATGCTATAAGCAAATATTGTAAAAGTTAATAACATCCTGGCATATAACTATTTCTCATTAATTAGTCATACCTTCTAACCTCCAAAATATAAGAAATCTTTGCCTATCTCAGCATTTAAGCTCTAGGTCTGGGGAATTGTTTGATTTTTTTTTAGTTTATATTGAAGAAGGAATATATATGTCTCTTGTGAGCACTGAAATCCAGATCCTCATGGTTTAACTATTCCGATTATATGTAAAAGGAACTTGCTTTGTGGTTCTTTTCTTACCTTTATTTTCATTTTACTTCAGCTGTACTTGCTACAGCCTCTGCTGCTGGCTGTGCTTATGTTTATTGCCTGCAATTAGGAGACAAGTTTCATAAAAGCCTACATTGCCTCATTCAGAAGATGACAAATCTGTCAAAAACAAAAAGAAAGAAACCCCAAAGCCTTGGTTACTCTGCAAAGATGAGAGCTAACTGCATGGCACAATTAGATTTGCTCTGCTGTACCTTGGAAATAGGAAAGATGAGGCTGCTTTTTAATTGAGGTGCACAGCATAGCATGCTAATTCACTGTTGCTCTGCCAGCAAGGAGCTTGAAGTATTTTAAATAAACGATGCCCCAAACAGAATTTGATTATATCTGTGTTCATGTGACATTCTACTATCAGCCTACAATAATATGCTGGTAAAGTATAATTCATTGAGTCCTGCAGGCAGTATTAGTTCTCGCTCTTCTGTATCAGTTATTGCAACAAATTAATGCAAAGTACAGCAGAGTGGTGCTACACTGGGCTGTAGCAGCAGTGTGAACATGGTCACCCAAAATCCAGTGTAAACCAGTGTGAGTGAGGTTTGTGTTGGTGTTTGGGGTGGAGTTTCAGGATTTGTATGTCTTCTTGTTCTCTTGCATTGGCTGCTTTCATGCATTCTGGATGGTTCTTAAGAATGTAAGTCCTAGCTGATCTCAGTGTCTGTGTCTGCCCCTGGCCTCTGTTGCTTTGGGGCCTGTTTCACCAAATGACCTCTTTCAGTCATGTTTTTCAGAGTGCAGACTGTTTCAAAGGCACTGTAGGTTCCACAAAATTGGGTGGCTGGAGAGGGAAGGGGAATTGCCTGCTCCCCGAGCAAATGGATATGAAGAGGAGTCTTGTTAGTTCAGCTGAGGGAGAAGCACAGCAGAGGCAAGAAATTCAGTTCCTCAGAAACGAGGACTCCTTGGCTGAGGCAGTGATGCTGTTACTGTGTGTGTGCAGGGATGTGCTACGCTGGGCAGTGTTCAGCTGGGAGGCAATCTGGGATTGCAGGAAGAAGGGGTGCTGCTGACTGCCTCCTTCAACTCCTGAAATGTAGACCTAAGCACGCTTTTTCACAGTCAGGAGATGTGTTCTGTCGACTTACGTTCATGGTCCTTTATGATAATTCCATTTTGTTTAACCTCTTTGGATTCCCTTTTTCATCTTCTCTATTGTCAGATGTCTCTTTCTTTTCTTTTTCTATTCCTTCATTCTTCAAAACTCTCCTCATAAACTAAACCCTGTGCTGTGTTGCTTTCAAAGTAAAAATTGACTCATGATCTATTTCACTTGAAATCTGAGCAGGAAAAGCTTGCTGGCTTTATGGTCACTTCTGGGTGACATCATTCACCTTCCTCCAGTACCTGAGAAATCACTTCCTTTTCTGTTACCATTGCAGGATTCAAGTGTGATTAAATGTTGTGATTTAAATGGATTTCTTGCATATGTCCTTTATATCCTCATATATTCTCTTTTTGTAACATGTAGAAGGAGACAATACTTAATAATGAGGTATGACAGTTAATTGGTGTTTTGTATAAAGAATTCTGCTTTTCATACACTCAAGGAGAAATGAATTGAAATGCAAAGTTTTATAAATTCATCATCAGAACACTGTTCTGGAATTTTATATTGTGGTTTGACAACATTTAATCCACTGTTATTGCTTTGAAGGATTTCTAATTGAATTACTCAAAAGACAAAATGGAAAATAAAAAGGGATTATAAATACAGCAGTAATGTTAACAGCACTACCAACTTGCTGAAACTTTGTAATGACATGCTATGGCTGTTAATAAGGTTTTAAATACTGTTTATGTGTGGTGACTTATATTTATGTAAGGAAAGCATTCTCTACAGAATGTATTTTCTTAGCAAATGTAAAAGTGATTCTGTTTCCTTGAAAATCATGAAGACATGAAAGCAATTTGGGTTTACACTTGTTTTCAGTCTTACTGTAGTGGAAGCATTTCTGCTGAAATTCACGTTATGGGTGACAGATGTCACAGAGAAGGTTAGTTTGGTCACAGTATCAGTGACCTGGTGTTATTTGGCTGTTTTAATGACACTTCAGTAGCCTAACAGCAATGAAGCATATAGTGAGTGCTTCACATAAAAGAACAAACCCTTTTTGTTTTTTTTTTTAAACCAAATGACAACCTGTACTTGTTCTTGAAATTGTATTTTAATGCCCTGAGAAGTTTTCAGAAAAGGAAAATGTAGAAAACTTGAGCAAATGTCCAGGCCCTTTGGATTGCCTTTGGATATGTGATTGCACTGTAAGTCATTGCAGATTTTTGTAACCATGATATCTGGTAAATAGGATTTAGTGGAAATGAAATCATCACCAACAAGTAACTGTTGAGGAAAAATATAATATTTTAAGATTGTTTTTCTTGGTGCACATTAATAGTTTTTTCTTTTTATGTTTTCAGTTTTATGCCAGTGTTTGATAAAGTTACCTAGCAGTGTATTAACTAGTCTCTTCACTGCCTGCACGAGAGTTTTCAGGACTAGGTTCAGATTTATTTAAATTTTGCCTCAGCTCATAGTAAACTTAGTTTGTTGGGAATCTTGCTCTTTACAGCAGGCCAAATCTGAATACATGCCCACTTGATGACCATTCTAATACTAAATGGCAAATTCTTCTCAGAGCATAGATTTTATGTTCCCTGGTTTCATGTTTCAAATGTTTATGCCTTCCTCAATTATTTATTATTTTCTGCCTTATTATTATAGGAAAGGACAGAGCTTGCCTACCTGACCACAAGAGAAAGCTATTTGTAGCTGCAGCATTCACATATTCGAGTTCTGCGCTTCCCTTTAGAATATTTCATGTATGACGTAAACCTAATCAAACCTTTATGCCTTCTAGCAGGTGACCTCTGCATGAACTAAAGAGCTGAAATATTATTTAATCATGCTGCATACCACTTTTTACAGTGCTATGAGAGACATTAGTTTGGTTGGCTAGGAACAACTAAGATAAAATATTTTTTTCTGTCAGGGGTAAAAAGACATTTTTATTAGTGAACGCTTTACATATACCAGTGCTGTTGATAAATAAATCCTTCCAGTCAATGTATCCTAGAAGTTTACTAAAGGTAAATATGCAGTTTCCTATTTTTCACTTGGACTGTTTAAGCCCAGTTAGTACTGGAACAAATAATTTGTTGATTTGAACTGCCAATCTGTGCATCAACCTTTCAGGCCAACTATTATTAACCTTTATTCTGACAATCAAAGAAAATCATCTGATTTAAATGCCTTTAATATTGCATTAAAATCAATAGCTATAAATACTCATTGCTAAAGTTTTAACAGACCCATCACAATGAAACAAAAGGAGATTTTTCCCTATCATATAAGGTAATCATAAATATATAAAAAGCCTTATACATAATTGTAAAAGTTGAAAGTTTTCTAACAGAGATACTTCTTCTGATTGCTTTGATTAACATTTTTAAATTAAAAAGAAGTGAAACAAACCCCAAACATTCAGAATAAGGAAAAGCATTATGATGCACCACCCACACAGAGAGAGGAATCAGTTTTCAAAAAACAATCAGTTATTTTCCTCTTTGTGCTGGGGAGAAAACAAAAAGCTTTTCTGTGGTCTGAAAAAGGAGTAATTACAAAGCTGACTGAAGGCAGCCACCAACCTTTCAAGTCTCATTTGTGCTTCATCTTGACATCCCTCTAATTGTTGTTCTTACTCCCAACACAAATATGTGTTTTGTACTTCTCTGTACTGGTCAATCAAAAATCTCCAGCTCATTTTTGACCTTGTCCACACAGGGGTGTTCGGTCATGAGGGGCAGCACTATCACAGGAGGGATGTAGGAGTGCCCTGCTGCTAATAAGATGTCCAAAGAGGATCTCCCACACAGCACTTTGATAAATGTATTCTTGAGTTTGGATGCTGACCTGTGCTAAAATTGGCAGCTTTTAGATTAGGTGTGTTAAAACCCATTGGAGTGGGTTCTTTTTGTTTGGCTTACTTTTGTCTTTTTTTTGTCATACATTAAGCATCATTCATTTGTGCAGGTCCAGTAGAGTACTACAATAAAGAAACACTCTAACAAGTTATTGTTCCCAGTTTTTTTTTTTAACAAAGTGAGGTGATCAAAGGTTATTTGTCTTGTGCTTTTAACATCTTTCAAAGGTTCTAATTAAAGAGCTGACGTAGGGAGGAATAGTTATTGTGATGCTAGTAAGAAGGAGAGTAAGAAAGAAAAGGGAGAAAGGCAACTGCTAAAACTGAAAAATTTCATTAAATTCTAATTCTGTAGAATCCCTGTATGTGTCTTGTAAGGTTTATTTTGTTAAGTGTTTTTAAATTTCAAGGTTTGGGGGTTTTTTTATGTGCACCTATTTGTTCTTTCAGTTTTTCAAAGTAGTCTGAGAAGAGCCTGTGACTGCTTTGAGAAGTAGGAGCCCCAGTGCCTTCTTGGCTTTTCTCAGTGCCCACTGTTATCTCTCTCAGTATAGATAGGGTCTCAGAGTTTTGACTTCTCAGTTCAGCCATGGCCAAAACCCAGACCTAATCCAGAGTGACTTGATTTTGCCCAACGACACATTGATATCACTGGAAGAAAAGGAGAATCTCAATTAGGCTCCCCCAAGTGGAACTTGCAGTGACAGATCTGAAGGAGCAGCTGATCAAATTTTGACACCTTGCTTGCAGCTTTACTTTAAATTAATAAAGTCCAAACATCTAGGAATGGAGCTAGGTGCCAGGAGTTTTTTAGTTCTTATAACTTACCACAGGAAAAAAAAAGTTCAATCAGGTCTCTCAGTTCTTGCTTAGATTTTTACTTTGGCAAAAACATCTATGAATTAGGAGTCATTACCCTCTATAAATTTTGGGGTTTTTTTAATTAAATTTAAAGATAAAAATGTATTCTTAATGCGGTCTTCAAGTGGTAATGTTTTTGTCTAATTGAAAAGGCTGTAACCAAAAGAATGAATGTAGTCTACAAAAACTAATGGGAATTTTCCAAGCTGTACTTCTACATCTTAATGTGCAGTATTTTGTAAGCAAAAATGTTCTTGTTTCACTAGTAGGACATGCTTAGTTATATAAGCCATATGATATCTTTCCAGTTAAAAAATATTACAATTTTTATTCAAATTATAAAGAGAACATTTTGCTATGTAGAAACAACACAAATGTCTTAATTAACTCAGTAGACTTGTTTCAAAAGACTTTTTTAAAGAAAGGCACATTTTACAGTTTGTAAGAGAGTAGAAAATAAGCATGTCCTTGAATCAAATCAGTGAACAATAGTCACAGTGCATATTGTTGCTATGGTAGTTTAGTTAAATGGTAACTATGTAGAATTTTCTTAATTTTTCTCATCTGAATCTCTGATCTTTTAGAAATGCTTCCAAAAACCCTACCTCTACAACGTCCCTTCATATTGAAAAGACCTCTTGTTTCAAAGTGCAAGTTAATTAATAAAAGCTGAAGGCTCAAATGGGATGAAACATTTTTATTCTCCTGGAACAAAATATGACATTATTCGTGGTCGCATGTTTTGAACTTTTATCTTGAATGGGATTTTCCTGTACCATTTTATTGAAGATATTTCATGAGATTTTGGGAGTTTGGGTTGGGTTTTTTTGCTAAAGTAGTACACTTTGGATCCCATGCCAAAAAGCAATGCAGTATTGACTGGAAAAGAGCCCTGAATTCACATACTATCATTATCTCTAAAAGTTTGTTTTGTGGCATTGGTATCACATAATGATCATCATGGATTCTTGCTGGAGGGATAAGCTCTCAACCAGTGGCTACATTTTTGTGAAGCTGACCAGGCTAACCCAAAGCCTCTGATGTAATTTAGGCAGATTTTTATAAATTTTTCCTAATATATATAGATAGCTTCACATACACCCATGAAAACCATTATTCCTGCCTTAGGTTAAACTGCTTCATTTCTTTCTTTTTGACAGCTGCGGTCAATAGATGTTGACCAAAAGCTGTCAAATTTCCTGAGAAATGAGGAAGAATTTTTTACACCAGATGAGAAGCAGAGAGTTATTCATCTTCTGTCCTGGGAAATCTTTCCATTATTTTGACAGGCTTTAAACAAATTGTTAGCTTTAATTAAGTTTGAAATGGGACAAATGCACAACCTTTCTGGGATGTAAGAAGGTGGTAAAATTAGCCATGAGTTTTGGCAATGATGACTCTTGTTACAGTGATTGACTATAATTCTGTATTTAGGTACTGTCAAAATTTTGTGTAGGTTTAGAGAGAGCATTTTATGAAGACAATGTTGGGCCTCTCATAAGAGGAGGGAGAAAAGATAGCTGTGGAAAGGATAAATAGTAAAATACGCATATATATGTATAAAAGGGGTGAAGGCTACAGATACTGATTTGCAATGCTTTAAGCTAGAATTCCCAGCTTAATACTTTTACTTTTTCTTCATATTTTAATGAATTGAAAAACAGTAGTTCTTCATGCACAGAGTTTGGTTTTTACTGTTGGTAGGGTTGGAGGGGGGGGGGTTGTTTTTAAGTTATGATTTTCTAATGGTTTTCTGGACAAGAAATACTGGATAGACAAACTAACAGCTTATCAGGCTAGTACATCCTCATTTCATTTATGGGATCTCTGCAAAAGGGGCAGATCCACAGGTACACATCGAGCCAGTGGAGTGGACTGAATCTGTGAGGAGTCTCTAGAAATGATCATTACTCACTTTCTAAACCTGCTCCAAATGCATCCTGTCCCTGCCTTCCCACACTGCAGGTTGTGGCAGGTAGTGCTGCTGTAATGTTCAGAGGGAGTGTAGGGTGGACCTGCTGCATGGAGGTTACCTGCAGACAGGCAAAGATTCTCTTCTCCTTTCTTGCTTTTCAGGTGAAGGTGCACTTGAGTCCTCTTGGGCCTTCAGGCAGCAATTTGACTGAGGATAGGTTTAACTCTCCCCTAGCAGACTACTGTTGAACGAAACAGTAAAGTGAGAGTAGTACATGTATTAAATTTAACAGCTGAGCCTTGCAAATTTTCTCCTAAATACACTTTTCTATGCTGCATCATTCTTGTAATCATAAAAGTACTCCCTCCTCTTCCCATGTATATGGATAGTAGTTTGAAAAATGTATCTACTGCTCAGAATGAGGAACTTAACTGTAGAATATTTTTTAATCTAAAAAATTTCTCCAGTGCTAATAGATACAACCAGAATACAAGATTTCTTTCTGAAAAACCAGTACAGAAAGAAAATCTGCCATGAGAAGAATGCTCTGATGAGCATATTGGTGCCACTTGCCTACTCTCGCCTAGCTGTATATAAGAAGTCCCAAGTCAGCTTCATGTGTGCTAAATTAATAAAAAGACAAAATAATTCCTCTCTAACTTAGTATCAGCATTTATAATTGAAAAAATGCTTACATAATGCATTATTTAGCCATAAAATTCATAGGCAAGAGATATATATGAGAATAGTCTTGTGGCCATCAAAGGCTTGAGATGTATGAGGAAGATTAGGCTTACTCTTGCATTAAATATGATAAAGTATTTTAATTTCTGAAACTTTGTTGTTTAGGTTGTTGTAGTCAGTGATAGATGACATTTAAAGACTTTACCTGCAAGGTCTTACTGCATCTTGCAACACCTTTTTGTGCCATCATCACAGTCAGGATAATGGACCAACACAAATCATCAGTGTGGTGATAAATCCAATAGTCTATGTAATGAAGCCTGTATACATATGTAAAGTCAGGATTTTGTCTGAGAAAAGTTGCATTTTCATTCTTTCCACAAATGTATGAGTCCCTGTCCTGAACTTAGTGAGACAGAACTGCCACCATTATTTAGGGACAGCCTGAAGATTGCAGGATTTGGTCTATTTTCTGTAGTACTAATTAGACAAGATCAACTAATTTGCTCTACTGAATGTTAACCTTTCTTATGAAGTTCTTGGGGAAAACTTTGTAACAGGTTGGGGTTTTTTATTACATCTTTCAGACTGCTATTTGTATTCTTTATATATGCACACATGTATATGTATGTGCACTCACACATATGTGCTTCCCGATGCTTCACACATATGTTTGCATAGTTTACAAACGAGTGTTAGTTACCCTAAAGTGGTTGTAATTCTATCTTTTCCATTATTCAAATTCTCTGAAAAGCTATTTAAATCCAAATATTAAAAATATTCCTGTTGTTAATTTGGAAAGTATCTCATGGTTTAAGGTAGTCCAGACAATCAAGTGCAGTTTTGTGCCAGACAAACCTTTTCAGGTCCTTATTCAAATGACTTTTGCAAAACTGGACACCAAAGCAAGGTGAGTTGTAGGAGGTGCACCTCAGGCTGTCTCTCCTCTCTCCATTTATTAAACAGGTGTAATAGTAATTCTCTGCCTCAGAGAGGTGTTCTGAATACAGTGTAAAGATTGTGCAGTAACAGAATAGTGCAAAAATGAGGGCCCTGCAAGAACACTGAAAAGAGGTCACAATAAAAATTTCCAAAAATCTGCAGCCAGACATTTCTGTGGTAATCTCATCATGGTTTTGTTTCTTTCCATGAAACACAAGGAGAGGTGACCAACTCTACACCCAGCATTTTCACGCTTCTTTTTAAACATGCAGGATTGTATCTGCCTTGGGGCTGAAAGGACAGGGGATTCATCTCATTACTGATGCCAAATGCAATCAGTAGACAACTTGCTGCTTTAATTTCTGAGGACTTATAGTTATGGTTGTAGTTAGGCTTATCATGTGATCATTTAGAAAAAAAGGGTGAATAGTTGTTTTTCCTCTAGTATATCTACCCATTGGCAATGAGTAGTTAGGATTAAAAGCTTCATCTAGCCCAAGGCTATAATGAATATTCAGGAAAAATGATTCTGTGCTGTTGCTTAGGGAAGTAAAAAGACAACCCCTGTAACATTCAAATCTCCTGTGCCTTTGGAATAAACAAGCAGTATTTGATTAACAGGAAGACCGAAGACACGCTGATGTACAGCTTATAATTTGATTAACAGGAAGACCGAAGACACGCTGATGTACAGCTTATACCAAAGGAGACTTTATATGGTATTAAATTACCAACAGATTCCTGTAGGTACAGTGCATGAATCAATATTATGTTTTAGCTGATGGTAATTTTGCTAAGCTTTTATTTAGATGGGGTTTGTTTAAAAAAAAAATTAAAATACAGCAGATAAACAAAGTATGCTAGCAATAGATGTTACAGTCCACTGGAGCATTTGTTCATTCTTCTGGGTTGACACACAGTGCAAAACTATGCTGCACATTCTGGTACAATCACACTGTATCATTATTAATGAGAGAACCAACAAACCCAGTTATGTGTAATGAAAGAAGGTAATTTTTAGCAACATGGTAGACTCTGAACCAAAAGCATTACAATCCTGTACTAAATTAAGCAGAATAATATTTTATTTAGTACAGGATTGTTGATTTTGTGAATACAAATGCCCAGCTGTTTTTACAGCTATTAACATTTTACACACCAAGTCTTTTAGAAAATATTTCTTAACTATGCAGGCTTCGTCAACCACTTTATCAATAATATAAGCTGCAGGCACTTTCATAAGCTTAGAATGGGGTGAAAAAAGATATTTGTGTTGTATTAGCAGTGACAGTATATTTTATAATGTGATTTACAGGCCTCAAGGTTCATTCTTTCACAAGTTTTATGCTCATCCTTGAATATTTTATAAATCCAAGAAAGAATGGGTAAAAGCAATTTGTAAATTGGAGTCAGTCTTTCAGAAACCCGAGTAGGTGGGAGGTCCTCAGTCAAATAAATTAGGCAAAATGAAGCCTGTACATAACCTCTTCAAAACTAGTTTTTGGTATTGTGCTACTCGCTTTATTAAATTTCCATCTGAGTTTAAAACTTTTGAATGGTACAAATTAGTATTCTCAGAAATCTGAAGTTTTGAACTGCATTTCTTTAGTCGGTGATTGCATTTAGAAGTGAATTCTCTATTTTTAATCACTTTAGGATTTCTCAAAATTGCATTCTTATGTGACCTCTGCAAGTTGGTCTTAGTCCAAAGGCAAGCAAGCTTCTATAGAGAGATTGTGCACCAGCCAGTGAACTTCCCATGCATTATACAAATGTAGTTTATTCATTTCCTATGAAAATTTTCTGTCCAGTTACATCAGTATCTTCTGGTTTCATCCATCTAATTGCTCAGAATGCCTTTTTCCAAGTCCTCAGTGCAAATATAGAATTATGAAATTTATAAATTAACAAATAACTTCTCTTAATGATCTAAAGAAGAAAACATGAATTTAAAAAAAATACCTAAAACCAGGTGAGGATATTACTCCTCTTTGAGAATACATTAATAGTCAGGAGAGCATAAAAGCTCTGGTATTCTCAGGCAGTCAGTTCATGCCAGAAGTCCCTCTGGCAGCAGGGACACGTGGGCTGTGACCCCTGGGCACCCCCAGTGTCGCTGCTGTGAGGGGACAGGATGGGCTGAGGTCACTCTGATGTTCACTCCTGCACCAGGAGAACTCTGGGCACGAGGGGCTGGAGGTAGAGCAAGGAGGAGGAGGGTGGAAGAATGGATCATCTGGATGTTCCAGCACAACTCCACTGTAGGACTCACACTGTAAAGGGAAGCAGCGAGATGGATCACGTGTGTGTGTGTGTGTCTTGGGGTGTGGCACAAGGGTAAACTGAATTTTTTTTAAAGTTAGCCAGCATTATCTCCATATGATATTTACTTCATGTGCAAATTAATTGGATGAAACATTATGGGGAAAAAAACTAATCTTTAGAAATACCCATTTCAGTTCAGAATTTTCAAATTTAATAGGAATTCTATTTTTTTTTTGCATAAAATTAATCACCTTTCCAATTTCTATCAGTAATTGTCTCACTATGCAACAGCCATGTTTTAACTTTTGTTTCATTTTTTCAGTGTTTCCTCATTAAACATTCCTTTTTTTCTTGGAATATTAAATGAAATAGTATGAAAGATTTTACCTCCTTCACTTGAATTTTAAAATTCTTTTCCTATTAATTTACCAGTGATTTTATGGGTACCAAAAATGGGCAATTTTCCAAGGCTGATACAAGTGATCCTTTCAAAAGGGCTTTGTCTAATCACGTGCTGTGCAGTCACATATTTAAACTGTTTACTAGCATGAGAAATAGAAGACTATTCCACTGCATTCATTGCATTAATCTTAGTGTGTGAGTAGAACTGATTGAAAATAAAGATCTTCACTTACTTTCAGGGAAAAAAAAAAGTCAATTATTATTTATTATGAAAGACAAACTAGTTAAATTGTCTTAGGTAGGATGAAAATTGGGGTTTTATGAAAGACATCTCCCAGCAAGTTATTCAGTGTGGATTAAAGTAATTGTATTTTTTAAGGCATTAGTGTGTGCTGGAGTAAGAATTTTTATGGCAGCACTGTAAGCACAACGAAGTCAGCATAATGAGTTATGTGGTGCCAACGTCCTGAACATTATCACAAGGATTTCTAAGGAGAAGAATTAACATAAAGGATATACAATTCATGTCTTCTAGAGGGTCTCTCATTTCTGCATTGGGCCTCAAGGAAATTCAAAACAGAAATGAAAGTCAAAGCTGCAACTACTTTCATACTGCCAGTGCAGGGTTCATACATATTTCATGGCAGCTGCATGGGCGGGGAGATCACCGTTTTTATTGGGATGCCAGAGCTAAGTCTCAGGATTTTACTATTCATGTCAAGCACTGTGTACTTTCTAGGAACACAGCCTGGGGGGGGTTTGTTTGTATTTAACCATTGGTGTAAAAAGGAAAAACAACAAGGGGATATTTCCTGTGTGTTCACTATACTGGCAACCTTGGTGTCTTCTGGATTGTTTTAAATTAATTTTCATTTAATCTCATCCCATGCTCAGTTACTACACAGCAATGCAGCTTTCTGAGTTTTTACAATATCCAAATGGGAGAAGATTATTCATATATGACAGATTTAATTATCTGAGAGAATGATAAAGACTTAGTAAATGTAAATAGTTGCTGCTATACCAATTAGCCTACCCACAGGTAATACTTGTACTAAATCTTGTAATGGCACCTTTCAGTTTTTAACCAGAACATGCAGCACATTCTACATGCATCAGTATTGCAAATTTTAAGGTATTTGTTGAAGAGCATTATCAATTACCAACAGAAAAATAAAACAAGAGTTACATTGAAGAGGAGCCCTTGTATGTGCCAGATGCAGGTCTTAGTTCCACTGAGCTGTCCTCAGTGGAAAAGGGTAGTTGATTACTGTCTACAGGGGATGTATTCCATAAGGGAAGTAAATGACTGGAAATCAGGAAAAGCCAACACTTGACGATTTCGATTTCTGGCTTTAACAGAGAAGATTTTGATCTTTCATTTACACCGTGGCCATCCCAAGTTATTCTCAGAGTTCAGAAATGCTGAATTGCATTCTGATAGCCCTGCAACCTCGATTCATCCTTGTTTTTCTGATCAAGGCATGATCAGACAATGCTTCAGGTTCGCATTATTTTATAGGATACTGCTTGTTTTTAATGTACCTTACATAGAGTGAGTCATTAAAACTGAAAAGTAATTTTTAAAATAAATGGGTAAAATAGTGTCTGTCATCCAAAATGGTATTTTCCTCTCTCTGGGAAGGGAACATTTTGTGAAATCTTTATCTTCTGGAAAAAAAAAAAATCCTTTTTTTTCCCATTGAACAGCCTTTTTGTAGGGGATTTGCAGTTACTTGATGTTTCTGAAATAAGTTAACTAATGAGATGAAGTTCAGTCTGATGTGCAATTTCACAAAATGGTAGTATAGCCACTTCAAAAAAAGTTTTCTATTTCCTTAATATACCTTTTGTTCATATTACTTTTAATTATGTTCTATATTTATCTGGCCTATTTGAACAGGATCCAGAGCTGGTACGGAACATCTGTCGCTGGGTTAGACAAGCTGTTCACATTCCTTTCTTTGCCAAACTGACCCCAAATGTCACTGATATTGTGAAAATTGGAATGGCTGCACAGGAAGGTGAGTGACTCCAGTGCACAAGTTGTGCAGATTGCTAATTTGCTGGATGGGGTAAGATAGGAATTTTGCTGGAGTAACAGATAACAACAGAAACTAATATGAAAATATTTTGTTTGATGTATTTAGAATAAGCAGAGTAATCAAAGGTTTCCTAATTTTGGCCATGCATCTAGAGCAAAGCAATATATGAAGAGAACCGTGTTAGACTGTTAACAATAAATTGTATATGTTTTTGTGTGTTTCTTTGAATGCTCTTATTTCTGTTATATTTATGTGTTTACCATACCACTATCCCCTATTCTCATATTTAGTAATGAAAATGATGTGTGTGTTCTGAGAAAACAAAAAAACATCATTTGAAGTTATATATATTTTTTTTTTCTTTAGAGCTTAAAATACAACATGGCAGCAAATAAGTTTGCAAGTAGGTGTCCATCACTTAGTACCATGGTAATTGTTTCTTTGTCACATTGCTTCTTTTGTCTTGCTGCACAGAAGCTTGGAGGAGGTGGCTGCTTTGTTGGGGTACCTTCAGGTGTTGAGCAACCACTGTAGCAGGTTCTGTCCCACACAGCTGGAGGGCAGAGATCTGCCTGTCAGCCCCAGCCTTTGCACACGCTGTCTTATAGCCCTTACAGCTCTTTCAGCTGATGCAGCCTGCCTTGAAGCTAGTGCTGAATTTATTAGCCCTGGATTGGTAATAAGGACCTTTCTGTGCATCCCCTTGCAGTTTGTTGCTTTTGCTCTCCAGCTGTTTATTTGAATTTCTAGTTATTTCAGAATGTCACAGGTTTTCTATTGTATTTTATCCTCTCTTGTTCATATACACATGATTTAACAAAAAGCAACTGACCTTTCCTTTCACAGGCGGCGCAGATGGGGTTACAGCCACCAACACTGTGTCAGGACTGATGGGACTGAAAGCAGACAGCACACCTTGGCCAGCAGTTGGTCGAGGGCTGAGGACCACATATGGTGGCATGTCAGGTAGGTGTTGCCCTTTTTGATGCATGGTACTTCCTTGGAGGCTTTCAAAACATCAGGAGGTCCTTGTAGTGGGCTGGAATATCATGTCTGCAGTCACACCGAGTCCTTAAAGCTCACTGCTGGTCAATGTTTCTAAGTCATGACAGATGGAACAGATTAAGTGTGAAGGCTCTTGGGTTGCCCTTTCCTTAATGGTAAAGCACTGCATCAGAATACTGCAATGGGGTCACTGGAGAGGGAAGGAAATCTCTTCCCTCGTGACCCTCGCTTTTCCTCAAATTTTTCATCCTGTCACAATTGTCAGGCCCCACGGTAGACAGAGGCTAATGAAAGGGCATCGCAGGGGGAAATATCAACAATCCAAATGCAGTGTATGTTTCATAGCCCAATCTCCAGCCTTCCTCCCTCCTTCCCACTAAGTGCACCTTTTCCAGGGAGGTTATTTCCCCCTCTTCTCATGTGGTTAAAATTATAGACAGTATTAGGCAAATATATGCATATTTTTGTAGCCTATTACTGAAGATATACAAGAATATCTTGTGTAGGCCATATTTGCAAGTCCTGCTTCACAGTTTAATTTTCAAACCAGCAGCAAAACTTTTACACTCCAGTTCAGTGCCGGTGCACACTAATGTATTAATCAATTGACCCTGTGTACTCTGTTGCTGTGACAACACAAACTTGTCCCTGCAAAGACAATACTGTGAGCTTCTTGACTTTACTGGGATGGAGAGTAGTCTCCTTGGTGATAGAGGGAGCAGTAAATATACATCGAAGACGTAACAGCATCCTCCTGATTGAGTCAAATGTTATTCTATTGGACCCGCCTCCCACCTCACCCCAAAAACATAATCAGAGGAGACCAGACAGGCAAAAATACGCTTTATTTTATGTGACTGGTTTTATCCTTAGAGAACCATAGGAAATGTAGCGTAAGATAACTTTTAAACAAACTTTAATTCAGATGAGTGTATTCAGTGGCAAATTGCGTTATTGCCTCAGATAATTACATAGAATTTGGAATTTTTTAGAGAATGCTGAAAAGTAAGAAAGAGATAACAATCAGAAAAAATCTTTATGCCCATCGCATAATGATTATTTCACAGTGACACTCCAATAAGATGTTATATTTTAATATTATGCAAAATGGGAGGAAGAGGGGAACAAGAAGAGAACAGCTACAGCCCATTTCAATTTCTCTAGCCTGCCATGTTGACAGGAAAAGAATAAAGGAGGTCACAGTGGGTGCTGTGCATTAAAAATTAATAAAAGAACTATTGCAGTAGTATTTTATATAAGTAACACCATTCACATTTTCTCATTTAAGTTGCAATTTCTGAATATTCCTTCCTACCATAAGTCTGCCTAATAAAATCTGTAAAATGGCTGCATTATGAGAAGTGTGTCTCTTATGTCACAAATTTGAAACATGTATGTGGCATAAATTACAGTGGCACCTGCATGCCCAGCTGTGAGGATGTACCAGAACTTCTGTGGTTTATAATACTAAATGGACCCCAGGAAAAGTTCTTTATTTTATTTGTATGTATGTGTGTAAGTATAGTTTTTTTTTTCTTGAAGTTTTACATGTATCAGAGGGGAGAGAAAATTACATTTTAGGATGCACCATTACCTATGTCACAAATCTGCTTATTTAAAAAATACCTAAAACACTGAAATGCTGTCAATTTATTATGTTTTGAAAGAGCAAAATGTAACAGACCAATATATAAACATTTCTTGCTGATGGTTGGGATCGCTGGGTCCCAGTCCCACAACTCCTTGCACAAAAGAAAGCCACAGAGCCAGTAAAGTCAATACCTCGGCAGCAGGTTGCAATACTTTCTGCTCAGCAGTCAGGTATAGCAGTACACAAATTTCCAAAAGCAGGAAAGCAGTTTTAAGCCAGGAGAGCTAGCATGCTTACAAGAGGACAAGAAGTGGGAGAGCATGTCATCTTGTCAGAGCAAGGGGCAGGGTGGCCGTCCCTCTGTTCCCAGCTGTGCCGCGGCGCAGACGTGTGGCCTGCAGCCAGACACTTGACCTTTCCATGCTGGATTTCTCCTGTCTCTGGAATGGCAGGAACACCACTTACATGCCTACAGGCTTGGTGGGAAGTGCTCTATGGCATGAAAGTCGCTCGCAGTGTAACATATTGGTTTCTATTTTGATGTGTGTAAACTTCTTGTTTTATTTTATTATCTGATAGAGTCAGTAAGTTTTTGTTGTTTTTTCCAAATAATTCCTCTCAAGAGAGAATTAATTTTTGAAGTGAAAGACAGCACTATTATAGAAGCAATAAGTCTGGTTCGTTTTCAGTGTATTTTCCCAAAGCACAGCTGGTTCATTGTTGTTCTGTCATGCACAAACCCAGGGCTGATACAGCGCACGGCCAAGCTGGATGGGGTTTTCTGGGTTTTTCCATGTGCGTGGATTCTGGACTGGCAGTGATGCTCACATGGCACAGAGGTCCAGTGAGTGAGGCAGGGTGCCACACTCAGGGTGCTGTGTGACCGTGGTGGGCTGGGAGCTGGCCCCAGCCCTGTGGAGGTCTCAACACAGGGTCCCTTTAGGTGTCCTGGTGAGGTCTGAAATGCACCTGGGCTCAACACTGGTGACCCTCAGCACTATCCAGCCCCTGTGTCTGCCTGCTGGCCCTGGCACTGACCAGGTCACGGGATAGGAAGTTGTTCCAGTAAAGGACTGATGTTCTCCAGGGATCTGTGAATTCACTGTGCCCACAGTTTGTTAGGGCAGTGCAGGTTGCCTTCTCCAGGTGAGTGCAAACTCCCTGCTCTGAGTTTGATGAAGGTTTCTAATAAAGAGCAAATAACTAAAATGTGTTAGTGACCTGGCCTAAAAGCTGCCCTGAAGTTTGACTGACAGACTTCCCTGTCCTCCAGTGTTCAAAAATGTGCTCCTAAATGGCCATGTACTGAAAAAATATTTTCCACATAACATTTCCCCTTGGCCTCCTCATCCCTTCTATTCTTGTCTGCCTCATGCAGAAGCAGCTATATGCAGGAGGTTCATTCTTCATTTTTCTAGATGAGAGACATTGAAGCAGGATTTTTTTTAATAATTCCTTTTAATTTACTAAATGACAGGTAGTTTCCTGTGATTTTCCTGTGATTTCTCTAACATAAAAAAAAATAATAATAATAAAATAGTTTATTATCATTGCCAAATCCTGAGATGTTTTGAGAACAGATTTTTGTCTCTGTTTTTTTTTAAACATTTTTTAAGCAGTCTTTCAAAGAAGAAGAGACTTAATGGGATTACTTTGAAATCCCCATTTATTTTTGAGTTGTCACAGTGAGCGTTTTCTTTCCAGCCAGTGCTTGGGCAGGACCTTCCTGTTTTGCTCTGTTTTGATCATCTGAAAATTGCTAAGCTGCAAGAGGCATCACTGTTTCCTCCTTCCTACCCTCCTGTTTCTTGGGTGGTTTTGACAGGGAGGGATCCCAGTATCCCAGGTGGATGTGTGACTACCAGACTGTAGGATTAGTCTCTCTCTTCTCCACTTCTCTGCAAATATTGAATTATTAATACAAAGTGAAACAGCTCTCACAGGATACACACTCACACTAGCACAGCCTGCTGACCTGCTCATGAGCCTGACTTGGGAGAGCCAGGTTTAAATCCCACGTGTGAGCCCAGGTCATAGCTGGGCCCCCTGGATTCCAAGTTTACCCTACAAATATTGAGCATTATGAAATCTCACAGGTTTATATTCGTCTTTCTCCTCTATCCTGGTAACAAAAAAAATATTTTCAGGAAAATTTTCACTTTAATTTTGATAAATTGATGATTTCTAAAGAAAATTAATTTCTTAATTTGCACTGTGCAGCATCGGATGAGTCCAAAGGCTGTGGTAGTCCTGCAGATTTTTGTGGCCCTGTTATATGAGAGGACATTGTGCTTAGAGGATCCCCCAGTCTTCCATCTGTTTTTTAAAATAAATTTACTGGAACTGCCCATTACTGAAAAAGTGTAAATGTCCTAATGAATTCTAAAAAATATGGTTAAGGAAATAAGCCCCTACGATGAAAGAAAAATATTAAAATTAAGATACATTTTTTCAAGCTTTATAACTGTCATATGTGCTTGCAACATTAGAGACAGTTTGATTTCCATTAAGAAGCTTTTAGAATGGATCTGGCAGTATTTCAGGTTTGAGAATGTAGAATACATGAGATTTTATCCTGAGTTCTTCTTATACATGGACAGAGTATTTGCAGGGTATTTGTTTTTTGAAAGGAGGCTAATAGTGGGGTTTTTATCCTCACAAATAATAAGGACCTCTGGCTCTGAAAGAGATGTTTTAGATTGTATAAGTATAAATTATTTTAAAAATGCTTATTCTGGTATTTTATAGATACCAGAAAAAGATGCCAGGTTTCTCAGAGAAATGTTAATATACTGTCAGCAGCTGCAAGCTTCCCTAAGATTTCTTTCCTTGAAATGTATTTTAAAATTAAAAAAAAAAAAAGTTTTTTTTCCATGAGCTTTCACACTGTGATTCCATATTCCAGATGCGTTTTATAAAACACATCACATTGCAGCACAATAGGATATCTATTGCAGGCAAAATAGAACAGAGCTTCTGTTTGAATTTCCATGGTTTTTTTGTTCTTTGTCATCTGTTTGTTTCTTTGTTTTTGTCTGGAAGCCAAATCCTTAGGGGATAAATTTATAAAACCATACACTGGACTTAGCAAAAACTTTGGTTAAAAGCAAATCTCTCTACGGTGCCCTCACTATGTACTCTTTTAATGCTTTGTTTCAGAAATATTGCAGCATTTTACAGGAGCTGTTCAAATACCTCATGTCTATGTGCTGTTATTGCTTTGTCCATTTGTTGGATACCATAGTACTTTGGCATTATTTGCACAAATGTATGGTACAGCATGTGCTGGTACCTGAAGTTGTTTTCCAGAAAAGGAGAGATTCAGAAAGCTGTGTGTTATAACTCCATAGCTGCCCACAAGGGATATCAGAAGGACGATACCTGGGTGGCAGATTCAGTCATTAAATGCAGGAATGTGTAATTATTGGAAACCAGCAGAGGCAGTTAATTTTAGTTACTTTTTGAAGTTAGTGGAGCTGTCTGTTTTTACAAAAAAAACACTGTCCAACAGCAATTGTGACATTTAAGGGAATGCTTTTCAGGAGTTATTAAATTAAAATATATATTGACATTATTAATAGAGGCATTTATTCTAATCTGAAATGTATGAATTATATTGGAAGAGAAGAAAAATTGAAGTTATAGTAATAAGGGCTGCCTTTTAATTTTAATTCAATGACACATCATTAAAAGAAAAGTGAAAAAAACAGCCAAGAGCATTCACTTTACTCATCACAGTTCTGTCAGTGACAGTGCAGTGTGGATTTTGGTCAATAGAAATGAATGAAAAGCTGCCCATCACTGGAAACAAAACAAAATGTATGTATGCATAGGCACTTCTGTTTAGTATAAATATTTACCAAGAGTTAAAGACTATTTACATTAACATATATTTATAAAACAGTGTGGAAAGGGGTGAAAAACAAATATATGCAGTAGTACAATTTTAATTTTGTTTTATTATTCCTGTTCAATGTAGCTCAGCCATTAAAAGCCCTTATTTGCATATATTATGTCAGGATTCACAAAGAGTCCTCTGTTTTCTGTCGTGTCCTTGCAGCAGTCTGATTTCTCTTAGTGTGCTGCCGTCACTGGTCTGTGCAGGAGAGATCAGAGCCCTAATAATAGATTTTTGACAGGGAGCTCGCCTGCTACCTGCCCTACACAAATCCTCACTGTTCATGTTTGCTTCATGGCAACAAAGCAGACAGAAGGAAAATGCCAAGTGCTGAGTTTGAGGTACAGCCCTGCCATAGCTTGACATTTCAGCAGAATAGCAGTTTATGAGATGCATAATTTTTCATCTGGGACTCAGCTGCCATTTTCATAGAGGCTTGCAGCTCATCGACTGACTGCAAGTAGGGCAAAGGTTTACAGCATAGATCAAGGTCTACATCCTTCCTATAGCTATTTAAAAATAAGTATTATTCTCTAGATGAGGTTGGAGGACTAAGCATATTTTTTCAATTTTTAATATTTTCTAGCCAATTTCATTCCCACAAAGAAAACACTTTACACTTTTAGCACAGGTGCCATTTGTAGTTGATGAAAAACAATCATAATTGATTTCATTCACCAAATGATTAAATGAGTCCTAGAGAAAGAATGAAGGAGGAGTCTTTACACAGAGCATATGAACAAAGCTGTGTTTTCTCCTCCTCTTACTTTGAAAAAAGCTCGTTCTGAGCTTGAAATGAATGAAAAGTCTTTACTCCTTAAGTGTAATTGGTTTGTGGTTTATTATTGTTAGAGATTGGATTTAAATTTTCACATTCATGCACATGTACTTAGGAAACAAATGCAGTGTAGGTACATGTAAGTGAGTGTTTAATTTAGAATTACACATCTCTGTGAGCTTCAGTAACAGTTCACCATGTCAGAGCCTCATATAGAACAATGGTACAGTACATTGGATTAATTAAAGAAGCCTTGCAGAGAACTGAATTCTCAGTATGTCAAGATTTCAATTTTATGTTAAATATTTTCTAAAGGCCAGACCCTTAAATCTCAGGGGCTGTACCAAGCAGTGAGCTGTGAATTTAACCATAGGCTAACTGCTAATGATAAGGAAAAGAGTCCAAGTTGAGGCAGCTGTAATACAGTCATTGGATTAGGCTATCAATCACTCGGTTCCCTGAGGAACAGGCAAAGACGACAAAACAGTGAAAAGGGAAATTAGGAAGGGAGGGCATGACTGGAATGAGATTCTTCACCAAATATATCTGTTAGTTGGCTGAATCCCCCAAGCATCAGACAGGAATGTCCAGCATTGCTCTCAGACTAAAAGCCAAGTATTTGTTCCAAAGTCCTAGAAAACCATCAAATCATCATTAACTGTTGCTGTTCTGTGCAGGCTGCTAGAAATGCAATTGGCTGTATTCTCCTGGTTTAATAGCCTGTAATTAGGTTAATCTCTAAACTGCTGCTTTTGAACACTCTGGATTTACTGTTTATATCAGAGCTCGTATAGAATATGTACAGTTGAAATAATTCATTTCACAGTTGATTGGGGTTTTTGATAATCAGATAACTGTTAAGCTATCAAGTCTTACTCGTGGCAACCAAAGGCATGTGTCAGAAAGCAATTCAGATAAAATCATAAATTCTTCTCAGACATAATATGATAAAAATAAGAGAAAAACACTGTGGCATAGACTGGGGGGAAAGAGCATGGGAGAAAGAACACTAAGCTTTTTTCTGAGTGCAGGTAGATGAAATAGGAAATCTGTTCATATAATGGTATGGATTAATATGATTAAGTAATGAGTGCTCTCATAGTTAAGATCTTGAAGACATAGTCGGATTAACAAAGAATGGAAATTAGAATAGAGAAGGTAAAAGAGAGGTCAGTGCATTTTAAAGCAGGTTGGTGCAGCAGGGACTTTTATTTAAACCGGGTTACAGTAGTGGGTATCGGTGAATGTACCACAGGTAAACTGTGGCCTGATAAGGAGGTGTTCAGTCAGGAACAGAAATTTCCTTCTGGTAATATCAGCCAGATTGAACCCAGTGGTGGTGTCTTTGTCAGCACAAGTTGATTGTCTTTCTATGTCTGTCAGGTCTGGGGAAAAGGTATCTCTGTCTCTTATGGTCACCTCTTCTAATTTTAAGCAAAGACCAAAAAAAAAACAAAACCTCTCTGAGTATTTTTGTGTCATATCTTTTGGAGATTATTATGTTTAAAACTGATATATTTTTGTTGTAAGAAGATTGGTATAAAGTATTTCAGATACTTTCAGTATCTTAAGAATTTTTTGCTTGAAAAGTACTTGGCATTTAAGTACTTTTCAGTTTATTCTAACACAGGAATGAAAATACTATCAAAAAATTTCAAATAGACATTAATTAAAATAATAAAAATCAAGAAAAGCTGTGGTGAAGTCTGCTCCTAGGTTTGTTTGCCATTAAGTCTCAGCAGGTCTCTCAGTCTTGCTCACTTCTCTCCACAGATAGTCACAATGAAGCCAAAATTTCTTTTGACTTCAAAATGATGCTTGAATGACATCTAGAGACTATGATAGTATGCAGTATAACTCTCCAGCCTTTCATACAACTGAAAGGCTGCTACTCACTACAAAAATATGTCTAAACTGAGAGAAGTATGTCCCTGTTGTCCCAGCAGCCTACTCAGTTGGAAGGGTCTGGCTGCTGACCTTTCTCTGGCTATCATTAAGTCAGAGTTGGGCCAAGCTTCCCTCTGTCAGTGTGCAGGTGATGCACATGTACGTTCTGTCATTCCAGAGGAAGTGGGTGGGCATGTGGTTGTGGACTGGAGGTCAAAGAAGATGGTTTCAGGTGGCACTGTTCAAGTTGGCCTGTAGGTCTACAAAGCTTTGTTGCAGTGTTTGTGTATGATGCATTAAACCCGGTGTATTTGTTATGAGAGTTTAGAGAGCTTCAGTATAGGAGGCTGAAGAAAGACCTGGCAGAGGAAATAGTCTCCCAATTCATGTGATTTCATGTCAGTGTTACAAGCTCCTATTGTTGATCATGTGTGGCCCATAAAGATCTTTTCTGCTGACTTGTTCCATAGCCAAATCAACAGCAGCATTGGTGGTACAGGTGGTACTTCAGAATGATCAATGAGACAAGTGCCTTCTGTGGAAATTATTAACTGTACCCATCACTCAGAGCAGAATCTCTAATTATAATCTCCATCCCTCCCAAAAATGACCCAAAACCAAACCAAGAATCTGGTGGAGTTTGTAAACAATTCAGAGTAACAATTGTATCATCAGAGGTTAAAACCCCTGAGTTTGACCTGGTGTATCTCCAGCATGTTCATTTTTTTTCAGTACCTTGCTTTGCATATTGATTTGCTCTAGTCACCAAGTTTCATATATTGTCTGTAGAGCCCATCTTTATTCTGTGGAGAGCATGTCCTCATGTAAAGAGTAAAGATGTTTTTACATTTATGAAAAAAAAATTGCATCACATTATCAAAATATGAGCTAACAAATAAATAGAAAAATGACTTCTTATTTAACATTTACTAGTCTGGAGCTTCTTCCCATTCTTCTTTCTCTCTGTGGGACAGCTATGCTTGCAGAATAGACTGCCTTACTACTATCTTATCTCATCACTGTGGGGATCCTGCCACTGCTGACAAAATACCCCAACTTCTCTGTTGTGTGTGAGCTCCTCCCTCTGGATCAGTAGCCTTAGTAGCCTCCACAGCTTATGCATCTCTGTGAGGATGTTGAGGCTCTCACCATTCCCAGCACCTACAAAGTACTTGGTTGATGTGTTTTGGAAATGGGTCACAAAGTGTCTTGAAGAGAGGGTTTCACAGTTCCGTGAAGGTGCTTGCTATGATTTATCCTGTTGCAGGATATTTTGACAATCAGATATTGGGGCTTAGGAAAAAAAAATTGAAAGAAATTATCCTTGGAACAGGTTTAAACATGAGGCATTGGTTTACACCAATCAGCACCAGATGTACTTAACATCATTACTGCTGCTCTCCTGCTTCTATGTAGCCTTGGAAAGTTCTACCACTGGTTAGCGATGATTTATTATGAACTCACCAGGGAATGCATCTTTATTCACCTAAATCCTGCTAACATTCTGCATTTTTTAGTATCTTACTTGAATAGGGAATAAATCCTAATGCCAACTTCACACATAAAATACAGAAGACAAAATAGAGCAGATTTGTTTAACTGGGTAGACCCTAGGTTTGTATTTCACTGGGCATCATATCATCCCTAGTGAATGCATGCCAGAAGCATTTATAAATGTATTTCACAACCATTAGGACATTTTTTTTTTTTACCTTTCAAAAGAATGCATCTAATATATAGTAGTCAGCTAGGGAATCTGCATTTTAATGTGCCTTTTCATGCAAGCACCTCATTGTATACAATGAGCTGTAGAAATATCCTGCTCGCACACAGGATATACAAACATATCCTACAAAATCTCTTAGGGAATCTACTGTAGGAATTCAGTTTTCCAGCTTATGATCAATTTGCAGTTTCTACTTTGCTGGGTAATTGAAATTGTCTGGCCTGTTAACATGCACTGTGTAACCATCTTCTCTAAGTTCTGTTTAAATCCCAGAAGACACTCAAAGTCAGGGATTGAACCACTGTTATTTGGGTTAAGTGAGAGCAGAGGGAGAACTGTTGAGCACAATGTCCCACTGTTTCAGAATAAGAAATCCATTGCAGATACAAAGAGAGGGTGTTTTTAATGGCATGAAGGCAATCCATTGAATGTGTGGTACCACACCTGACTCAGCACCAAGGTAAGGCTGGTACTGTGAAGAACTTTGTTTCAGGCAGCTCAAAATGAGGAGAAAGCTGTGTAGTTTTGGCAGGCAGGCAGGCATGCCAGTGAAGGCATAGCTAACTGTGCTAGAGTTGTGTCCATTCACAAATGTTTCGTGACCCTGTTGAGAGACCAGTTGTTTTTCAAAAGAATGTATGGTTACTCCAGTCTGTAGTTTGACTGGGCTGAGCTTACCTCACTCCCATCAGCTGTCACTCTGCTTACGCTGGTAAGGCCGTGTCAGGTGCTCACCTATTTGAATACCCCAGAATTGGCACTGTTTTCACCCATTTTTGGATATATATGCCCACTTAAGAGATGCTTAGCTTTCAATAGTGAGTACTCAGAGAAGTCTTCTCATTCTAGGCCCTGATAAATTTTGTGCACTTGCAAAGAAGGTACTGCCAAACAGTACTTAAAACAATCTGGGGGGGGGGGGTTTATGTATAAATGGAGAAGTTTCTTCAGAACTTACAGAAGGTGGGATTTGAAGAATTCAGACCTCCAAGGAAGAACTGGTGGCAACTTACTTTCTTCAAGAAATACTAGGAAAAAGTCTACTGTGTGGTACATTCTGATTTATAAATATAAAGGAGAGATTATTTGCATCTTTGTTGTTTATAAAAACACACTAGAGAATCAGTTATTGGCAGATATCCAGAGAGGAGGTAAACCCTGACATATCTAGGGAAGTCTTGCCCCATTTTGGTGCGGGGAGTTTTAGTATGGATTTCCCTTCTGCATGGGTCTGGCATACAGATGTCTTTCCAATGTGTTTATTTTTCTTTTCTTTCAGGCTTAGTATTTTACAGCTCTCAGGACATCCCTAGCTTACTGTTAGAGTCAGATCCTAAAGAGTCCTAAAAGTCAGTCAAAAGGGTCCTAAAAAAGCCCTGTCACTAATAGTGTCTTTTCCAAACTTGGGCTTTTCCAGGGCTGCTGTCCTTTGCTGTTTTTTTCTGTTTCTCATAAATGAGATGCACTGAGCTAAAGGTTAGCACAGAAGGCAGACAGCAGTGGTGCTCTCTTTTACCTGCATTGCCTTCCTGAGATGCTCTCCATGATGAGTCTGTATCTGAGAGTCCTCTGGGGCTGTCCCAGGGCAGCCAAGCTCAGATAATACAGCAGATGTAAGCAGAGGTGCTAACCAGGTACAGCTCAGGGTTATCCCCTAAACGTCAGCCCTTCCCCAGGAGACTCTTAGGCTTCCCCCTCATCCCTGGGAGGAGTCAGGCTTTCTCAGAGGTGGCTTCCTTTCTAGCTCCGTTGATGCATCAGAAATCGGAGGTTAGTATATTCCTTACATATTAGTATATGTACTGCTGTCAAATGCCTAAGAGAGTGTGTGCCTACATTATGTGGGGAAATTCCAGTGGTTAGATTTCTCTTTTTGAAAACACAAGTGTGTGTTACTTTATCCCAGTCCATTTTCTAATCTGATGTTTAAGGAGAAAGTGATATTTTTAAGCTTGATATTAAAATACATTCCAATCAGTTAATGTAAGCATCTGGTGTTTTTATGTATTTTAAAGAGCCCTAGTAACAGCACTGCAATTCCTTCACACTATTTCTCACATTCTTGTTCCAGTAGGTATATGGCACACATCCTCTGGTTTAAAAAGCTCAAAACAAATTTCAGCAATTTAATCTCCATATTAGAAAAAGGATCACAGCAGCTGGTATAGTATTTTGTATTTATGCTAGTTTTTGTAAAGGTTCATGGCATGGTCCCTGGGAGCTAAATATTGACAAGCATGCTTTGGCAAGCAAGATCAAGCTTGGTGAGTTAGCACAGCTCAGCTCTCTGCATTGACACTGTAACCCAAGTCTGGAAACTATTATCCTACACCATTTATTTTGGCTTTATAGGGGACACTGTCCACTTGAATTAGGGATTTCTTCTGTATTTTTAATACTGTAACTGTGGATTCATATTTGATTTAGGACCACAGTACTTGCAAGGTTGGCTGTACATTGGTGTTTGATGACATCTTCAGTAGTGTATTGTGTATAGAATCACAAATGACAGCATAAAACCTACATGATTTCAAACCTACAAACCAGAAGTAAACATTGAGTATAAAATAATTTTAAAATCACATTTATCTTTTAAACTACAGAACAGACCTTGTCCTAAAACTCTGATTCTATGAAAGTCATTGATCAAAAGTGAAGTTTGAACATGTATTCATTATGGGAAGTAAGTTAGGAGATTTATTTTTTTGTGTGTTCTGTAGGTAAAAAGAAAAACCCACTTTTTTACTAAGATCACTGTTTCTGCAATGCTTGTAGTTTACTTTTTGAATTTCTGAGTAAAGAACTTAAGCTCATTTGGGCTTCTAGAAAACTTGACATATACATTAAATTGATTACTGGATGCATTGTGCAACATATGGCATTGTACAGCCTTTGTGTGCTTCATAGTATTTTCTTAAATTACCATCATTTGTTTTAATTCCAAAAATGCACTTGTCTCTGCTTTCTAGTGCTTTGGACTTAAAAGCAGGTTTTCCAGTGCTGAACAGATGTGTTAGAGCTTCACATGGAACATTTATGCTTTTGTGAATCTTCCTCTTTGAGTTTTCCACACACAGTATTATGTCGGTGATAGCTCATGCAAATGGGATATCTTCATTTTGGTATGTACATTGACTGCCTAAAATAACCTTCAAAATTCCTAAGAATTCTCCATGACCAAGAAAAACAAGGAAGCAATACAGTTTTGCCCAAAGATACTGCCCCCAAAGTGAATCAGTTATGTTTTCTTTTAGAGAAAAACAGGAAGGAAGGAGAATGTAATTCCTTTGTGGATGACAACAACAGTCAACTACAGTCCTGAATGCTTATGTGAACCCCTGTACTTCCATGCTTGAGGCTGTGGTGTTAACAGGCATAACATTTTATCCATGAAAATACACAGAATAAGGCTTTGCAGTTCGTATGTAATTTACTTCTGAGAGGAGACTGATTGAGTTGATTTACAAATATACTTCTAAAACGTTATCCTTTAAATTACAAACAGTTTTAGAGAAAAGGGTAAGAGGATATTCTGGGACAAAGGATTTGTGACCATGAGGGCCAACTGCTGCCTCTTCTGCTCAGGTGGAATTGCTCTCTTTATACAGATTTCCAGGCCTCCCCTTGCAATCTTTTTCTTCTGGGAGAGAAAAATATTCTATTTTTGTATAGCATTTGGATATCTTCTCCTAGAAGGCATTGTGTAAGTGCCAGATACTGCTGGTGTGTGTTTAGCAGTAGCAGTGTGTGTGTGCTGATCAGTATTTTTAAATGAGCAAACACTTTGTGGGCCCCTAGCTTTCTGTTAATTGGCTTTACTTTGATCACTGAAGACCAACAAATGAAGTTTAGGAGTTGTGTTGCTACCATTTTTCTTCAGTGGAAGCTGAGGGGATGAGTAACTACATCAATTAAGTCCCTTACTCACCCTCTGAGCTGCCCTCATTGGATAATTAAAGTGATCTGACAGAGCAATACACTAAATTCCCTTGCACCCCCTTCTGTTGCTCTGAATACATCAAACAAATGAATATTTAGGCCTATTAATGCTGTTATTTTTTATTAATGTAGAAAGCAGAGTTATGATATGGGTGTATAATTTCTTCTTGAATTCAGCACTGAGTTGTGTGACTGGTCGCAAGCAGGACTGATATAACCATGTTTTAATTACCAGCCCTCAGTAATATATCCAGAGCTAGTAAAGGCTTCTGCAAATAGGGTTTGGGCTTCCTTTATGCCACAAATAGTTTACACAGCATGGACAAGCAATTATTTTGCTTTCTGTTAAGTCACTGTGTGTTCTTCAGCTTTCTGTATGTTCTCAGCTAAATAAATGACATGAAATTTCCTGTAATTGTGAAGTTATTAAAAAGAAGAAAAAGAAAACAAAATCTAAAATTGTCATCCATGTGCATCTAAGGCCTCAGCTAAAGCCAAGGTATCAACTGTCAGTTGGAGGGGGGGGTCTTTTTCATTTATAGAAAACTAAGGATTGTCCTGTAAATTTAATTTTAAAAAAGATCACAGAATCGCAGTATATGCTGAGTTGGAAAGAACCCTCAAGGATCATGGAGTCCAGCTCCTGGCCCTGCACAGCACCATCCCCAGGAATCACACCATGTGCCTGAGAGCATTGTCCAAACGCTTCCTGACCTCTGCCGGGCTGGTGCTGTGGCTGTTGGCCTGGGTACCTTGTTCCAGTGCCCAAACACCCTCTGGGGGAAAAGCCTTTTTTTTAATATCTACTCTAAAAATAATTCAAAGTGTAAGGAACTAAATATTTAGAAACTCATGTACTTAGTTATGAAACCATAATAAGAAAGCATTCTTGTGTAATGAGCACAGCATGTCTGTCATACGGTGTTTTAATGTCTACAGTAGTTATTAGCTGAATATTTCCATTATTACTGTTCTGTGAGCAACTGCCATGCTTGAAACTGATTGATGTATGAATAAAGCTCTCTTATTATGTGTTGCCAACTTCTGAGGACCAATCTTAAAACCTACAGTGCCTTCAAAGGAGTGATGATACCTGCTCTTTCTGGAACTAATCACATCTGAAGAAAGTGAAAGAGTGAAAACATTGTGGGTTTTCTCTGGAAAACTTTAATTGCATTGTAGATTATTCTACTACAAAATGGTTGTAGTGTTTTATCTGACAAAAGTGACATGGGGAGAAAATAATTTTACAGGAAGAGAGATGTTTTAGGCAACTAGCACTGTGAAATGGCTCGGCTCGAGGCAGTGAATTTATTTGTGAGTTGACAAAACTGTGGTCTCAATTTTTCATTGTCTGGGTTCAAAACAGTCTTCTTATAGGCATGCTGGTTGCAAAGTCTTCACTGACCTTTCATTATTTTGTTTTGTGAGTTTATGCTCTGTCCATTCTGGCCAACAGATCTGCAATTTCAGGGAAGAAAAAATACAAGAAAAAGAAAAGAGAATACCCCTTCAAGTGTTTATCTTCTTAAGGCCACACTGTCTTTCTGGGGCCTGGACAATTTCTAATCATCCTTTTAAAGTTTTTCAAAGTGGGAAAGCGGTAAGAAAACATTACAGGCAAGTTAGTGGTAAATATTGCTCAGAGAGAAGTCGAGGTTTGTGGAGGTTTTGTGCATATTTTGTGCATTATTTAAATTTCTTCATCCTCATCCTGCCTCTGTCCCTTAGAGACAGACCTATAAAGGCATAGTGCCCTCTGGCTCCAGCAGGAACTACCAGAAAATGGGAGCTTCATGTGTTTTCCTCCCAAAATAAAGCAGAGAAAGAAACTGATGCTGGCTTAACACTGGCCTATAATGTAATGTCTGAGCTCAGCTTGTAGGAGTGAGTTCAGCTGCTGACACTAATCTAAATGCACCAACTGGAAGCTCCTAATGACTGTATTTTTACTTTAGAGACCACCTAAAGATGGAAAATTGCTGCTCCAAAGACCCTTCAGGTTCTGTATTAAAATTAGCAAGGCGAGTCTTGAGCTGAAGAATCCTCCCAGTAAACTGTTTCCAGCAGGTAGAGTGAGAACCCAGATGTTCTCTAAGTCATAATTTGGTCACTGCCTTATAACTGGTCCTGCAAAAACCACGTCCCATTCAGCCCTCAGTATGAACAGCTCTAGGTTTTGCTCTTGATCACATAAATCTTTGTCTGCCTGGTTGTTTTTGTGTCAAAGTCAGAAACAGCAAAGGGAAATTCTCAAAAGCCCCGATGCTTTGTTTCTTTTCCCAACCCTACCCTGGTAGCAGCAGCCTGCTTCCCAAATATCTCAAAAGACTCTGGTATGGCCCTTCTTTCCAAACAATGACACAGCCCACCAGCTTACAGACACATGCAGATCCCCACGAACAGTCAAGGCAGGGAATTTCCATTTATTGCTGGGAGGAAAAAAAGCGTCAAGTAACTTCCTACTCATCCTATGGCAAGCAGAGTAGGGCTTCAGCTACCTTAGGTATAGCTATCAGTTCTCCTACTCTTGGTTGTGTGAGTCTTGAGAAATGGGAAGTGTTGAAATAAATGGCTATGATACACATAGTGTTGAAATAAACATTTATTTTAACACATTGTATGTGATGAGCCATTTATTTTAACACTTTTCACTTGAAGTGTTGAAATAACAGGTTTTATCAGGGGACGTGTCATCCACTGTTTTATGTATATGTGAATATGGAAATACATCTACTGAGTGTGCATATATATATACTCACATAGATTATATGGATATGTAATAATAATATGGTAAATGTGTATGTAGACACTAATACACAGGCAAATGCAGTGTTTTCTACTCAGAGGCTTTTGTTTCACACAAATTTGTCTTTGTGCCATTGTATTTTTAATATAGCTATGTATCTGTAAATAGATCTAAATAAATTGGTACATAAAATTGTTTATTACTAGGTAACAGCAACTGGATGAGATAGATAAAATAGAGGGACAGACAAAATAAGATAGATAAACCTCAAAATAGGTCTATGATGAACTTCAGTTATGTAAAACGAGGAAGAAGTACTTTATCTGAGCTTTCTGGTTATCTGGACCTTGTTTCTTTAGTTTGCTATAATTCCTGAAGTTCTGCTTCCCTTTCTGTGATGGACTTCTTGGACAAATGGTTATTAAACAGCAAAGGTATGAGTCAGGTTTTGTAAATTACCTGAAAAGTTGTTGTACTGCATTTTTCAGTAATTTTGGCTTTTTAAATACAGCGTAGGAACCTCAATTCCCTGCTCAGCAGGCAGTCACATCTCTTCCAGTGTGTCCTTAGTTGTACTAAATTTCCTTTTTGCGGTTGGAATTATGTGTGTGCTAAAGCACTGGCACAGACACCTGAGCATACACACACGTCCTGGGTCCAGGGTCATGTTGACCATGGAGGTTAAAACCAGCTCAAACAAAGGCAGCACTGCTGGACCTGACAGAGGCAAGGCTGCCTTTGAACAAATCTGCAAATAGCCAGAACCATTTCTGCCAGACTCCAGGTTAAACACATCTGTCTCTGCATCGGAATAAAAGGGCACCAAGATCTACCCTGAGATAAAGTGAGCCACTCACATCTTTTGAGGGGAAGAATTTGGTAGGAACTCATTTTTCCCTTTGTGGTGGCTGCAGTGATCTTGTCTGGTGACTTGGCAAGATTTTCTAGCCGGGCTGTTCTTTGGCTGTTACACTGGTCCTATTCACATGTCCTTCTCTTTGTGTTATGCTGGGAGCTTACCTTGGCTATTTTACTGCCTTTTCATTACTGTTATATTAATATTTGTTTTATTGATTATCACTGGGTAGCAGGCAAGGTTGTCCTGGCCAGGGGAGGGTTGCAGTGCAAAAGGTGCCAGACCTCCTGCAGCAGCAGTGGATGCTCAGCCCCGTCACACCAGAGCAGCTGGCTCAGGCTCCAGGTCATGGTGGGCAGCAAAAGCAAAGCAGTAAAAGGAATGAAAGGGCTTCCTGAGCCAACCAGAGAACATGGAAAACACTCTGTCAGACAATTTCCAGCTCCGAGTCAAACCAAAGTAGGAACCATGAGTGAAATTAAATAATGAACGTTTGATGAATTGCAACAGAAAATGCTTTGCTAGGTTTCATGCTGACTACCAGAAGTATCGACTTTTAGTGAATCTGTAGTTTTCAGTGAGAGAATGGCTTTGTTAGGAAATGATTAACCACTTCTTGCAGCATTCACAAAACAATTTGTATCTGTCCTCTTGGTTTTTCCTATGGAAGTTTGATATGAGTGAAAATTCCCCCAGGTCTCCATGGATAAACAATATTTACAGATAAGAAAAATTTAATTCTTCCCTCTCTCCTTCTCTGATTCTAGCCTTTTTTTAAATTAAGAGAATTCTCTGATGAGTACTAAACATTTATTGAATGAGAACTCTGGTGATTTTATGAATTTTCAACTGAAAGAGCATAAATAATAATTTATATTAATTCAAAAATGGTAAAATTAAATCCTAAAAAGGACACTGATTTTTCTCTTTGATTATGGAATTTCCAGCTTTTTCTTCTACTTGAGTACAAATTTATTTTCTTTTAAAGGAAATATGAAGCAAATTGATTGCCTCTTTTTTCTACTCAGAGGTTGGGTCGGAACTGTATGTATCAGAAACAGAATCACATCTGATGTAAGCTTTGAAATTAAAAGGAAGGGGTCAATAGTTATCAGAAGAACTGTTGACACACTATAAGTGTATCAAGATAGTCACGATATGCTGACAAAAATCCCCTCAGTTAATATGGTTTCAAGAGCCTGCTGTTGCAGAGTGAGATGGAAATTGTTTCAAATCTGCAGAATCATTAACTTTATTCTAAAGTCTTGTGCAAAGTCTTGACTTCTCTGTAGTCAGCAGAGCCTTTGGCAATGATTTGGTAGAGGTGGTGCATCGCCCATGACAATGTTTGAATAACACAAAACATTAAGTAGCCATTGATTTGAAGGTGTAGGCTGACTGATGTAGAGACATTCCATAAAAGGACTATTCCCTCAAATTCTCCATTGGTACAAGAATAACTAAAATTTTTGATTGAAAATAGTCAGAGGCTAGGTAAATTAGTGATTCTGGCAAGTGGCTATTCATGAGTAGCAATGGACTGAAGGACTGACCAGGCAGGGAAATAGGGAGCAGGGAGAGGAGTCATCTCTGGATCTTGAGAAGTGCTGGGCTGTGCACCATTTAAGTTGTGGCAAGGTCCACCCTACTCTTGCTTTCTGGGAACTTCCTATGTTTTTTCATGCACTGGATATTGTGTGTCTCATTTGCAGACCTCATAACAACTGTGGATAGTCTTTCTCTCTAGACACGTCTGTTCATTGGATTTTCTTCTGCATACAAATGCATTCTCTGGTCATTTTGAAGGATGTGTCTGCTACACTGTTTCATTAAACTGCGGCGTTATCGGGTAATTGTTTAAACATAATGCCATAGCACTATCAAAAGGAAAGGTGAACTAATGGCATTTGCAAATGTCAGGGATTATCTTAACACTTTTATTATAGTTTATAAAAAGTAGGTTCAGGGCATTCCATGGCAATTATTTCCACAGAAATTGGTTATTTAAATAAATTGCTAATTATCTGGATATGACAGTATTGAAAACCCTGCTAATGAGTTATTTGATAAGTGTAGCTTATGGTGGCCACCTACAGGTGGCAGAAAGAAAGAACGAGTGGGATAATTGCAATCAGAAGGAATGTGATGCAAATGGTTTGTGGGTAACCTGCAAGTTTCCCTGAACTGTTTGCAAATGCAGATTATGAGAAGTACTTTGATCACCAGTATTAGGCAGCATATACATTATGCAGAAAATGTCTTAATAAAGAGTTATGTTTTCTGATGAAAACAAATTTTTCTTACCTTCAAATTTTCTTACCAACTTACTTTCTGAATCATTGGACTGATCATCTATGGTGCCTGAACTTTTTCTAGACTATTTTCCTTATAAAATGCTTTTCACCCAAGTTTGCTATTTGCTGTCATTAGCATGACTAATTTTATTGGTCTGGGAAATAACTATGTCAGTTTTCTTCCAAGAAGGTATCTACAAAGGGACAAAAGGTGATGTTGCTTAGATTTGGCTTACACTTCTTTAGCAGCACAGACTTTAGTGGTAATTTATTAGCAACAAAATTATGTTTCAGCTGTTTTTTCTTTGTAATATTTAGGCTCAGTGGTTTAAATCTCAAATTTGTAATATAATATAATGCAAATTAAAAAAAAAAATTATTGGAAAATGCACAGAGTGGGGAGAATTATGACCCAAATTCATTTTTATTCCATCTAGTAACCATAGGTAGAAAAAATTTGGTTTTAGTTGATCTACTATCCAAATGTATGAGAGTTTGCTTTCCTTTAGAATCTGTTTCTTTAGTTCACAGAGAGTTCGATAAAGATCATTCAGACTTTTTTAAGATTCAGTCTCAGTAGTACCAGTCTGAATTGACTCTGTTGGCTGTTTTTTAATGGACCTGGATCATCTTTACTTAAAGGCCTCATTAGAGCTGCTGCATATATCCATTGAAAACCTTAAACTATTGAGTTGGTCCAATAAGTTGCAAGTGAGAAGGCAGCCCAGTAGTCGAGACCTTTGAGAGCTTTCAGCATAGAGTAGCATGTCATCTCCACAAAGTATTTTTCTGTCTTTCATTTTTATATCTCACACCCCTGCCTGAGGTCTTGATAAATGGACTTCGTTTATTAAATCTCATTATTTTACAGCAAGGTAAATGATAGCCACATCTAGCATCTGGTAGCAGCTGTAGCACTTCTATCAAGAGAGCACCATATCAGCAGTTTCCTCAGCTACAGGTACTTAACTGTGGAATTACAGATCCCAACGTGTCAAAGTATGTGGTTGATGCTTATCTTTTAGTATGTGAGCTGTCTTTCAAATGCATGCTGGATTTGGACCTCAGCTTCTTAAATACCATTCCATTTATCAGAAAATGTTCTGCAAATTCCCACTTCTACTTACAGATCTTTTAAAATTTGGCATTAAACTTCCTTTATTTCAGCCTTCTAAAAACTCCTTCTCCCCAAATCTCTATAATGGAATTTATTACCTCCCTATGGTACTTGTATGAAAATACAAGAAAACAGAGACTGTCAGTCAAATTGAGTGTTCATTAACTTTTTTTTTTTAATTTGCCTTCTTTTTTAATAGCATGGCATTACTATTGTTTGCATTCTTTTTTTTTTTTTCTTTAATCTGGAAGGTTGCTTCACCATTTCATTAGGCAGTAGGAATTCTATCACAAGCAAATCACATGGTATTCCAGCCCAGCAGCTTTTGTTACAGAGGGAGAAGCTTCTGAACTGTTGATGAAAAAATGTAAGGGAGAATGGCTGCATCTTATGTTGTGCTTGTTCCATATGATGTAGACTAATTAAAAAAATGCTGGGATGAATGGTGAGACCTTAGTGAACCCTCTGATTGTCGTTACATCCATTTATTAACTCTCATCAGAAGCACTTCTGAAATGTTTTTAAATTCATTTGGGTGAATTATAAATGAATAGAATACTTTTGCAATCATACCAATTTATCACCAATTTACTAATCACCAAACGTAAGTAATAACTCATATTATGAATATCAAATTCAGCTACTACTAAAAAGTACCTGTGTTCCATAATAAATTCTAAGTCTGACTGCTGTTTCTGCTAGACTTTATTGAATCACATGTTTGATTTCTTTGGGCTGAATGAAGGCCTTTATGATTTCCTATTGTGCTGAAACCATAAATAAGCTGTCATCTGGTCCTTTACCTGTACTGACCACTGTACAGAGAGAGTCATTTAAGTGAGAAGGGGGCTAATTATATTGTGGATATATTTTCTTGTAGAACTCTTTACTACAAGGTATCTTTAAGGCTAAGGGTCTACAAGCCTTTAAAACTCATTGAAAGCAAACTCTAAGGAGTTACATTGGGGTTAGAAGTGTATAAACCTTCGTGCCTCAAAGCAGATTGGGAAGAAATTTCCCTGTAGCCACATAATTTCAGAGTTACAAGTGTCTGTATTCTTTCACCTTTCTGAAAAACAACTACCTCATCAGTGAGATTCTGGAGCTGTGTCAGCCTGAAAGCAATATAGCAAGTCTGATGCTTACTTCCAGCTTCAATTTCAAAAACTGAGTATTTGAAGAATTTCATGAACTACTGTTTTTGATGAGATTATTTTCAGTGGTTTTGGCTGTGTAGTGTATGTTTTGGCCTGTGTGCCTTCCAAAAGGCTTTATTTGTAAATCTATCAGAGCAAACTGCATGGTTTCCATTTATTTTTCCTCAAGCATTTCTCTAAGACTGGACCATTAATTATGTCATAGAATTTGCTCTTTGGACACTTGGCAGTCATCCTCTTTCAGAAGATCATTCTGTTCCTTTCAGACACGTTACAATCGATCCAGCCCTAGTGTCCTAGGGAAAATTCCTGCTCAACTCCAGCTTCTTTCTGTGATCTGTTCTGTTGGGATCTTAGATTCTTTAAAGCAGTTTTGGTGAGATTTCACATTCTTATCAATCAGGCTCTAGTTTTCCTGAAAGCACATCAATAGTGCATCTTGGGTTAGGCTGTCTCTTTCATGTGCAAAAAGTTTAGTTGCTGTTACCTCATACAGTACTGAGGGGGAAAAAAACAGCCTGCCAGGCACAGCCATTCAGGTCCTCTGGGTGTGATGTGTCTTCCCTTACACTACTGTATTGTTGCCCAGTTATGGCATCAAATTAGGCTAAAGGTTCCCTAGATTAAGTAGAAATTTTAATAATGTGGGAGTTATCTAGAGAAATCTCAACTAGCCTAAAAAATAACTGGAATTGTCATCTGTCTGTGCTGTCCATCGTTTAATGAGCAGCATCTCTGGGCATATTTTTAATACTTGCATACCATCAGTAGAAGGTAGTCAAAACAGATGCATTGCAGACACAGTGCATCGAGACTTTAATCATAATCCTCTAAATATAGCAGGAGTTTGTCTGACTCAACCTCTATGTACTATTTGAAATACAAGCTTCAGTTTTGGAAACATTACCATAAATGAATATACTTTATTCTTTTGAGAATTTGGCTATCATATTAATTGTTAGAGGGGTCTTACTTAAAGAATTATCTGAATCTACAAACATCCAGAAGGGGAAACCAATAAAATATGAAATGTCAAGTGCAGTTAAATGGCACTTTTAAACAACTTTTAGTTGAACATAAATAAATGAGGTGTTTGCTCTTACTTGGATAACATTTAAGTTGAAAAAAATCAACTTAATTCTTTATGTAGAAACATAGATCTCTTTGTCTACAGTGTACTGTATGGTAAAGTATTGCTTTCTGTCTCAGACATTGTTAGTCTTTGTTTTGAGCATCAGCTAAAGTGTTCAAGCTGGCTTTGCAATGTTTATCCAAATGCTCGTGCCTTTTTCTATATTCCAGCCACACACATAATTTGCTGTACAGGTGTTGATACCACTGGAAACCCACTTGGTGTCAGTTTGTAAATGAATAGAACCTCTGCAGCTCCGAATTAGATGTTAGTTCCTGACGTTGCTATGCCATGAGGGATGTGCAAGTTCTGTCAGGTCTGTGGGACGCTGCTAACCCGTTGTCCTGGTTCTCCGTAGGAAATGCTGTCCGGCCCATCGCCCTCCGCGCAGTGTCTGCCATCGCCCGTGCTCTCCCAGGATTTCCCATCTTGGCAACGGGAGGCATCGATTCTGCTGAGGCTGGGCTTCAGTTTCTGCACAGTGGGGCTTCTGTCTTACAGGTACTGCTTCGTTCTTTTAAACATTTAAGTTCAAGTAATGATGATTAAGGTCGTAACGTATCTTCCTTTCAAACATTTGGATAGTGTGCGGTTTCTACCTTTGAAAAGAATTTTCATTTTTTTAACTTCGTGCTGCTTGCTAGGAGACATTAATTTCTCATGGAGGAGGAGGAACAGTTGCCAAAAGAAAACTTTGGGTGTTGCAATACCAATCTGGGAAAAGGCTAACCATGACTTTGTTAGTGCTTTTTTTCTCTGGCTTAGAGGATTTAAAATTTAAGCATCTCTCACTTGTCATACAAACAAGGTTGACACAGAGGTAAGCTTGAGCTATCTGTTATTCCTGTATTCTCAGTTTTCGTTTTCTGCAAAGAGCCTTCTCAAGGTGAGAGGGCTTGCAAAGAGTACTTCATTGGTCTCACAGGGAGCCAGTTTAAAGTAACTCTTGTTTATGCAGGCATCTGTGTCCCTCAAGCATGTTCATTGAAACAGGAGATGTAGAGCTGTACTCCCTGCCTGAGGTGCTGGCCTTGCACTGGAGTGAAGTGTTGGCTGCATTCAGCAGTCAGGCTGTTGGCATTCATTGCCTCAGGGTTGGTTTGAGGTGCTGGCCACACCGGCATGGTTGTTTAGTCCCTGTTGTGGAAGGAAGCCTTGGTGGCCTCGTATTACAGGCACCAAAAAGTTGGCTGGAAATCAGCCCCTTACCTGCTCTGCCAGGCATGTCAGAGCACCATTGCAGCATATATGTTAGAAGGGCAGAGGAACAGGTGGTCTTTATGTTACATTGCTCCATTGTATATTGTTATGTTCTGGTAGATGTTCAGCCCCTTTATCTGTCGGTCCCACTACAGACAACAGCAGCTGTGGATCCTGTGAATATGGGCTTTGTGTCACTCCATGGGATGAACAGAGTGGTTTCATTCCCACAATTCATTTTGACGTTGAAATAGATTCAGTGTAACCATTCTTTTTACACTGCTACAGTAACTGCTGAGATTAGTCATTTGTTTGCTATGTTTCAAAAAAAAAACAACAACAAAAAAAAAAAAAAAAAAAAAAAAAAAAACAAAACAAACCAAAAAAGCACAGCCAGCTCAATGTTTTTTGTTTCATTGGGTTTTTTTATTGTACATCAAAGTTAGCAACTCTGGGAGCTGAAGCAGAAGGCTGTTTCTTTTATATAGACTTGCTATGTTCTTTGGGTTTATTAATATAATTTCCTTTTTTTGTTTTTAGTTGTATTAAATTGATTCAAACTTTTCTTTTTTTTGTGGACACATAAAAGATTGACCTTTCTTATGCAATTGAGAGCTTCTTCCATATAAAAACTAAGTAATGGTGCAAATTACAGGGCAGCATTTTTCTACCAAAAAAAATCAGGATTGGCAAGGAAATGTTTTTAGTGCTCTAGATGCATTTCATTTGTTATTGCTAATAGAGCTGCAGTTTTGATGGCTTTACCTCAGCAATGTTACACAATCTGATCTACACTGAGGAAATTATTTTCTGTTCTATCTCTGCTGTATCTGTTTCTGGGTGACAAAAATCAAGAGGTTTAATGTAACTTTTGCACTTCTCTTTTGTATAGACAGTGTAGCTGTTTGTTTTTTTATTCTTTCTTTTCTTTTCCTGTTAGTTTGGCCCAATGTTAATGAGAAATTCTGAAATATAATTTAATGCAGACATCCCAGTCAGTGCTCCAGAGAAGGACTATTTGATTTACAAGACAATAATTATTGTTTTCTTTTTGGTAGTAATCAAATTCTCTGAAACTGTCTTCCACAAATGACTTGGATCTATACAGATCTTTAAAGAACAATTTCTCTTTTCAACAAATATTTCCCAGAGATGGTGAAAAAACTCTTATTTTTTCCTTAAGTTTCACCAGTTTAACTTAAGTCATCTCTAGAAGGGATTTTAAACTCCTCTGGATCAAAAATATCCTCAGTTTGAGTGGTTTATTTCTGTTTCACTAAAGTGGGGAAGTCATTTAAACTAATCTCAGATAAATGGATTCTGAAGTGGCTGTGTAGGTAAGGATCTGAACTAGTTCAATTGCATCTATTTTAAAATAAGCCTTTAGTAAACTTCATGCAAGATTGTGAATACAGGCCATAAGTCTTTCCCTCAAGATGGGAAGGACAGATGGAAGGGAGAAGGAAATGAGTAATGTCTGTAGAAAGCCATAGAAGAAATACACTTAGTGGGACTAGGCAGAAGCCCCTTCTCAGATGAGATTCACTGTGCTAGACAGAAGAAGACAGCCTCGTCTTCACAGGTCATCTTTGGAACCTAATTAGGATCATGAGAATCATTTCCATTGTTTTCCTTCTAAATGAGGTCGTACAAATAGGCAGCTAATATTCTTTTCCCTGAATCCCAATCTCTCTCACATACCTTTGGTATCAAATTCCTCAACTTTCTCCTTCAGCAGCCACAACCTCTTTTGCTTACAGCTTTGATATTCACTTCTGCTTTCTCAATGCCAACATACAGACCAAGTACAGAATTTGTAGATAGCATCAAATAAAGTGATCTACTGAATGGTTCAGTATTTAGGATTCACTGCATAGCAAGTCCCTGAGTTAAGCAGGTAGAAGCTAGGACTGTACTGGAGTAATTTGGTATGTGTCCCATAGCCTTATCTAAAATATCTGCTTTGGATACTGTTGGAGGTGGTTCTGAAGAGACACTCAGACAGACACAATGCTGCACATTTTGGGACCTGACTTCACATTTCCAAAACTACTTAATATGTTTTATGGGGACTCCTTATGACTGATCCAGAGGCAGGAAGTGAGCAGCCTGGGCTTTGGCAGTGATGGAGCAATTTCTGTGCTCAGCTGTGCCAAAGAGGCAGTGGACTTAAAACTGGGATGTGTCCCTGTTACCCATCAGGATTTTTAAAGGGTAGGGATTGTCAGATCATCCAGCATTAAACATGGTCCCATCTTACAGAGTAGCACAGACTGTTCTGATCTATCCATGGAGCCCAGCTCAAGAGCTAGGGACAGCAGCCCTTGCTTGACCACTGGGCTTCCCTTCATTGTGTTTCAACAGGAGTCCTGTGTCTTCTCTGCCATGGGAGCAGCATGTTCATGGCCTAGGATAATAAGGAGGCTTTGTGTGACTTGATTTAATTGCAGTGTAGCATAACTGTTAGAGGAAAGGTTTATGAATAATAAATGTTCTTCCATTAAAAGCAAGATCAAGTTTTCCTCTGCAGCTATTTCACCTGCAATCAGTTCTCCATTATTTTTTCCAATTGCTTTTATTTTTGAAACACAGGGGTTTATTTTCCATTTGCAAAATTCATCATATGCAGGAATGCAAGTCAGGAGTTAAACCATATTTTGCTGTATGCTGTACCACCTCAAGTGGTATCAAGCAGATATATTAGGAAATGCTATGGGGAGAGAGTTTCAGTAGTCAAAATACGTTCTATCCCCTCCTTTAGAAGATGGAGGGCAACATCTTAGTATTGTTACTCGCAAAAAGGTTTGGGTGTGAAGAATTTTGCAACAGGTATGGAAAACAAACTTGATCATTGTAGTCAGTAGTAGCTGGGCTTAAGATTTTATATGGCAATTTAACAGAGCATTCTTCCACTTTATGGACTTCAGAAGCACTTGCAAAAAGACCCTACTTGTTTTTTAATTTCTCATTAAAGATGCTGAAACATTTCAGTCCTTCTTCAGCTGATTCCATAGCACTGTACTTTTTTAAACATATCTGAATCTACCAACCGCTTTAAAGTACAGGCATGAAATTTAAAAAAAACCCCAACAATTTTAATATGGAGATAATCCTGCACTCATTGTATACCAGGAGCTCCAGAAATGTCTAGAAACATCTTTCTGTGATACATGTCATTATTACAGGCTTCCACTGAGGCCGAGGTGTTTTATTTCTAATTTAAGTAAGCTTTTCTTAAAGCCTCAATTTATTGCAATTAGATGTATATCAAATTTTTTTGCATGTTTTGCAACATGTGTGGGATTTACCATGTCACACTGATGTTTTGTTAGATTTTTGCAAGGTTTTGAAAGAGACATACATTTTTTAAAGTCATCTTGATGCAGGAAATTAAAATGGGAAACAATTATAGAAAATTCCAGCAGAAAGAGAAAATGCATTATGGAAAAAGCAATAAAAGTGTAAAAATATTAAAGTAAAAGTCGCTTCACAGTAGCCTGTATGATTCAATTGTAGATCAATATTGTGTAGTTAATGCATTAGCAGTAGAGCATTAATTTGCAATTACAGCAGGTGATCTGATCCTCTGTGTTCTGTCCATTGACATAAATGACCTTTTGTTGAAAGAGATTCTGCAGTCATTATTTCTAGCAGATGTAACTAAAAAAAAAAGGTAGAACAAAGGGGTACTTTCTGAAGTATACTTGTTTCGTGGTAGAACCTTTTAGGATTATATTCTGGTATGGAATACTTTGTTCATCTGGAATATTGGTCATTTTCATGTAAAGAATATGGATTCCTTTTCAAATAAATGTCTTTTCTCACAAAGTATGGAGTCACACATGTCCCCTGCTGCAGACATGGATGTCTGTAAGGTTTTCTAGACAGCAATGATTTAAAATACACCCATGGAATGCTGCTTCCCAGTGGAACAGCCTGTGGCTTTGCCCTGAGCCCTTTTTCAGACCCACCTTCCCTCCACCTTCATCTCCCTCTTCTCCTGGCTGGGATGGAGTGCCTTGCAGTCCTGTGGGCACTGTGCTCTTGTCCTGCCCATGTTGTGTTCAGCCCATGTGCACCTGCTGCCTCCAGGCCTTGCCCTGTGACCCTCCTCATCTCTCAGGCAGGGGAAGAAGGTGGGAGTGTGCCCCCCCACAGGCAGAGCTGCCATGGAGCTGGATTTCCCCTATGCCCTTCTTTCCTGCCCAGCACCAGTGGGACCGCACGGATCTGAGGAAGAGCAAAACAATTCTGGAAATGTGGCAGCCCATGACAGGAAAGCAGTAGTGATGAGTTTTGCCTCTGTATGATAAACTCTCCCTCCAACATGGAACACAGTTGTTTTTTTGGACTGCCTGTGGATTTTTAACATTTTCAATGAGCCTTCTTGTTGGTACCTCTTTGGAGCAAAAGTCTCAAGGGATTCAGGACAGCTTGATTATTATTTTTTCTTCAGCAGGCTTTTTACTGAAGCATTTAGCTGAGAAATTTTTATAACAGCAGGATGGCCCTTTGTTTGTGAATAAACAGGCTTTTCCATCACAAAATCGTGGGACCTGATCTATGATACAGCATTGTTATTGCATTTGTGCAAATGTGAAACCCTGTAAGGAACTCTATACTTTTTTTATGGCTGCAGAACTTCAAAGTAGGGATCTGGTTCTCCATGCACTTCATTGCTATTCTTTGTAGCCCATGTCAGTGTCTGTTGAAGTCAGTGAAGACTCTGATAGCTTAGATAAGTGAGGACTAGATCAGGCCAGAAAATTCTCATCCTAGGATTACTATTTGTGCTATTTAATGCAGAGTGGAGAACTAAAAGACATTCAAATTGTGGGCGTGCAGAGCAGGGGAGTGAGGGAGCTGGCCCTGTATTTTGAAGTTCCAGGTTAAGTTTATACTGATAAGCACTGGGAAGAAAATACTTTGTCTTGCAATGAATATCCATGATTTTGAGTGCAGACAAGGAGTTCTTTGTCTCAGCCCTGTATGAGGAGAATGAAGTCGTGTGGTTTGCTGCAAGTCTCAAACAGCCACAGGGTGCCATTGGTGTGGCAGGGCAAGGCTGTGCTTCTCCTGCCTGGGCTCCCAGAGAGCCCACCCTTCCTCTGCCCCCTGCCTGTCCTTACCCCAGCTCACAGGGGGAACACAGGCTGCAGGCTTTGCTCTGTGCCGGGCAGAGAGTGCTCCAAGGGTGGATAAGCCCAAGAACAGGCACACTTGGGCACCAGCTGGTCACTGTGAGGTTTCTGACACAGGCTGTGGCTTGAGGGGTAGAAGAACAAAACCTTTCTGTACAAAGCTGTGCATGACACAGAGAAGTTAAGGTGTTGGACCTAATTCTTCTCTCACGATTAAAACTGATGAGGGAAGAATAGGTTGCTGGATGCAGTGTCAGGCTACCAAAATGATACGAGACAAAATTCAAGGGATGGTACTTTAGACCCATCAAGATTTTTAAGAAAAAAAAATGCCACTTAAGGCAAAACCACTTTTCAGATGGAAGTCCTTTGATTGAGATAAGTGTAGTCTCCTGTAGAAATAGCGGGTTTTAGACTGTATTCCCAAAGAAACTTGATAGGTATTTGTACATCCATTTGAGTATCCTCCATCACATTTGAGCTTTGTGGCCATTTTCACTGAAATTTGCCAGAAGGTAGAAAGTGTTTTACTTTAACAGATTTTGAGAAACGAAAAAAGGGAGAGGAGAGAGAGTAGCTGCATTCCTTCACTGTAAGCACAAGCACACTATGAGCTCACCTTTATTAGACCTCTGAGAACCCGCATGGGACAGCGCTGTTAGGACCATGTCAGCCACAGGAAAGGCTTTAATTGGCAGTCACACCTTATTAGACGTCAGAGAACCCAACCAGGAGACACAGAGCTGCTGGAAGCCAGATATCATTAGCTCCACTGCTCACAGAGCCACGCACTGAAAAAAGTCTTCAATGGATGCAGCGCTGAATGGAGTGGCCGTTCTCTGCAGAGCTGAAATTTGGAGTACATGCAGAAACAAAAGAGGGAACAAAGTACTGTTTGAACATGTCGACATAAAATCCAAAGAAAAATGAATGTGAAAGAGAGGAAAGAGTTGGGACAGACATACCCAAGCATTCACTTCTGAAAACATTTCATTATTTTCTGTTTTTTTCCTAGCCTGGTGCTAATTACAGAAATTCAACCTGTTCTCAACTGTCTGTTCTTGCTAATAAAAAAAAAGTAATTAGAGGACTGCCACACTTGGCCATTACAGACGATTGGGAGGGAAATTGCTAATTGATGGTGAGAATTTTTTGTGACAATTTCTTTTAAAGGAAATAAGAATTTGTCAAACAAAAACAATCTATAAAATTTTTTGGTTGTAGTAGTAAAAAACATCAAATTAGAACAGGTTTTCATTACTGATTCTTACATATTATTTTGCCATTTTAAATGAAAAGTTGCAATATTCAAATCAGCACGTAAAGTTACAGACTAAATTCAACGCTAATAATGCCTTTTATTTTGTGCAGTTTCGCATTAGTTCTACATTTTATTTGGAGCTGCTTAGGGGATTTATCTATTAGCTTTCCTTTATTTCTGCTCATTTCACCAGCTAGTAAATGAAGTCTGCATAGATAGGATTGTTATTTCATAAATTCGTAAGAATGAATTAAAGCTCATTCTGTAACAATTGCTATTTGTCATTCTCATAATGAATTCTCATGCAAAGGAGTTTCAACTATCACTGTATGGTAATAATTATTTACTAACAATTAGGTCTCAGTCGAGCATTAGCTCAAATGCTGTTCTTATACCAGTCACTCCTGGCCTCTGCAGGGGCATTTGTTCTCCTGGGGACACTGGGTCTGCTCCCCTTTCCTGGGAGTCTGCCCTGCCTCCCTGGTCTGGTCACACAGGGACTTTAAGAATTAAGGTGATGGGAAGAGTAATTGCTTTGGCAACATGTTTTTCTCCAGGTCTCCCAAGGAACCACAAGATTGCTTGTCCTTTGAAAATCCGGTACTGCTACACCTGTTTTTAATGTGGCTTCACACCACGGATGTGGGTTCGTGCTGCTGCTCCCTTACATGAACACTCACAGAGCTCTTCTCTGTATAGATAAGGCACATTGTGTGAATTGACACTGAGTGAATTTTGTTTAAAGCTTGCAAACTAAATGCAGCATGGAGATGATTCTTCACTAGAGGCTCAGTTAATTGTTGATGAAATTGTAGGCAAGTTGTTTTACTCAGCTCAGGTTGCTTTCAGACATGAAGCTAGCTCTGTTGCAGACTGAGTTCCCTTGAGTATGTGTGGAAGTGACAAAATTGAATCTGGAAGTGTACCCAGCTCCTTGTTGGATATTGAAAATAAATAGAAGGCAAGATAAGCACAGTGGAAAATGCTGGTTCTTTGTTCCTTTCTGCCATCTACAATAATTACGTAGGAAAATTCTTGCGGGGCTGTCTTTTTTTAATGTTGTGTGTGTTGTAACTGCAGGGGACCTGTTTTCCAAAATGCGAGAATGTAAAACATTCAGTATTGCAAAGCTCTGCCATCAGAGAAGTTCTTCTTGGAAACATCGTCAGTCATACAAAGAAAATACATGTTTAAGAAATTTTCCTTTTTGTATCGTAGCAGCTCTGTTGATCTTTCAGTCAGAAGCTGTACCTGGCAGTGAAAGGAAGAAAGGGAAAGCAAGCAGTGGAAGAGGCTGTGCTCAGGGAAGGCAGGGTCCTGGAGCCCACCCTGAAACAGGAATGCACTGCTGTGCAGCTCAGCTTGGGCTTGGTGCTGGGCCAGCTGCAGTTTGGTCACTGACCTGTCACTTCCCAGTGTCAGAACAGTGGGTTTTCTGCCCAGGAAGGAGGGAGCAGCAAGTTTTTTCTTGCTACAGCACAAGCCCCCTGACACAGCTTGATCTGGTTCAGGAGGGATTCTTTTATCCATGCAATTAGAATAAGAGAAACAGAGAAACCATTTTTCTAAGCTGGCATTTCAGAAGCTGGCAGTACATTTAAGAAAGGTTTTAACTTCCCTCAATATCCTGAGTTATGTTGCTGCTTTTCTTGCTGATATTTATTATTTGGACGGAGATAGGTAAAACAATCCCTAAGGAAATGTGGAAGTGGGTTTTTATCTCGGACTCGAAGGATTCACAGGGTCAGAACTATTTTGTTCACATGAATCTCACTCTTCAATGGACACAGCAGCTGCTGCACAAAATCGTACAGGCAAGCTGATAAAGGATGAAAGTAATTTTAGCTGAAATATAATGTGAGAGTACTAGAGGGAAAGACTCGCAAGGATGAGGGGTTAATCATTGCAGGACTCAATTGAGGTTCCAAAATGGAAAAATTGCTTTTCTGTTTGATTTTGAGAGGTCTGCAGCTTTCAAAATTCTGGTCACAGGAGGATGTCTCTTAGTAGATGATTCTCATTAGAATTTCTTGAAAATTTCTTTCAGGAAACTGTTTTTCATTGACAAATTTCATTTACTCAAAATAGATCTGGGCTCAAGTCCCTCCTGAGTCTTGATTCAGAGTGTCCTGGGATGAACGCTGAAGGTCTACCCTGGATCTGTTAAGCCTTAATGAGCCTGACTATTGCCAGTGAGCAGGGAATAGTTATTCTATCACAGGGAAGTTTAAACATGGAAAAGTTTTCCAGTTTAGACTGATAATCAAAATTCTAAAAACGTGTGGAATTAACACATTTAAAGAAAAAAATATTATTTGGGTGAATCAAATCTGTTTCAATCTTTTTGCAACATATTTTGGTTTTGACCTTTTAATTCCAATTAATTTGGATTGTGAAACAGACATTTTCAAGTTAAATGGAGCCATTGCATTCCATGTTGTCAAACAGCACACATTGGTAATTCTGAAACTCTTTTCCCCATGTTACTCAGAACATTGTTGTTTTCTGAAAAGTATTCTTTCCTAGAATCACGCTCATCTCTGACAAATACACCTTTCCAAAAATGGGATGACAGACCAACTCATTTCCAGAGATGATGGTGTTCCTGTGGCTAGCTCTTGGATAACAAAATATTAAAAATACTAACTTCTGTGTAATGACTTTTTGTCATCAAAGCACCATATCTGAGTGACTTAACTGGTACCTGCTGTACAGATTTCTTTGGAGCTGGAAATGGGTCAGATAAATCTACATCTACCTGACACAACATCTACCTGACACATCTGGTGATGCTGTCCCAGCAGCTGAAGAGAGCTGGGAGAGATGAAGGATTTCATTTCCACAACAGTACTTATAAGAGAGAGACGAGACCTTTGAGTGTTAATAAATGAAATATGATGTGCTATTCAGCATATATTTAAAGATAGTTGTAGAGCCTCCATATGTGGTTGGACTGTTTACACAGGGGAGTTAGTTCATCGGCTTTCAAAGCTATCTTTCATTTTGTAGATCTGCAGTACAATGATACAATTTGCTATACATGGCTGATTATGAAGCTGTTTCCCAGACTCCTCAATGCTCAAGGCGTGTAGAATCATATTTGTTTTCTTAGGAAAGATGATCACGATCAGCACTTTTATCGGGGTGTGTGTACCCACCTACTGCATAAAGGTCCACTTTGTAGTTCCAAGAACTGACAGAATGCTTTAGTGAGATAAGGAAATAGAACCATTCCTCTAGGGGTGGTTGACAGGAAAAAAACCCACAGTTACCTCAGGGAGCCTTCTGAAAATTCTTGATTGATTCTGCATTTTCCCTCTCAAAAACGCGGGATATAAATTTGCTTCGTTCAGGTCCCTTGATAAGTACCAGTTTCCCACTCCCAAACACCCAGTTTAGCTATTTAGATCAAAGATACATTAATTGGCAATGGAGAACTTAAGGGGAGGAAAAACAGATATGAGTAGGCTAGGAATTAATGCACTGGATAAAATTCCTAAAGGATCCCTTATAGTGCTCTTATCTCCTGCCGTGCCCTCGTCTGATAAGTGGCTAATGGATTCTCGACTTTTTCTCCTCCTTCATTGGCCACTCACAACTGCCTGGGGTTGCTGGAGGGCAGTACATGAACAAGATCTGTCTTGCAGCCCCCAAAATCAGGTACTTGGAGGTCTCTCTGCCAGGAAGAGTAGCCGTCCCCTTGATGCTGGAGAAGCTTCTCAGTGAGCCCATGTCAGGAGGCTGCTGTGGCCTCAGCACACGCTGTGGGGCTCTTCCTGCTGCCCAGCTGCTGCATCCCTATTTCCATCCCTGCACTCCCTGCCTCGATGCTCCCAAGTGCCAGCTCAGCTCTGCTTGACCCCATGTCAGCATTATGTTGTCCTGTTGTAGAGAGGATCCAAGCTGTTGCAGGAAATACAGCGTTTATCCCATAAGCTTGTCTTGCATGGGCTGGAGGCCTTCTCCTTTTAACTAATTCTGAGCTCCATTATTTACTGACATTAGCTTTTGATTAGAATGGCAATTTATCTCAAGATTGTCTGATGAAATTTCTTGAGGTATAACAAAATATCTGGAATACTTCAGTGCCTAACTGAGACCCACATGGCATAGGACTATCCAGTCTTTTTTTTTTTCAATATAGATTTTTTTAAGCCTTATGTGAATGGTCGCCTACTTTTCAGAGCCTGGAGTTATTAGCATCTTTGAATTTTTCTTCTGTGTGTTATCCCTCAAAGTGTCACTATTAAGCCCTCAGCTCATTAGGACTTTAAGTCTTGGACTCAGTAAAAAAAGATTAGGTGGGCTTTTTTCCCCCATAATTCAGACAATTTGTAGATGTAATATCTGAGTCCTTCAAACTGCTTTCTGAAAGACTCTGAAAAAAATAGTAGTTCATTAGCTCATGTATATTAGTTCAATTGTAATGTTATAAAAAGGCTATCAGCTATCATGCAATTCAGTTTTGTGTCTTGATCCAGTATCTGAAGACTTGTTAAGTAACATCCCATCTGCTAACCTGTATCTCCAGAGTCATTTAAGCAGCTAATGTGAGTGAATCAAATCATTTTATCTGTACTATATCAATATTTTGGAAGCTTTTTCTTTTCACAAATTTGTCCTTTAAAACAAAGAGTCTCGAGGTTTTTTCCCAAGACTGCACCACATTGTCTGATAAACCACTTCCCCTAATGTTCTTAATCCTACGACCCTCTAGCAGACATAATAATTAGATAGAAAGGATAATTTAGGCGACGCCTTTAATGTTCTGGTAAGTTGGTGTTCAACGAGACATGAGGAGGAGGAACCATCATTAGAGAGGAAGCCTTTCCATAGACATTGGTATCCTGAAGACTGTACATACAGAAACCCCTCTCAGAGGAGATTTTATTTGTCTGCATGCTCTCACGTTGCAGCTCTTGCCACATTATTATGAGCACTGTGTCAGACAACCAATGCAGTGTCTGCTGCTTTTTGCTGTGGAGATCTGGGCACATCTAAATTGCTTTACAGGGGCTAGAAAACATACCTTTTCATTTCCATAGGCAAGAGCTATGCAGCATATAGATTGCATGGACCAGAAAGAGCTTCCTCTAGTCAAGTCAATTTTTTGCTACATGCTTTTGGGAATAAGTTCTAATTTGTATATATACCTCACTAATCTTCTTAATGTTGGCAATTCCTATACATACACAGGTGGGCACTAATAGAATCTTAATCAATATACATTAATCAAGAAAGCAATAGCTTCAACCATATATTTAATAAAAGCTCAGGCATTCATAAATGTTTCTCCAACAGGAAGGTGAATTCATGTCTTCAATACTTACCAGGAAGGATTTTTAATAGAAAATGCTTCTGTAGAAAGATGATTAATGCTAAAATTGAAAATATAGTACAAAACAGAAAACCTTTTATTTACCATTTGAGCATACCAGTAAAAATATTTCAAACCAAATTAATGGAAATGCACAATTGTTAATGCATTTTAAACCCTCTGACAGGTGTCTCAGAGGAACAATAGTTCTTTATCCCTTTGCTATGGTCAGAATATTAGAAATTGTGAAGTCAAAGGCCAATTTCTTAATTGAATAACATTTTGAGAGCTATTTTATTTACAAATCCTGTGCAGTTTAGAGCCAAAGCTGAAATAAGTCTCCATCTTCTGGGGAAGCAAGATGGCATCTGCTAAATGCTAGAATTTTATCACTTGAAGGGGAAAAAAGGCAAAAAGAAAGCAGCCAGTGAGACCTACGAATATAAAAGCATTTGAGATCTCAGAAGGAGTTTAAATCAATGCACTGCCACAGTTACAGCACAGATGAAAGAGCCTGCTGTCTCAATTGCCAGGAAACTACTTAGAAACTCTCACTTTGATTTTTTTTTTTTTGGTAGTCCGTTACATTACCACTAAATGCAATATACAGAGACATCACTGCTTTGATGTTGTACAGCTACAACAAATGGAAACTAATATGGTAGGACAGTAAAGCTATGTGATTTGCATTTGTATATACAAATATATACCTATCAATCTTCTTACTTGTAGACCATGTATCACTGCCACCCATCTGCCTCCTTACTGATACTTCTGTTTTCATAAAAGTGACAATTATTTTACACCCATGTCCTGAAGAGAGATACATATATTTCAGTGGGGTGTAAAAATTAAAATTTTCTCCAAGCTATTGTCCTCCAGAACAAATTCCTTACTTGCAAAGGGTTCTAAGAGGGCTTTGAAACAATTTCAAATTGGAGCACAACAGCTGCCAGACCTTACAGGATTTTTGTTCACACAGATCTTGTCACACTAAGAATACTTACTCTCTTCTTGGAAAACAACACATTTTTGAACAGGCTAGATTCTCTGACCTGCTCCGGTCTATACTGATCTAGCAGTATGTGAGATTATACACAATACCTCTTGTTAGGTGAAAGTAGTGTAGGGAAAAGTACACAAGCATGTCTAGATCTGCATCTCCTCTGTGGCCTCTGCTGAAATCCCAGCTATTGATGGAATAGAAATAATGCAGATAGGGACTAGGGTTTGGTTTTGGCACCATCTTCCCCATCATCACCTGTCCAGCTGGGATTTTGCCATATTATAATGAGTTTGTGTAAAAACTGAAGGTCATGGGGCAAGAGAGAGTGCACAGCCTGAAGAGGACTTCACTGTTTCCTCTTCTAGTGTTACAGAAAAACATTTCTCCTCTACAAGATCTCCCAAAGGGAAAATGCAGGGATTGCACTGAGCAGGAATTACTTTACTGGATGATCTGACTGGAAATGCCTCAGGCACTTTGTCCACATTCTGCAAGGATTGCACAGGTCTTCCACACAGTCCCTCACGACATGCCAAAGTTTGGACAGGAACCACATCCATTTTTGTAGGGAGTGGAACAGAAATAAAATTTAATGTCTGGGTATTTTTCCCATTGCTTGTAGAACACAGACTGTGGACAAAACTGAAAGGTCTTACACAGACAGAGCTCTCAATAAACAGTGCAGGGGATTTGCCTCAGTAAGCACTTCAGAAATTGGCATCTCTGCCAAGTAGTGATTCTGCTAACAGCAAAGGCGTCTGCAATGTTTTGTGGCTGATGTGGAAGTACTTGGAACCAGTAATGAACTTTTTCTTCAAAATATGTGAATTAAAACTTTTGGATTAGTGTGAATGTTTAATAACAATCTTGTAACTTGTAAAAATTATTTTACACAATAATAATCATTTTACAATTTACTCCAGTTCCTCAAGTAAGACTTTCACTGTCTCTAGATCCTAGGACAAAGCTAGACTCAGTTTGTATGTTTATTTAGTAACAGAGCAGACTGGTCATTTCTTATGAGAGACATCAGCAGGGACCTTTGCGTGCCTCTCCCATCATTGCAGTTTGCAGAACAGTTTTACTTAGAGCCTTAACCTGTGATTCATTTCACATCACCATTCCCCAGTGAGATAATTTGGTGTGTGTTTACCAACAGCAAAGGAAGCATTGTGTCTTTTAGTATCTCAGACATGTCTGTAAAGATTAGAGTTGTAACTTACAGTTGCAACTTATGCTGAGCAGTTTTAGATTTCAGAATACTGAGAGCACGTTATAATTGATCATACACTGCACGTTGGCCTACATCTCTCTTTTGGGATGTAAGGGACAATCATTGGAGTCTGGATCTATGAGAAAAGGAGGGAGATCCAATGTTAAAATTTAAATTATGGCAGTTCTACTACTGGGACAGAGCCGGGCAAAGCAGTAAAACCAAGCTTGTGCAAACTTACCTCCCTGCATATTCGTGCAATGTGAATAATACCCGTTACCTTCCTAATCAGGAAAAATGTAGCACCTTTCACTTCTAGTCCAAGTTCTAGTCCAGTGCTGGAGACCAACACAAGCAAAACAGCAGGACAGCACTTGTCAGCAGCACAGCTGATAGCTTCATTGTGACCTGGACCTCACTCTGTCCCATAGGATGTTCCACAGGGCCAGTCTCTCATCTTCCACAGAAGATGCTTTCTACCTAAATGTTTCAGGTGAAAGGCTGGGTCAGTGAACAACTGAGTGTTAATTTACTCATTAAACAGATCCACTAGGATTATTTAGGATTAAGGGATATTAAACAGGTGCCATCTCTGCTGTGCAAAGTCCCGGCACTGCTGCTTGCCAGGACCTGGGCTGATAAACCACACGGGCAGCAGATCCAGGCGTGCTCGGTTTCATGCTCTCGTCTGTAAGCGGCTTCTGTTGGCCACGGGCTACAGAGCACTGCTCTGGCACAGCACGCCAGAGGGGTGCTCTCGCTTGTGAGGTCCCAGTGCTGTTCAGGTTTTTGCTTCAGGGTCTAAAGGGAAGCACATTCCGCTGTGCTTGATGGGGGCCAGCCTGATGCTGAGGAGAGGGTCTGAGCAGGCAGGGCTGGTTGCAGTTCCTGCTGCTGCCCCTTTGGTGTGTGGGACACGGACAGCAGCCCTTGCACAGCACTTCTCACCTTTATCTCCTCTTGAGGGGGTTTAATAAGACATTAAATGAGAGGTGGTAACAACCATTTTGAATGCAGCAATATCTGAACTGCAGCAGAGGGATCTTGGGCACAGCATTGAGCTTTGCAATGGAGGCAAGTGCCTGCTCCCAGTGCAAGCAGGAGCAAAGTGGGAGCATTAATGAGGTGTGGAGATGGGTCGGTTCAGTTCTGTGATTTTTCCGGATGCCTGAGTTTGTCTCACCTGGTCTGTTGCCCTGCCACTTCTCTTGTGCTGAAAAGAGTCATTTAAACTGGCGATTCAGAGGCAGCCAGGTATGATGCTAAAAACCTCTCTCTGTGGTGTAGAAATTGTCATGGCTGATGGGTCATGGTGACCTTTTATCCTGACTTTGTTCTCCACCTTTTAAAATGCAGCAAAGGCTTCTACACTGATTGATGGAAGATACTGTAAGCCTAAAATACAAATCTCACTATGTGATATGTGCAATGTAAGAAATTTTAAAGCTCAGAATTTTGGAATTTGCCAAAAAAATGGCAAAACTATTTCAGTTGTTTTTGTACATGTTAATGCTTGAAGCTGTCATGTTCTAGGAAAGGCCCATAACCATAAGCACTTGCTTTTATCCCAGTGAAATCAGTGAAAGGTATGTTTGGCTAATTATCCACCCCATCAGGCACCACAGTCATAAGGTTTCTACAGAAGAGGAGGATTGTTTGAGATCACTTGCTTGTTTTAAGCCTCTCCATTTCATGTAGCATTTTTCTTTGGTGCAGAAATTTACATTTTTTCTTAAAAATTGCACTTTGCCTTCAGTTCTGGAACTTTCTTGGCTTTCCAGGGAAGGTAAATAGTGCACTGCTTATAGAATCACATGGATCAAATAGTCAGCTCTTAGTGTGTTATTATCCTCCACACATTTTTATATTATTACAGTTCATAACACTGAACCACAAGCTAGAAAACAGTAAAAGACTCTTTATTTATAAGGTTGTTACAGGTATCATCCAGTGTATCTCATGTGTATACATCCTGTCAAAATATTTCAGGATTTTGACAAAAGTGTCTGAACTTGTTTCAAGTGACATGACATGGCTTTTAACTGTATTTTTTTACAGTTTTAGTATTTTTAAGAGTAGATCATAAAAGCGTTACCCATTCACTAAAAAAACCCAGAAAATTCTTTGCTGTACAAAAAGGTTTAAATAAGCATCAGTGGAGTTTTGCAGTTAAATAACCTGTATGGGAAATTATTATGATGTTCTCTATAATTGCTCTCAAAAAAAAAAATCTTGAAGCCTGTGGAAGGTGTAACAGACCTAATTAATACTCACACTGTTTCTCCAGAGAAAAATATTTTTTTGTAATGTAAATGCACTGCATAGAAAATGTTACTGTGCTTATTTTATTGCTTGCCCTTATTTTTTTCTTATTCAGCTGTAGTATGTGGTATTTCCCAATGTGATGTGCAACTGTCTCAGGACTGCAAATTGTATTGTCATTTCTGAAATGTGGAAACCAAGAATATATTTCCTGTGCTTTTAAAATGTTGATGTCAGTTATGATCTAAAGTATGTTTCTACATCCAAGAAGTGTGGATGTGTTTGTGCATGTCAGTGTGCACCAGTTTGTGCTCCAAACTAGGTGGCTATTTCATTGTTGTGTTCACTGTATGTGCATGGAGTCAAGGTATCATCAAGAGCATTCCTTTCAGCTGTTACAATAAAAGCTGAATCAGAGGCTGAAAACACTGACACATCTGGAATTTCAGAGCATTTCCAGAGACTGATAATTAATGGCACTCAATCAACCCTGCACCTCATCACTGATGGCTGATTAGAGTTTAGCTAATGAGAAGATATTCAGAGAACAGTCAGGGATTTTTTATTCATTTGTCATTTTTGCTGGGGATCTCTGTGGGTTTAAGCCTGAGCTGATATACCTGACATGAGGAACCCATGTAAGTGGTCAGACTATTTTGTTGGTAGTTTTGTGTTTGCATGTTAAGCTCTGCAGGTCAGGGGTCACTACTTTATATGTTTATAAAGCTATATTGCTATCTTATTGAAAAGAAAGTGGCCTGGCCTCCCAGTTGCACTGAGTGGCAGAAGGGGATTGTTCTGTTCTGTGCCTGGCAATGCTCACCCATAATAACAGGTCAGCTTAATGAGTGCTGTTTGCTGAGACACTTCCACTGGATTCAGATTCATCTCAGGGCTATCCAGAGGAATGGCAAGAGGCAATGGGCACAAACTGAAACACAGGAACTTCCATTTAAATATAAGAAAAAAGCTGCAAGGGAGATTGAACACTGAACCAGGTTCTCCAGAGAGATGTAATCTCTGGAGATACTAAAATCCTGACTGGATACAGTCCTGGGTAGCTTCCTGTAGCTGACCCTTCTCTGAGGTGGAGGTTGGACAACACAATCTCAAAAGATGCTTTCCAGTCTCAGCAAATCTGTGGTTTGGTGATTTGCTGGGTTGGGACCTAACTGGCTGTGCCTGAACAGAGCAGGCTGGGGGCTAGCACTGAGTGTCTGCAGGCAAAGGGCTGAGCACAGGTGGTAGTTTGTTAGCCAGTGTGCTGGCGTGGTCAGCATCAGCTCCCCAGAGGTGCACCTGGGGCTGGGCTTGCAGGTTTATCTCTGAACAGCCCTCAGGTCTAGTCCAAGGGCTGCTGCTGGTATTATTGAGCCCTTTCTTTCCTAAACTGCAGGGGTGGTATCATGACATAGGATTAAGCAGACGATAATCCTGGATTCTTGTAGTTCCTTCCCAGTGGAGGTGCAGAAAGGGTCACCTGATAATCAGTAAATCCAAAGGCCTTGCTAATTCCTTATGCTTCTCTGCCAGGACGGTGCTGATAACTGACTTACATTTCGTAGGTGTGCAGTGCGATCCAGAATCAAGATTTCACTGTTATTGATGACTACTGCACTGGACTGCGAGCTCTTCTTTACCTGAAAAGCATTGAGGAACTTGAAGACTGGAATGGACAGAGTCCTGCAACCATGTGCCATCAGAAAGGAAAACCAGTACCCAGGATTGCCGATCTGATGGGAAAGGTATGTTGTTTTATTACCTTTTCTGAATAATAACACTATGTCTTGGTTTTGAATGTAATTCCATGATCATTGTATGCAGTTTCTGCTACTTACCTTTGATTAATCACTGCTGCCGTCACAATTAGTCACCAAGTCATCTTCCTTCTGAATATTAACAAATATGTAGGCAGCTTAAGAAGACAAACTTGAAATGGCTTGATATGGACTAACATTTTTACTATAAATACAATTTCTTCATGTGATTCATAGCAGCATGTCTTTTTAAAAAGTATAGGATGTAAAATTATAAATGCATTAGAACAAGTTTTGGAACTGCTTGTTTTAATGAAATTCAGCTCGCTTCAGATTGATCCCAATATTGTGCCAGAAGTTCCTGGGTGTTCCAGCCAGGGTGCAGCATTCAATAGACATGCAAAAACTCCCTTGCACAGGCTCCAACGAGCTGAGACAGATAGTCACAGACTACCTAGTTGGAACACTAGATCTGGTAGGAGTAGTCCTTCAATCATCATACCTGAGCATCTCATGGTCTTTCATGTGTGCTGATGCCCATCTTGCTGATGCTGCAAGACAGGGGAGTTCCAGGTGAGCATCAGTGACACCAGACAATTTAATAAATTCTGCAAGATCATTTAAATCTAGAAAGTCTGTGATGAAATAGGAATAGAAGTGATGGTCAGCATGAAATCCTAACCTCTGGACTGTTTTTTCTCACTGCTCTAGTAGTTCCCTGCTACAAAAGCATTTTTGGAGGTTTTTGACAGATGCAATGGGTTGCAGCTGCCCCAGCCCTGCTCACCCCTCCACCAGGGCACCTGCTGATGCGTGCTGAGAAGCAGGGAGGTGTAACTGGCTTCCTGCTGATGCCCGGCTGCCTCCTGCTCTAAGCAAAATACCTGCACAGCAGGGAAGCCAAGCTTTTGTTTCTGGTTACTAGAGGGGATCACTTTGAAGACTGATTTCAGTTATACATCATGCCTATTGATTATCCTTCCAAAAATCTGATGTACGACTGTTGAAAATGTTGTAAAAAGTAAAGAATTACAAAAGAATAGGATTTGGAATGTCAAACACCTCCAAATCTCTGCTTATCATTGCTGATGACTGGAATTGGATTTAGCAGGAGATTAGAGACTCTTCTATTGTTGTTGTTCTCTGTGGAGCTCTGAAAATTATAACATTACCTTCAAGGAGGAAAGACAATCCTATTCCTAAAGCTCTGGATAATACACTGCTTAAAAATAAACCAAGATATAAGCAGTTTCATTTTCATCTGCTTATGTTAAGCACTTAAACCAGGCTCAAAGGGTTATATCTAAACTTCTTTCCTTTAACACCTGTGGAAACCTAGACAGCATTTCCAACTCATGTTACAGATTTGTTGTAATTCTTCTTTAAAGCTGCAAAGAACTCAGTGTTCCTTGTATTACCTTTGTATTTTACTAAACAGACAACTGTTGACAAAGATGTTTCTCGTGTCCTTTTGAATAAGGAAGAGAAATTGTAATTCTTAGTCTTTTTTGCTTGTCACTGCATCAATAATTAACTTTAAAAAGGTTGCGTGAAAATATGCTTTAAGGAAGCATTTAATAATTCAAAGGAATCTTGACTTGAAACAGGTCACATGAAAAAGAATAAAAACAAAGCCCTGTGTAATCTTGTCTGGCTGGCTCTGTTTGACATTTAAAAGACATACAGAATATAATTGATTGTGTATTTGTATTAGCACTGAATTACATCATTGTAACATTGCGACTAAATAATAGCATTTAAAGTTAAGCAGGATGCATCGTTGATGAGCTATTGATACATTTTAGGCATAAGCTCAGGATGGCTGTTTGTCCAGGAATGAACAAGGGAAAAGGAAGAAAAATAATACGACTCTGGTAACTGGAAATACTATGATAAATGATCCTACTAGGGGCAATCAAATACAAAGACTTGAGATCATTAATATTTATAATATCATAATTAGCAAGACTGTGCCTAAGCAATGTTATTAGTGTAAGTAATTATGTTTTCATAAACTAAGTTTGCAGTATTGTAGGAATCAGTATTCTTACTTTCATTAATTATTATCAATATTGGATTTCATGTACTTGTCCCTAGTAAATTTAGTTAAGTACTGTAGTTTCATCTCAATTCAAACACAAATATCTAGCTTGCATGGCAGCAAGTCATAACACCCATTTGTGATTCTCTTTCTAAAAGGAATTCACTAAAAAGCATGTCCTCTTTATTTGAGATAGAGAAAATAACCTATTGCTATGTTCTCATTGATAATGTGTGGGAATGTGTATGTTATACATGAAGTAAAATGTGACAGCCAAAGTCCTGCTCATAGAAACATATAAGGAGCTGTCCCAGTTTGTATTAGTGTCTATCATGAGATGAAGTGCAGTTTCTTCAGCAAGACCTCATGAGAAGCTAAACAGCAAATACATGAGAATATTTACATTCAAAAAAAAAAGTGAATTTGCTGATTTTGATGTGTTGTGTGTTTGGTGCAGTAAATTTAAAAAATATACAGGAATCATCCTGCTTTTTGTTACGAGATTACTATTACTTTCAAATAGAATCATGGGCATAAGAAGTTCAGACATTTGGCATTTTAATAATAAGGAACTGAAGTGGAATTATTTTCCCCATCATGAGGAACCACTCACTTTCTGATTGTATACAAATTCATTGAGCCTCTACCAGTTCTAAATATATTATGGATTTAGGAGCCATTCTGTTCCTGGATAAGTATGTTCTCAATGGCATCTGTTTTGATTCACAGTGCAATATTGAATGTTAATGTCCGTATTTTTATATAATGGTGGACTATTCTTTTTATAATTCATTTTCTGTCCTGCTTTCTGCATCAAACAGATGCTGAGTGCAGAGTGTTGCCACAGGAGAGTGCCACAGTGGAGTTTTGTCATGAAATATTGTAGTATTTGATGACCAGAGTAAACTAAAAGATAAATACTTTCTTCTAAATGGTATACCTGACCTCAAACTGAAGCTGTCTTGCCATGCAGTCACCAGATAAATGACGAACTGAGCAGTTATCACTGTCAGGTGTTACATTTATCACAATAATTTCCTTCCTAAACAGAGAGAATACTGAAAGTACTGTGCTAAATTGTGTAATATAACAAGCAGTTAAATAGCAAACATAAAATCCTTTGGCTGAAAATGAGATTCATGTTGATTAGTATCTGTTCATCCTCCTGCATTAATGAAACTAATACTTCTGATAATTTATAGGCCTTGAAATATCAGAAGCATCACAGCACTGGAAAATTTTTGGAAACTTGAGTGGTCTTTTTCTGTTTTTCAGTGTTGCAGAATGTATTTATTTTTGTATGTAGACCCTAAATTTATCATCTTTGAGCCAGTGGTATTTATTTTCTGATAGTCTTTTCAGTAGATTTTCCCTTTTGCTAACACAGCAGTTGCTGCTGGAGCTGTTGTCCAGGATGTGACCTGTAGTACTACACTGCCTGTAGTAGGAGTGAAACTCCCACTTAGAAATGCCAGCCTCTTTGGTTTCCAGTCACTGGATGATACAGTTTTCCACAGTTCCACCAATTGTACTCATTCTTTCCTGTGGCTGTAACTGGATCCATAACAGCTCCAAAGAGAGTCCTAGCACAGATGCTGTGTCAGACTCACAAAGGTGACCAAAGCCAGAGTTCTGGGCTTCCTTCCTCATTGCTTTTCAGATGGCTTATTTAGTTGGGGTTTGGGTTTGGTTTGTTTTTTTTTTTTTCTGTGGGAGGACCTGACACTTGAAACCTTGGCACAGATGACTGTCATTACTGTCAACTCTGAATCACCTTTGCATGGAATAAAACTTGTCAGCTTGTCTCAGCTTTAATCTCGGTGTGCAAGTCTGGATGCTGAGATGAGAGAATGGCAAGGTAATGATGACACCACACTGCTTCTCACTGACTCCTTCAGGGAAGAACTTTTGTAAAAGCACACTTACCTCAGAATGAATTTAGGACTGAGATCAAGTGCATGATGCAGTCAGGAAGACAGTTGAGATGTAGTGCACACTCTTACAACCCAAAGTTATTAGGGTGACTGCATCAATGAGAGTAAGGGCACAGTTGGTCTCCTTACAATACAAAATTAACAGAATTATTTTTTTAAATAATAGTCACAAGTTTCTCAGGAAGATACATGACCAGGACTGATAAAGATAACTCTTCTCACTGGGTTCTTACTACATCTGAATGAGATGTAGTATTCCCCAGAGATGCAATCTGATCTCCTGTGTGTCTCACTGTCTCATCTGTTTGTTACAGGACTCTCTTACTAGTTGCTCACTGATCTTAATCCAGAGAGCTGAAGTGATTATGTCCTAGAAATGCCCTGGCATCAGCTGGTGATCACAGAAGTGGTACAGTATGTCTCTGTAAAAGCTTCCATTAATGGCAGCTCTAAAAATCACACTTAATGCAATGGCTGCTATACATGCCAGGTAGCTAAACAAAAGTTTCAGTTGGTAGGTGTGGGTTTATAGGAAAAGAGAAATACATAGGGATGTTTCATACTTCGCTTTCAGCACCAGGAGTTATGCAAAAGTGACATTTGTTTGATGATGTCTAAATGATAAAAAATTAAAAATAACAACAACTAATCATTTAAGCATCTTGATTCCAGAAATATACAAACCCCCAAACAAACTGTGGATATTTTTCGACTATTAAGGTTGTGCTGTACTAAAAATGTTAAAATTTTATGTGGTAAAAACACATTTATAGACAGTGGCTTTATTCCTCAGAGACATGAGAGAGAATGACGCTGTACATGCACAATGTATGACTTCAGTGAAATTTCATTATCTTAAACTTCACAACCTTCTGATTTTTTTCTCTGAATGGTCTTCCCATTGGAACAGACAAAAATATTCATTTCCTTCAAGTATCTGTGGGTACTAAAACCTGAGTCTTCTGAACAGTATAAACTTGCTAAATTCTAACTGTACTGCAGTGAAATCTAAATAGTCTTTTGTAGAGCAGAGAAAAAACCTTGCTATACCAACCAGGTTTCATACAAAATATTAAATTAACTCTTCTATTAAACAAATAAATTAAATGGGAGCTCACAGGCCTGCAAGAACACTGTTGCATCATAAAATTTTGTCTGCCTTCAGATTCTTCAAGACCTCTGACTGCCATCGCTGAACAGAGGTTTTCACCCTTCAGAAGTTGCTCCTTGTTCCTTAGGAAAGCTAATTTGTCCTGTATGGTAAAGAACTGTCCCCTTGTTTCCAGCCCCACATTAAAAAAGGTAGAAAATTTTGTATTTACAGCTGTAAATATGGACTGTTTTATCATATGTTGATATAAATATTGCAATAAAATAATTAACACTGGTGAAGAAACCCTTTTTCCCATATTGCTATCACCAGTTCTGAAAAAAAGTCAGAGGGCAAAAGAATTAGTTTCAAGCTATGCTGGACTGACCTTGGCTGAATGCAAGGTACCCACCAAAGCCACTCTCTCACTCTCCTCTGTAGCTGGACAGGGAAGAGAAAATATAACAAAAGGTTCATGGGTTGAGATAAGGATGGGAGAGATCCAAACACCATCATGGGCGAGACAGACTCGATTTGGAGATATTGAATTTATTACCAGTCAAAATTAAGGCAGGATAATGAGAAGTCAAACAAATCTTAAAAACACCTTTTCCCCCACTTCTCCCTCCCTTCCAGGCACTCCTTCCTCCCCACCAGTGGTGCAGGGAGACAGGGAATGGGGGTTGTGGTCAGTTCATCACATGTGGTCAGTTCAACACATCTCCATAGGGAGAGGAGTCCTCCCACTGATCACTGCATCAGTGCAGGGTCCCTCCCACGGAAGACAATTTTCCCCAAACTTTTCCAACGTGAGTCCTCCCTATGAGCTATGGTTCTTCATGAGCAGCAGTTCCATGGGGTGCAGTCCTTCAAGAACAGGCTGCTCCAGTGTGGGTCTCCCACAGGTTCACAGATCCTGTAAGAAAACCTGCTCCAGCTTGAGCTCCTCTCTCCACAGGTCTGGAGGCCAGGAGCCTGTTCCAGCATGGGCTTTCTAAAGGCTCACAGCCCTCCCTCAGGCATCCACCCGCTGCAGTGTGGGTCTCCTCCATGGGCTGCAGGTGGATCTCTGCATCCCTATGGACCTCCGTGGGCTGCAGGGGCACAGCTGCCTCACTGTGGTCTGCACCAGGGACTTTGGGGGAATCTCAGCTCTGGCACTTGGAGCAGCTCCTCCCCCTCTTTCTTCACTGGTGCTGGGGTCTGCAGTTGTTCCTCTCACATATTCTCACTCACCTCTTCTCCAAGTGCAATTACTTCTGTGCAATAACTTTTCTTTCCTTCTGAAATGTGTAATCACAGAGGCATTGCTGTAATTCCTGATTGGCTCGGTCATGGCCAGCCACAGGTCCATCATCCTATCAGACATGGGGGAACCTTCCAACAGCTTCTCACAGAAACCTTTCCTGTAGCTCTCTCTGCTACCAAAACCTGGCTTTGCAAACCCAACAGAGCTGTTGGATCATCATTCCCATTACCTAAAACTTGGACCCAAAATATGGCTTTCAGCCAGACAAAGCCTTTTAAGTATAAGCCAGTATTGATCAAGAAGCCTCTTGGTTTAGGATATTGTGGGAACTGTATATCATCACGCTCAGGAACTCTTGTCACAGGTGCTTGTTGGGTTGCCCAAAAATAAGGCTCTGCCGAAATATGTCTGCAGGCAGATGAAGAAATAAGCCCTTTCCTTCTGCTCCCCACTTAGTGTTTCACTTCCTCACCAGATGATGAAAGGTCCCCACAGGCATTGCTCCAGGTGAGAGCGTGGAGTCTCTGTGGGATATCACCACCAGTGTTTTGGGGAGCACCAGCAAAGCAGACTCTGCACCCCACTGCACAAGTCATATTTACCAGATTTTCAGCCATTGGTGAACCTCACAGCCTTTCAAGCTGAGTTCAATCACGAGTCTGACCAATTTGTAGAAAAAAAACAGGACCACTTTAAAACCTTTTTTTCCCCCTAATTGTTCTATTATGGAAGTTTATGTTGTGATTACCTACAGTGCTGTTTCTCACAGAGAGAGCAGGCTATGTAAAATGTACCTTTCCTAATGGTGAAGCCGTTTGCAGTAGAAATGTATAAAACAAAAGGAACTAGGATTATTAAATTGTATTTAAAGTAGTTTAATCTTTGTGGAGTTTATATGTACTCTAAATTTGTATGCTAAATTTGCTTCGAGCATGGAATTTAAAGTTTCAGATGCACAGGCAGTAAATGTGGCTATTAAGAAGCCATGTATTCACGTTAACTCCTTGGCTGTGGCAGTTTTAGTGCATTCACTGCTGGCTATGGACATCAAGCCAGGAAAATCCAACTCCTGATGAAAAAGGATTTAAAAAAAAAAATCCAGGCATTGCCAAAAATACATAATTCTTTTTTGTACTCTGCAGTTTGTTTTACTTAGGGAAATGGCCTGGTCATACCCTGCAGCATGCATTCATTACAGTGATCTTTGACTGGCAGATGCAGAGTAATAAGATGCATATTTTAGTGCTTATTATAATACCCTGTCCAAAAACAACTTGACAAATTTGTGATTTCGACAGTATCTCATTTTGCTGGCTGCAGTGCTCTGTGATTGCCTGGTCCACGTGGCTTCCAGATTATGCATACCACCAATACTGCTCATTAAAATGGCCACAGTTCACCAGTTTCGGTAGCTTGGAACGAACTTGGAATGAATTATTATACAACAAAGAGGCTGCTGTCATGCAGAACAAAAGACAAGCAAAAGAGAGCTTCGGCTTAATGAGGCTAAGTGAGTGTCTCCCCTGCATCACCAGCTACTTGACGGCCTTTGAGCATGGATTTTTTTCTCCACAGGCCAAAACCTTTGGTCTATTATTTTGTGTTTATGCACCTTGAGGCTAATATACATTTTAATATGCTGCACATGGAGAAAAAAATCAGCCATTAGATTAGAACATGTGCACTCCCTGTTAAGTTAATGACAGCCGAACATAGAGATAAATTTAGGTTTTCATATTTAATTATAGCACAGTGCAGTACGTTTAGCAAGGATAAATTGCACTATTATTATGCTTCATTTTTTTTGACATCTTTTCGTATTAACCATGCACACTTACCCCCACTTCCTCCCTAGTGTCACACATAATGTCTCTGTGCATCATCCTTCTCTAACACCATTAATTTTTTATTCTGTACAGTTGTATATGTACTGTTGTATTTGTTACTTAGGGTTAGCTTTCTAGTTGGATAAAACCATTCAAAACAGCCCTTGTGTTAGGTGATCTACCTAGGCAGTAGAGACAGAAAAGACATAAAAAGAACTGGCTTGTGTGGCCAGAAATGGCTCCTCATTCTGCTCCCAGAGCAGGGTTCCCAGCCCTTCTTCCCTGGATGCTTTCAGTGCAGTGTGTACACTGTCTGACTGCAGAGGGGTAGCCCCTTTCTCTAGGAACTGTATTGGAAAAAACAGAAATGATGTGTGGAAGGTTAAATGAGTTCTAAAGCATTTTGTAGCTGGATAATATCAATATGGATGATGTGATGTTAATATAAAATGTCTCTATAACTGTACAGGAACTAAACCAGACCTAATGTTTTAGGTAGTATGTGGTATTTATTGGGGTTTTGTACATGTGTTACCTCTGTTTGTCAGAGCTGTTGATCCAAGAACAACATCAGGAATTAGGCCAGACATCAGCCTTATAGAGGACAATATGAAATTAAATATAGAGGCAAACTGGCATGCAATTCAGTCTTTGCATGTTCTTATCAAGTTTAATGTGAATATTTGATTGTTTCTGTGCTGCCATGGATTTGATGGTGATGCTGGACTATTTGTTATTTATTACCTGAGAGAGCTTTAAGATTTGCTTTCAGCACTGGTTTGAGCTATTCAGGTAGCTGTAGTTTGTGAAAAATATGTTTGCATACTTCACAAAATTAAGGAAATACTGCTCTTTTCCAAAGTGGATTAGAGCAGGTAATAACTCACAGAAGATTTTCCTCCTCCCACTGTGTGTATAAGCAAGCAGAAGATATTATGCTACAGGCTTATTCCTAGATTATTCCTTATTGGATAGTTGTTTCGTGACAAAAGACACTGTGGCTTGATGACCAGAGGGTCATGACAGGAATAATAATCACCATATGAAAGGGTGTCTGGATCTGGGTGATAAAGCATTCCTCATCACAATCAGTCAGCACTTGCTGGTGCAAGAATTTTCCTCAATGGCAGAGATCAGCTTTTTCATATTCATTGAGAGCAAATCAGTATCTCTCTCTTTTCCTCTCCCTCTCCCCCCTCGTTCTCCAACCTTCAGTTCTGTACAGCTTTTACTGCCAAAGAGTATTTTCTTTGTCAAGTGAAGACAGATTTTGGGGATGTTTAGGATGCTGCAGTATTTGTGGGATTGGTATTAGTTGCAGAGTCTTACTCTTTGTGTCCTCATTGAGTAAAGCCCAGGTCAGTAATGATTGATAGCTAATTGTCTGCAGTTCAAGCACTAGAAAATGGGTTGGCAATTAATTTATGTGTGCAAAACTCTTCTCCCTGATTTTGTAAGTGCAGATTTTGATGCAAATTGCATTCATGAAAGCAAGGTTGTGGCTTTCAAAATGTAAGCTATAATTACTAGTCTGAGAACCTGATGATACGAAATTCTTCCTCTAGAATTTACCCCTAGTGAGAGAAGACATTTATTAACAATACTGTGTATTTCTAAGCAGTACTTCTAACCATCTTTTAATTCATTAAGCCCTGGTAAAATGCTTGATATAACATGAGGTGTAGTCTTACAGAATTTCGGGCTGTATCCTACAGATATACAGATTGCTTAGAAATATCTGTGCAATCAGAAAGGATTCTTCTGTGTTTACAGGTAGCTATTATTAGTAAAAACTGCTTTTATTTATGTGTTCCCATTTTTTTTTATGGTACTAGTCACAGACACACATACTGATGTGCAAGAAAAGACTTGGACTTCTACCTGCTGAAAGAATCATTGTCCCTTTAAGCTTCTCATCTAAGAAAGCTGTTTATTTGGATAGCAAGGTACTCTGTGGGCCATAAAGTCCGTGCAAGAAAAGTGCAAAATTAAGTAAGTGGTATAGGTCATAGACAGCAGCCTTAGAATCAATTTCCAGCCTGTTTCCCGAGAATTCTTTTATTCTTATGCTAGTTTTGAGGGGAAGTTTTGCAAGAACATCTCCTAATTCTCTCAGGAACAGATTTAGCCCGTAAGATCTAAATGAAGTGACATGCACATATGTAAGAGAAATATAGAAGGAGTTATTTATGGGGAGAGGCTAAAGAAGCTGAAAGTCCTAAAGTGTCTTACCCAAATGATGCGTGTAAACATACGAGGTGGAGAACTCAGTGATGTACAAATATTTGACGTTTGCAATGAGTGAATAAAGGGGGATTTTCTGATGTAGAGTGAAAACTCAACCAAGACTGATGAGTTGAATTAGGAGCGGGGGGGAAAGTGTTCAGGAAAAGTAGGAGAAAAATTATCCTGATTGGAAGAAAAGTGTTTTAGTAGAAATGATGGAGGTTTCCTGCTGTGCTGTTGAGATTAAAGGTGAGGAGGACTTTTAAAACTTAATGCGTGGAGTCTAATGGAAGTACTGCTGGGAGACATTTTGGGTTGCCAGGACTATGTGCTGAGTTGCAGACTTTTCCTGTCTGCACAAGCTAGTCCCTGCCCCTTTCCAGCATTACAGCTGCACAAGAGGGGCTACCCAGGGAAGCCACTGCATCCTTATACAGTGTTCAGGTAGTGACTTCTTGTAAGTCACTGGAGCTGTAAGTATCTAATAGTATGCAATTTAACTAAATGTCTTTTTGCTTAAAGAATAAGATCAGACTTTACAAACATGATTAGGCCCTTTTCCATTTACTTTATTTTTATTGCTATAGAAAGCCCTACTGTAGTCTTGTCTTTGAGTCAACCACATGGGTGTCTGAGCAGTCAAAGCTGTACTTCCTAAGTTTTTTTCTGGACAAATGGACTAAAAGTGGCTTTCTGTTTCATTGTCCATGAGTCATACAACTGGGCAACTGTCCCCAGCACCTGAACAGAGCTGGTGGCACACCATTTCTACATGGACGAGTTGGGAAAAGAGGTTTCTGCACTCTGCTGACCTATTCATGCTGAGCAAAACTCATTAAGGCCCAAGAACTGTGTTTGGGTTGTTCCAGGGAAAAATTACAGCCAGCCTGTAATCTGGTGCTCCACACTCAGGCTCGGTAATAGTTTGAAGTGGCCTGGCAAGAATTTTATTGATTTCTTGGGATCTCATTCAGGCTGATTGAACGTGGGGGCTCTGATGGTTGATGTTTAAGAACATCTACCCTAGCTGTTATTAAGAAGGTGGGTCTAATCCTCACACAGGTAAGACCTTGTTTTCCCTCCATTCATCTCAGCAGATAAGTTTTAATGATATAGCTCCTTTTATATTTTATGCCATGGCTGTGTTTTTGATTTCCACACTTGTAACTACCCAGTGTAAGTCACTCTATAACCCATATATTGGTCAGGATATGTCATATTTTATATCTACTCTTTCGTTTATCATTTTGTGTCTTTCCTGTTTGACTGCTTGGAATAATTAACACAATCTTTTCTGTTACTATGTTGTATTTTTTCCAAGTTGATGATTCATTTATATAAAAGCTATAAAATAACCTTGTTTTATACATTATGTCTGGATTTATGAGAAATGCAGAAACATATCACTGAAATACAGGAGTTTTTTTAGATCCTTCAAGACAAGGTCTTATAGTTGAGTTTAAAGTAGTTGAAGTCTAGAACCTATAAACTACAATTATATTAATTTATGTAACCATCATTACAGCATAGAGCATTATATCATAGATGCTAATCATTACTTAATATTTTCTGAATATTTACTACTAATAATAATAATATTAAATGTATGCCAAAAGGCATATTTTCCTACTCCAAACCAAAAGTCCAATCCAGTCTCTCCAGCAGTTCTCCCTGCCTTTACTGAGTCATCTTTCAAATGCTGAGCACTTCTGACATTTTGAAATGTCCATTTCAAAATTTTCCATTTGTAAATTGACAACATGAAGACTCATTGTAAACAGAGAAAGCTCTATAAGCACAAACATATCTGTATTTTCCCTTTTACTAAAAATATACCGCCGAACTGCAAACAGCTCATATACCATTTCCATTAGGAAAAATGGTATGTTTTGCCTCTGAAGTTACCAGTTAAAACAGGAGCAACACAAAATCCTTTGGTGTCTGTGGCATGACTGTGCCTTTCATAATCACCATTTCCTAAGGAGCACCCAAAGGAGCACGGCCTTGGGGCCATTTTGGGTGGTACAGAAGAAGGCTAATAAATGCCTCCAGAACTCCCCTCTCTTTCTTCACAACAAAGTCACCATCTTTCATTTGATAGACTGCAGCCATTTTCTTATCAATTCTGTCATAACTTCATTTTGACCTTCAGTCCCTGGTCTGTGGGTGGGCTTTTGTGCCTGCTGCTGGATTTTGGACTTAATTACTAGGATAAAGCAGATGGAGGAGGAACAGTATTTACATTTTTCCACAGGACCTAATTTATTTTTCTGTTGTTTATTACTGAGTTATTTTCATCTGCAGAGTGTGAATAGTTTGCAAAGGTATTTTTAACAACATTTGAATGATGAACATGCAGTCTGAAAAGCTGGAAAGTCTACCTCTCTGTCTTCATTTGAAAAAACTTTTCCTTTCTGTCCAGACTGTGTCTTTGGTTGCCCAGTTACTAAATGGCAGTTTGGGAGAGGATACCTCTAGTTTTGACCACTGTTTTGACTGTGTGAGTACTGGCACAAAATGCAGCACGCACTGGGAATATAATTTTTAGTGCAGAACTGAGTATTTATTGAGATGTATTTAGGTGAAATCTTAACACAGTCTATTGTAAGACTCTAACAACTCTCCAAATACCATCCCCAGCTCATCCACAGAGAAAGGTCTCAATTTAAAGTGTCTGACTGGGTGAGCTGCCCTTAGGATTCTCCAGCACAAGGAGTGAAGTCCCCGACCATAAGCATTAGCCAGGATATGCACAGTTGCTGCTGTGAAAGGGACTGTGCCACAACATAACTTGCTTTCAGTTTCAAGCATTGAGAGGTTGTATAGTGTTATCAGTCCAAGACAAGGTAATTCTGTAAAGCAGTTGCAATGAAAACTTGGAGACTCAAGAATTACTAGGTAGTAGTGGAAACATCAAAATTCAAGCTCATAACTGTAGTGTCCCTGCCTTAGTCCCATAAGAGTACTTTAATTTTCTTCCTGTCTTGCAGCTCATAAATGTGCTTCTTTTGAACCACACCCCAAATACTGTTGGAAAAGGGCTGTAAAGTTTTATAGATTTATTTGAGGGTATTATAAAAGTATAATAAAGTAAAAATACTGCAAAGAAATAGAAGTTATTGCACAACTGGTTTTGAATTTTAGGCTAGGGATTGTTTTATTGCATATGAGTTCTAATTGGCTTTTACAGTCAAGAAGGAATAGAATTTTTTTTTGGAGATAAGAAAATTAAGATTTTTTATTTTAATGTACTGATTGATTTTAATGTAACATTTTACTTTAATGTACTTGTGAACATTTGCTTGAACAAATAATTTCAGTATATTGCTGAAGACTGTTCCTAGCTCAGTAAAAAACTCAGTTCTGATGTTTACCGATTGAAAATGTTTTATTTGGTTTTAAGGTGATATTTCTAGATTAGAGATTAAATTGTTTACTCATACAAATTGAAATGTAAAGTAATCAAGTCACATTACAATGGAAGTAATAGTACAATAACTGTGAGAAAATGGCATACTTTGTTTAATCTGAAATCAGTAACACCCCAGAATGTGTCCCCTTTCTCTGAAAACCTGGCAGAGAAAACAACACAATTGCTCAGCAGTGCTGCTCTCTTTATACCAAATGGTCATCTCGCAGGCAAAGGAGCACGGTGGGAAGCTCTGCTGCCTTGATGAGTACCAGAGCTTACCTACATTCTCACAGACAGTTTCTGCAGTGTACAGTTCTCACTCTAATTCATGGACATTTTTGCCCTCCAAAATCAGCTGGGGTATGAGACTTTTGAGCTTTTCCCATGGTCTTTCACTCTCTAAGAAATAGTTGCAAAGGAGTTCAAAACATTTCCAGGTTTTCCCTGCCACAAAAGCTCTACAGTGGCTGTTCCTGGCCCTCAGTGCCCCACTTGCCACCCTGTGCCCATCTGGGCAATGCTCTGCAGCACAAACTCTGCCCCAAACCATGCTCCAAACCAAGAACCCTGCAGTGGTGAGACCTGATAACCCTCATGGCCAGGTCCTGGCCACTGTGTGTGACCTGTGCTGTGAAACAGGCAGCATAGCCATGAAAATTTTATGTTGAGGTGTTTATCTGGGCATAAGTTCTTGAGGAATTTTCGGAAGATAATATGTGACCTATGCTGGAACCAAGCTGCAAGTTGTGAAGTGAGCTCAGACAGAAATTTCAACTTTGTTTGTGCCCCAGATGGCTTTATATGCATAAGAACAGTAAGACTTTTTGAAAGGCCGCTGGAAATTTTACTGTGATCTATTATAGCTGATGTATCTTAAATTATTCTTCAGCCCTGATCACAGCAATCAGGAACTTCAAATAAAGGTTGAAACATGCTTTGCTTTTCCTCGCTACAGGAGCACGTTATTTGCTCCAACTTGAAAAAAATGGGAAGTCTTTTAAGACATACAAGAAATACAGCATGAAACTCAGTGTCTGTCTCTGGTCTTCGTGGGGAGTGCTTGAAAGGAGTTGGATTTTTTTCCAGGGGGAACTTATGGCAGAGTGTTTGTGTATGAATTAACAACAATGAAAGTGGTAAAATGAATTTGTGACATCAATTTCATTCTTAGTTCTGTTTTGCATTTCTATGGAAGAATTTATTATTACTGTGATTTACCTTCTACTAAGAGGTAAAAGAAAGGAAAGTATGAAGTAGCAGCAGTTATAATTATCTTCTGAAAAACTTCAGCTTGTAGAAAATGCTTCAGTATGTCTGCTCAGGGACTCAAGTTGCTGTGAGCACACCTGGCTGTTCTCCCTCCATTTTCTACACTGTATTTCCAGCATCTTCCAACAGAGCAGCTCAGCTGCAAGGTTCAGCACACACTGAAGGAAAGATCTATCTTCCATCTCCACCATTCAGGTGAAGCACTGACCTTCTCTGTTGCCTCCATTTTTTTTTTTCCTTTTCTCCCTGGCTCCCTGCATGTGCTGGCTATGAGGAGTGATGGTGATGGTGTGGAAGCCCCAGATGGGCCATGCTGGCACACAAGAGCAAACCATGCTTGGCTCTTTTCCTCAGCACTGTCGGTACAAAGATGCTTTGTACCTTCTGTGCTGAAACCCCAGGGAAGACTGCACTCCACGACTCCCTCCATTCACTGCTTGGCTTGCTGGATTTTCAGCAGCAGACTTTCTGTAATAGTGCTGTGTAAGGTGGCTGAGTTGGCTTAGGAGCATGTACACAGTTGTGGAACAAGCTCCCACAGGACCTCAGACTCAGGTAGTGGCTTTGCCTTTCACCCTGAAAGCAGAAGGCACTCTTACAGCTTTACCTTCTCTGTGCAAAGGTGTATCTGTGTTGCTTTTTACGAGAAGGAAATTACTAAAATCTCCACCAAAACCAAGCAGCCTGTACCATACCCAAAGAATGAGAATGAGAGAGCAGGTGAGACATGCAAGATAGGTGGAGTTCATTAGTTAAGAGACACTGCTGGGACGTTTTAATAGTGAAGGTGGCCTAAACCTTTGCAAGGGAAGGCAACGATGTGAAACAAGTGTCCATTTTATCTCATTTCTTTTGTCTTCTGGAACAGAAACAGAAACACTTAGAAGCAGGCTCAAGGAACCTAATTAAATACGAAAAGGAAATGAAAATGAGTTCACAGTTCTGTTCCCGAGACTCATTCCCTGAATATTCAGTTTGTATTATTTTCAGAAAAACATAAGACATTATAATTCTCAAGATGTCTCTTATACTGGAAGAGGGAAGCGAGGTGCCTGGGCTGGTCTTTAAATATGATCCATATTCCCAGTAGTGTCATTGGGACCTGCTGAGTGTTTGGCATAGATCAGTTTAATTGTTACAAAAAAAGAGTCAGTGGATCCCTCAAATCTACTCATTTCAGTTGGGGAAATGTTTAAAGACTTTAAAGCAAAGTTTTCTTAAGGGATAAACAATTGATAGCAAATTATATTAAAGAAACTGGAAGTAATCATCAACAGTAACTTTTGAAAGCTGTTATTTCACTTAGGAGCAAAATACTATGATTTTACAAACTTTCTGTACCATTATCAGTGTCAGTGTCCTTGGTGTCAGTAAAGTGTTGAAGAGAAAACTATAGCATCCTGAGGTTGCTTTGCTTCCTAATTAAGACTACAACAGCATTTTAATGAGTGTGAAGGGAACCCTGTGTGGCGTAAAGTAGCCATAGAATGGAGAAACCATTTATTCCTGGTGCAGGAACTTGCTTTAAGACTAGGTTGAAGATACAGCTTATTCTTTGTCTCATGCTGGAATGTTGTTCGTTTTCTTGGGGTTTTTTAAGCTGTAATTATACTTCTCCTATTTTGGGAAAAAAGAAAAAAAAAAAGAAGAAAGAAAAAAGAGGTGTTCTTAAATGTTAAAAAATGCAGTGATGCCTGTGATAAATAACTCCATACCATGACATATCTTTTATGGTTAGCATTAAGCTTTGTCTCTCTACTTCCAGGAAGTCCTTTTTGACAGACAATAGCATTTTTTGAAACTAGTTGGATGTTACACTATTCTACTTCATTCTGCCTGGGCACTGACATCAGAAGTGATTAGATTCCTATAGGCACCTAACTTCAGAAAGAAGAGATATGTCTGTACTTCCAAATTAAATGTACCCGGGAATATTCCTAGGTGCTCAGGCCAGCTGGCACCAAGCAGCCTGTGCCGATGATCAGAAGCTGTTAGTCTCCAAAGCAGGTTGGCTACAGGCTGGCTGCCTGCTGGGAATGGCTCCTGGAGCATGCCGACTTCCAAAGCCTCTCCAGGAATTGCCTGGGACACTGATAGTCAGCACAGGCCAAAAGCAGGCAAAAAATGCTGTAAACGCTTTGTTAGGATAGATGAAAACATCCTTGTGCCCAGGAACATTCTCAGACACTGATTTACCGCTGTGGATATAGAGTATCTTGGAAAAGGGAAGGGAAAAAAAAAAGGCAAGTAATGCCAGTATGTGATTGGGAAGGAAAGATGGACAGATGGACATAGAAATGGGCTCTAGTAGATGTTAGTGAAAATTGCACTCAGAAAAAAAGAACTCTGGAAGCCTGAGGCTCCAAAATCAAGAAAAGCAGTGAGAATTTTTAGAAAATCTCCAGAAATATCTAAGATATAATAGGATGTAATGTAATGATATGAATTTGTGACTAATACATATATTTTTGTATGGTGTGACTAGTGTATATATATATATGTGTTATCCAAGTATGGTCGGTCTGAAAAAATGTTAAGTCCTTGTCTTTCCTGGTGCTATAAAACAGCTAACCCATGAGTTCATTGCATCCCAGAGGCTGAATTCAGTTTGTAGGTGGGACAAAGTTGCAGTGGTTCAAATGAGAGCACACAGAGGTTATGTTTACAATGAGGAGTAGTGCAGACATACAGGCCAGATAGGAACAGGGTAGCAGAGTGAAATGGCTGATGCTGCACCCCAGGTTTTCTTAGTGTGTTCTAGCTCTTGTCTGCTCTCATGGGCTAAATGCCCATTAGCAGCTGGAGCTCCTTTCAGCTGCACCCCTGGAGCACATACTCAGGTTTCATTTCATCCAAAATAAAATGCAGTTTGTGCTCTCTGCAGCTGTGCTGCCATAGGAAGTGAAGTGCAGTGTGTGAGGACAAAGACAAGATTCACATCAAAGGTGTGCTCTGGTCTAAACTAAACCGTGAGTGCAGAGCTCGTGCAGCATCATGGCAGCAGTGCAAGGCTCCAGGGCATGAGCTGAGGCCATCAGTGGAGCAGAGGCAAGCCCTTAACCACCCAGAAAAGGTTTGCACAGACAAGGAAAAATTTTGTGCAAACATAAATGCATTGGCACAAAGCAGAGAAGAGGAATCGACTGGTAATTGTCTCACATATGGGATTTTTTGCATTGGCAAGAAGATTGTTTTGCCAAAGCTTGCTTACAGTAGCAAAAAGGAAAAATTCACCACATCAGGAAAACAAACTGACTCAGAAAATATAACTTTACACATATCTGGCTTTGATGCACTACACAAGAGCAAAAATAAACTTTTGGTGCCGTTTGCAGATGCATGAACTTTAAACTAAGAGTAGCAGCACTAAAGCAGAGAAGAGTTTGAATGCCAGCTGGATAGTTAAAACATCAGTAAATGCTAGACAACAGAGACTTTGTTGGCATTTTCTGGGAGTCTAAAACTGCTGACAAAAATGTACAGCATAATATTGCATGATAGAACAATCAAAATACCAGCAGGACAATGTTGGTTACCAAAAAAAGCTGAACTAATTAAAATAGCAGGAAGTATAGATAACTCACAAATAATCTGCTTTTAACTAAATCAAGTGAATAAATGAAAGAAGAATGTGAGACAACTGAGGCAAACAATTCATTAAAGTTACAGGTGAAAAGTCAGAAAACAGCTGAAATGGGTAGTAAACTCTAAGAGCTCCTGTAGCAAAGTATGGTGTTATAAAGATCTGGGATGTCTTCTAGGCAAAGAGAAGCTGGAAATGGACAGCAATGCAGCCAGGAGGGCACTTGATTGAAACAATGTCCTTAATACTCAGAGAAAAAGCATTAAGGCAAGTGAAAGTAAGGAGAGCATAAGTTTCATTGCTGATGTTTTCCAGAGCCACAGGTCAGATGGGCAGCCAGCCATCTGTAGAGAAGATGGGAAGCTGTACATATGCATAGTCTTTTAGCAATTTAACAAGGCATTACACAGACCTGCAAGTGGTAATATGCTTTCCATCCTTAAAAAGTCTTTTCAGTTTCAGATGCAATATTAATATATTTGCAAATGTATTGGATGTAAGAATTACAGACTTTAACTACCTCAGTATCTTTTGAGCATCCCTTAGTGTGGATACTAGTGGAAGAAAATGCAATTTGATATCAAAACTGTGGTTGAAGAATGCCAACAGTATCATCAAGAACTAACACACCTGGCTGGAATCACTGCCATAGCAGTATAGGTGCAGAAACAGAACAGCATAAGCTGTAGCTGATCATGATTACGTTCTCATCTATCTGCTTGAAATGACCAAGGCAATAAATCTAAAATAAAATAAAATGAGATGAAATTGCATTTGACTCCTGGAGCACTGGGATAGTTGCTGACTTCCTAAAGGCTATTACCTAGCTCCTAAAAAGTAAAAACCATGCAGGATAGACCCACACCTGAAAATGTCAGTTTGAAGGTTAGTGGGATTCATAATCCGTCTCGCAATACTTTTCCACACTTTTCAGATCTGTACAGTCTCCTGAGGTGATTACTAAACAAAAGCATGCTATGAATGCAGCTGCTATAATTTGCTGAAGTCTTCTTCTCTGTAAAGGAGCTGTACAAAACAGCCCATGGTGCAGCACTGCTGGCATGTGAATGCTGAGGCCATTTCATTGCACAGGGGTGTGAGGCACACATGGGACAGAGCTCCTCCAAGGAGGCTGGTACATCCCTAGCAGTGTAGGAGCAGTCCAGCTCAGATACACTGGAGTAATGTCTGCAAGTGAAAACATCAACCCTTATGTTCTAAGGGCAGGAAACTGTGTGAGTACAAAGTGGCCATCAATTATTGGAAGGGATTTTATTAAGAACTAGCACCCCCTCGGTGGCCACAGCCTGCAGGGACGTGCCTTGCTCAGCATCTGGAAGGGATTGAGATGTACACGCCTGAGTTCTTACCCAGGCTGCTGTACAAAAAATCAGGACAACTGAACAGCTGCTGCAGATGGTGCAGTCAGGATGGGCCACCCTGGAAATCCCTGTAGCAGGCTACTTTTGGACACAGTGGAGCCTGGACTCGTTCATTCATACAAATAACCTGGGAATGAAAATCCAGTCCAGTTCTCATTGCTGTTACCACTGCCATTGCCTTGCAGCAAATTGCAGTTTGCAGTGGTGTCATGGCTTCTTGGAGTGCTTTGCACACAGAAGGACTGGATATTTGGGAACAAACTTATGCTCATGCATGTTCTCTGGAGGCAAGAAATGGCCCAGCCTTCCTGAGGAGAAGCAGCAAATCACTCCTGTATGGTGACTGCTCCTGCCTGTGTAAGCTGCTCTTCTTGGAGCTTTATCCATTGAAATACACAGCACCTCTATAAAATATGGAGAAAAAAAGTCAGGCAGACAGATGACATGGATTATCTATAATAATATAAATTATGTCATCTGTGACCTTTAGAGCAGCACTGCTGTTGTAGACAACATTAATGTAGAGAAGCTGCACTAAGTAAAAAATTTTGTTTTCCTTTCTGTCCTAATGGTTGAAATGGCCAGAGATTTTTTTGAGATGTAGATTGAATAACTATAAATATCTGGCATAATTTTTAACAAGTTGAATTATGTGTAGAAATAAAAATCATTTTGTTTTTACAATTTAAATTAGGATTAGATTTTTAAATATGGGAGAGTTTTGAGTAGCAAAGCTTTTTAGGGCTTGGGAAATCACTGATGTGTGAAGAGATTATCCTGTGGTTATGTTACCTGGAACTATCTGAGTGTGGCTGGAGACAAGACTGTTTATTCAAGCAGCCCAAAAGATGTGTCCCCTGTGCTCTCTGTTCCCCTTTTCATTGGACACATGCAGCTCCTGGGGTGAAGTCGGGTGTGTCTGCCCAAGAAGGGTGGCTTGGCTGTGCTCAGCCCGTGAGATGTGGTCCTGGTTCCCCCAGTCACTGCCTGGAGGCCCAGCCTCAGCCAGTGTAACTCCCTGCACATTGAGCCACACAGAAAAGCTTTGCAAGCATCAGGACAGGAGTTTCTTTGCAAGTGTCATTTAAATGGCCATGTCAGCCTGCTTGACCTGCAGAACAGCCCACGAGTACACTGTGCAGTGATGGTAAAGGTTTATGTATCTCCTTTGTTTTTCTGCAAGGAGCACGTGAGCAGTGAAAAAGTGGTTGGCCTGTTCAGGCAATATGTGATTGTGGTTATACTTAATAGCAGAGGGCAAACTGAATGCATCTACTCGCAAGCCTAACTGTGCATACAAATCAGTGAAGTCTTGCAGTAACAAGATGATCAGTACTCATTTTAAAGCTATTACAGTAATTTAAAAGAATATAATTTTTAAAAGTACAGTGATGTATGCCTGTTATCTGTATTTCCAATGATTTGCATGTTAGATTTTTAAAAATCACATTCTTCCTCTGATTGACTTGAGTGAAAATCTAATCAAATTTATTAGAATATATGACCATTGTAATGCTATATTCAGAATATAATGATACTTTAGATACTTTAGCTGTTATAAAGACAGATAAATATGCAAGAGAAGCACTGTGGGGGACTTGGACTCTAATGAGAACTCTTCTGGTTTTATACATTCGGGTTTTATATAGTGTCTGTTACATTAGTACCTACATATCCTCACTTCTTGATGGTGATATAAGAAGTAGTTATATCAGTTTAGTGAAGCTCACTTTTGTAATGTATTATTTATATTTTATTCATAAGTTCAATGTAATATTAATTTAAAAGTGTTTAGCAATCACTTATTTCTTTTCAGATATTTTTAAAAGTTTTAATAGCTTGAAATTATAAAAATTATTCATTATTACTCTCCTTTAGTGCACTATTCCAATTTTTCCATCTAGCCATATATTTTTTCTTTATGTCATATGTTAATGTGTTGCTTTGTCGCAGTTTCAAAACTGTTCAAAGGCCTCAATCAAACCAGAATATCCAAAATCTTCATAGGATATTATTCAGCAGTGTCTCATCCTTCCTCTCTCCAACTGAAGTGGGAGTTTTGACTATCGAGGTTGGAAGTACTTGCTATTAATGGTAGAACTATTTGTATTATGACTCTTAGCATGAGATTTAGTGAGTTTAGAATATGAAGGTGATGATGAAAAGCATTGTAGTATTGAATTTGAAGACTAAAAAGCAGTGGTAGGCTCCTTGGTCATAACTGCAAGAGTTGACTAGAGCTCTTTTGTTGGCACCGAATACTTTACATTTAAATTAGGATTGTGTGAAGTAGAGATGGAAGGATTACATGTGTGAGAAATGAATGAGGGAAAGTATTGTAGTCTGTGCAGGAGGAGGATAAGTGCTGTAGTTATCTGCCATAAGAGATGGATTACAATGAATCTGAAGGGGAAGTAGGCTTACATAGGAATTATTAGCAGTGGTTTGCATTCAAGTAATCTATTAGTGCAATAATATATGTATAGTTATGCAGTGTGTAGTCTACCAGGGAAAAGTGGAGTTTATTTCTAGATATATTGAAATTATATGCTGTTTACAGTATAGAAATTTGGTAATAAGTCTGGAGCTTCCATGCAAAAAAATTAGATGATATCAAAAAGGCAGGATAAACAAAAATCAAAACAAAACAAAAATCTGCAAAGGATCCAGCAGATGGGGAAAGTGTAGGCTCTTACCTCTTTTGGAAGGTTTGATTGCTAGCAGAAAGTACTTGGCAGGCAAATTTGCAGCTGAAACACATACGGCAATGGTGGTAATGCATTTTCTTTGCACACAGGGGGAATGGTGGTTCTTTTACTGAATGTACTGAAAGCCTTGTAGGAGTGGCTTTCAAAATCTCGATTTCTTTCAGAGTCTGGAAGAAGAGGTTGCTGGTTGCCCTGTCTGTTTAGTCTGCCATTCTCCAAGAGCATGAATTTGGTGGGCAATACTGATTGGACTGTGTATGTTTTATATGGCCCCGGTGCACACATAGGCTATCAATGAGTAAGCACTGCAAGGCGTCTGGAGCTGTATTTCCACCAGGGGGTTGCTGGATTGGGGTGTGGAAGAGCTGAGGCAGATGTAGACACTGTGCTTTTCACCTCCTCCTGGCCACAGGGGTAATTTGCTGGGCTGTGTGACAATATTGAATTGCTCAAGGAGCTCTTGAACAGATTCATATGGGTCATGCAGGCAGCTTAAATGCAACCTCTTGGCCCTCACAGTTCTGGAAACAGGGCTGTGCTGCTCCTGGTACCTGACCCAGCTCATTTAGCACAAGTGGAATTAGCAAACTCATCTTAATGGTCACCTTGCTGGGTCAGCAGTATCTGTGATTGACAGGTCAGCTGGTAACCACTATAGCAGCAAGGATATCCATGCTTTCTCCTAGTTGTAAGAGAAGATTTATTCTTCCCTTTTAGTCAAGCTGACATCTCTGAGGCCTCTTTGAAAGGGCCAGGAAAACAGATGGTTCTGGGTACTGCTAGAGTCAATCCCGACAGTACATGTAGCCCCAAAAGAGAATAGTTTAATCCAAACAAACAGGTGATTTTAGCATTGGTCTCAACAGCTCAGTGACCAGCCAGCTTGGAGAAGATGGTTAAAAGTATCTAGCAATGGCATTTTCCATGTAGCCATGTAATTAACAGCATTGATATAGTAAGTGCATAAACTAAATGTATAGGTACGTGTACAAATGATATATAGATACACATGAAAATGTGAATACCAGACTGATTATTTTTACTTATGTATCAGTAAAAGTACAAAACCTTATTTGAACAAAGTTTTTTCCAACACTGAGGCTCAACTGATACTGATTCCCGTTTCATAAACACATTTGAATACAGTTATATTTGCTTGCCTGACAGATATTTGTTAATAGCTATTCTGCTGACATCTTCTTTATGCTGCTGCTTAGCTGACAGAATTTCATCTGCATAAATGGGTGGAAAGTCCTTTCCTCACGTGTCCAACAAACTGGAGACAAAGTGCCTGCCAATGTTTTAATTTCTTTTCCATGTTCTGGTTAGAGAGTGAGAAGAATGCTTTCACTCCACAGTGTCATGAATATGGTAATCTATGGAAATCACAGAAAGCAGGTACTTAAGTTAAGCACATACTGTACTACAGGAATCCCTGATGAATTCAAGTCTATTCTGTTTAGAGAAGATGTTGTTGTCTATTAAGTGACAGACTGCCAGATGTTCGTGAAGTAGCACAGTAATGTGTATCAGTATCTTCTTTTCTTTACCCCAGAAGGTAACATTTTCTTTATCATCTATGTCATCCTGGCTTTTGATTTTAAATGTCTAAGCTTGCTTCAAATATTAACTCTTTTTTGTTTTATTGATGAATATTTCATGACTTCAGTACATTTGTAGAATGTAAGTTGTCGCTGCACTATAGTAAGCCTATAATCCTAAAATCTTTTCCCTTACTTGGTGTATATAAACCAAACATTTGAGTAAGAACATGAAGAATAATTCATTTCTGATTTGGAGCTAGATGAGAAAATTTTGGTGGTGTTAGAAAAATGATGAAGAAATAATTGTTATTTTAAATAACGCTTTTATCTGCATGTTCAAGCATAGTACTGTGTATCTCCTGCTGAGGTCACTGCAGTGTGTTTTCCTAGAACACACATTATTGTTCTGTTTAGTCTCAGAGTTACTGAAGGGCTGGGGGTTAGCTCACCCACTTTAAATAATCATGGTTTAAAGAGCAGGCGGAATAGTTGAATAACTAAATGCAATGGTATATGCACACACAGTGTGGGCAGCAGAGGTTACAGAACAAGTATATGTGCAGTAATTGCAGATTACTGAGACAGTGCTGCTTACCAAGCAAACAAAAGTTCCAAGAAAAAATAAATGAAAATGACCGAAAGGCAGAGTTCATTTTTTTTTCTGAATAATTGTTGTGTTCTGTCCTTTATTTTGATGGCATTCCCACATCATTAAAGGCACTGATGCCAGAAATGTCCCAGCTCTAAGAAACAGAGCCATGAGAATGTGTGAACCCTTTAACACAAGGGACAACGTCCATGTGGCTTCTTGCTAATACAACTGTGCCAGCTCCAGGGGCTGCAACAACTGATGTTGGCCCAAGAAACTCTCTCTCAGGTGGGAACAGATAGAGTGAATTATCCTGTCCTCTGCATGACACATCTCCTGCCCACATGCTGTGGGGAGGACTCTTGCAGACTCCCTGCTGGGGGTGTTGACATGAATCCTGGTGCCAGCTGGGTGGCTCCTTCACGCCGTGGGCTCTGACCCCACAGTGGATGGGACTGACAGAGAAAAGAGCTATGTGAGAGGATTTAGCTTTGAATGCCTGAAAGAATAAAAATGTCTAACAGAATAAGAATTCACAGCTTCACTTTCTCTATTGCCATACATAGTTTTCATTAGTTAAGCAGTTTACCTGTGAGGAAAGCTTGTGCAAAATATTCTCTCCATATATCTATGCATATGAAAATGTGTGTTATTTGCCACCTTCAGAGGAACAGAATTCGGCTGTTGGTGTTTTTGCTGGGTTTTTGGTCTTTTTTTTATTATTTTCCCAAAAAGAGCACAAGCTGCCTTGACACTGTGACAAGATTTTGTTGTTACTGATGCTGCTCTTGTTACTGGGACCTTGTGTTTTCTTTCTCTCTGGAAATGTTGGAGTCATGTTTCACTGTGCTCTTTGAGAACAAGGAAGAAAGCAGATACCATTTCAGGAAACTTTATAGTAATCTTTCTGTTGTTGCTGTTGTTGTTGTTGTAAAGTTGCAAGAAGATGGAGGCAGACCACTGCTTGGAAATTGTAGCACAGTGTAAAGTATGTACATGCAAATATTATATATGCATGCAGTATGGAATAAGGATTCAATTATATGCATCCATTTTGAGCACATCAAACTTTAGAAAGAATAAATAAGGACTCAGAAGCAAGTGAGGGAAAAAAATTTAAATTGAAACTGCTTTCTCTGGAAAACTCTACACATTACATACAGTATTTTTCCACGAACAAATGGAGGTTAAACATTACTAAAACACTTGTACTGAGGACATATAAAATTACCTATACAAACCTGATTTAAATTCTTGCATCTCATGGGCAGGGCAACTGTCTACCTCACTTAAATGTTAATGTTTCCTGTATCTGATTGCCTTTCCATACCATGCTCCGACTTTCAGAGATCCTGCTTCACCTGTTTTACTCTCCTCAAAGCTGTTAATTTATGTCTGTAATCTTCTCACCTTTAACTGTGTCTGAGGTAGTCACTTGACCGTGTAGCCTCCCAATGTGTTTCACTCTTAGGTTTTACCTGCCTTGCTGTTTGTCTTCCCAGCTCTCTGAAGGCAATGAGAAGCTTTCCCAGATGTAGTCTCACCAAGGCAGCAAATGGGTGAAGCCCAGCTTTTCTGCTCATTTACAGAAGAAAGTGGCATTTGGGGAGGATAGCAAAACCAACCACAGATCAACTGCTCTTCATAGGAAGGGAGTAGTAAGCATGGATTTATGGAGGGAAAAATGACTGGCTTGGTGGATTAGAGGGCAGTAGGTTACCTTTAGCAAGGCTTTTTCAATGCTGCCTCCCATAGACTGGTGAAACCTGCTGTAGCTGATGCTGCTCTGAGCCTGGAGTTGGACTGGATGGCCTTAAGACATTCTTTCCAATCTCAACCACTCCATGATTCTGCCAAGGTAGTTGACCACCTTTTTCTTTCCAATCATTTGGAGAATTTGTATTTTATTCCTCCTTTATTCTGTCCTCTGAGGGAAAGCTGTTGCTAAAGTGATTTCAGAGAAAGATCTCTTCAGAAAAACAAGCCATAGAGAAGAGTCACCTCTTGTTTGATTTCTAAAACACACTAGTGCTTGCCTCTACATGGCAAAATTTTGCTGTGACAATTACCCATCTACTTACATAGCTGTTAAATATGTGAACCTTTGTTTGGTGCATCTCCATTGCAACCAGAAGAGAATATTTCAGCAGTGCAATCTATACTCTCTTTAAGCAGTTCAGTTTGTCAGATATTTTATAGTCTTTATTCTTCTTCTCACCTATTTTTGCTATGTGCAAGTAGAGAGTTCTACACTTCAAAAACATGAAGTATGTGAAATAAGACAACTTGGCTTCAATTTAATTTCCAGATTCATGGGGACATTGTGTCTCTTAAAATTGTTTACATGCTGAAAGTGAAAAGAGGTATTTGGAGAATGAACACATGCACACCTTCATACCTTAGTCTGGAGACAACACTCAAGTGTAAAAGGAATGAGATAATTACATTCAATGTGGGAAATTCACACCCAAGAGAAAGAGTATTTTTTTAATATGTTGCCTCATGGCTAGTTTATACTGCTACCCAAAATGTCCATATCCAGTGATCCTTAGAATTATTTATCCTAGTTCTTCCTTTACCTTGTGACCACTTTTCTCTGAAAATCTTTTAATTAAAATTACTATTTTCTAGTGTTCTTTTTGCTGCCATCTCATTAGCATATACTTCAAATGCACTGGAGTACTGTAGGAGGCTGTTGCTTATTTTTGATTTATGATGATACTTAACTGTGCATGGTGAGCTGACCCTGGCTGGATGTCAAGTTCCCACTAAAGCTCTATTGCTCCCCTTCTCGACAGAACAGGGCACAGAAAATGTAATAAAAGGCTTGTGGGCCAAGGCAATCAGGTTGGTTAATCATGATTTTCCTTTGGTAAATCCTTGCTGACTACTCCTGATGAATTTTTAGTCTTCCCCATGCTTAGAGATGGCCTCCAGGATCAGCCATTCCATCGCCTGTCCAGGGTTTGCAGTGAGGCTGACTAGCTGGTAGTTCCCTGTGTGCTCCCTGTTCTTTTCAAAGACTGGTGTGACATTTGCTTCCTCCCACTTCTCAGGCATCTCTCCTGCCATGACCTTTCAACGATGATGGAGATGGCAGTGATCTCTGGCAGTTCCTCAGTACTTGTGGGTGCATCCCATCAGAGTCCATGGACTTGTGGATGTCAAATTTGACTATGTGGCCTCTAACTCAGTCCTCCTTGAGAAGCCTTTCTTTCTCCAGACTTTCTCCCTGGTTCCCTGGGTCAAGGATTCCTGAGGGCTGGATTTGGAAGTGAAGACTGCAAGGGTGTTCAGTAGCTCAGCCTTCTCTGCGGCCCCTTACAAGGTTCCTTTTTCCATTCAGTAGCGGGCCCACATTTTCCCTCATATTCATTTTCTTACTGATGTACTCATGTTATCCCAGAGTCACTAGCACCACTGCTGATGGGCTTGGCCCTGGCCAGTGGCAGGTCCCTCTTGGAGCCAGCTGCCCTAGGCTCAATCAGACACAGGAGAAGCTTCTTCCAGAACCCCTGTAGCCTCCCCACAACCAAAACCTTGCCATGCAAACCCAAAACCCTGTGCCAGCTGAAATCTGTGTCTTCTAACAGTAGATGGCATCCACCCCCTTAGTAGCAGACAGGTCCCAAATAAGCAACCCATGACTACATCATGAGACATACATGGATTTTGCCAGAGCAAGGATCAGCTCAGTTTCCAAGTTAGAGATAAAGCCTGGGTCATGTGATGCCTATTGCACTGCCCTGTTCACCAGCCTGTTCCACTGCTTAGGCTGCTTGCTGGTGTGCCCATAAAAATTGCAGCAGTCTGAAGTGGAGGGTTCTCTCTACTTTTAGCCATTAGGAAACAAGCACCTTTTTTAGTTCATAATATGCTCAATTACCTTTAGATTGATCCATGAATAAATTATAATCAAAACAGACTTACTCACCTTAAAGCTCTCTGGCTTAAGGTTTCATTGTTGATTCATTAAGTTGTCAGTTCTCTATTGGCAGGGTAATGCTTTTTCATATCTGAATAGAGAGGGGCTTAGTGGAAGATACTGTTATCTTTAAATGAACAGGATTTAGGTTTTTTGGTAAGAACAAATTCATCAATGATGAATCCTTGGAGAAAGTACTGAAACAAAAATCACAATGTTGCTGAAGATTTATACAGTTCATCAATTAAAAGGCAGCTTGTGGAAGTGGAGGTGGGGGGAGGATTTGGATTTTTGTTTTCTTTCTGTAAAATATTCCAGCAAAATATTTCAAGCTTCCAGTTTTGTGATAATACAATTATAAACAATGAAATAATTCTACTTAATATATTTATTTAGACTCAATTCTTGATATTATTCCTTCAGTAGAAACACACTGAATCATGTCTATATAGAGACAGATGGATACAAATAATGCAGCTATAGACATCACTGATACAGATATATAAGTAGACAACAATTATCTAATTACTCTGCTTGTTGCAATCTTCTAAGCACTTGCTATGCTCCACATATTCATATTAATTGTTTTTTTCTAGGCAGATGTTGATATGACAAAGATATCAGTTTATGGAGAGTTTAGTGACACTGGAATATCTGGAAATTAAAAAAATAAAAGTGCTGTTAAAGATTTCAAAAGCAAACAGAGTTAAACACATCAAACTCCAAGCTTATGCTTTCATTGGGAATTTTGTTGTTATATCCCCCATGTGCTTAGGAAGTTATCCCCTACAAAGAGGTATTTTAATTTTAAATTCTCTTAAATACCCATCTCTTCTGCAGCTATTTCAACATTTTCCACTTTTGCTAGATCCAGTAGCACACTTTATTAAAATATTTTTTGCCATTTCATGTGGCCTTTGACTGCAAAATGTTTGAAACCGCAGCTGTGAACAATAAGCAGTCTCTCAGCATTCCCTATGTCTGTGCATTACTCATAAGGGAAACCATCAATAAGTTCTTCCTAAGCTCCTGAGGCTACATTTTCATGTATTATTTATTGCTATAGAAAAGATTGCTGGTTTTCAGTGTTGTTTAATGAAATTTGGCTTGGCTGCTTGTGAACTACTAGACCCCAAACACAAAATAACCAGGCCGTTTGTATGGCACGCAGTCACCTTCAGTGAAGTCAGTGGAAGCTCATTGTGTATGTGCCCAAGCCTGAACCAAGAACTATGTGTTTCCTTCATTATCTTAAATTCCATTTAGTCAAGCTCTTGATGGAAAAACAGCAGTGCACAGCAAAATATGCAGGTTGGATGGCCGTTTTCTAGATTAATCATAATTCATTTTTAAAATATGTGGATTATATGGTTTAATTTAACTGCACTCATGTCATTACAAAACATCTGAATTATGGAAATGAAGGCATTGCATACTTCTCAAAATGCCTGCTGTATGTTCCAGCTAGCAGCTATGTTAGATACAAAAATCTAAATGCTTCCATCTCACAACCATGAAAATTAATTAACCTTTGTAATTCCCTTTTCTCTTATAACAAAAGTGGATTCTTTTTCCGCACTTTTCATTAGATCTCCTATTTAATTTCAATATTCTTTGTGTTTCTGTCTGTAGAAATTAGGAGATTTTGTGTATTTTAAGTGAACAAAAAAGTAAAAGATTTATTCTGCAAAGATTTGGCTGGTGTTCCCAAAGATGATCTTCAATCAGTCAAGTCATGAACAACTGTCTCCTCTCTCTCCTACTTCAGTTAAAACCTCAGCAAAATTAGCTTTGCTACCCACTCTCAAAGTCAGCAATTCAATTCCTGGCCAGACAGGAAAGAATCCAAAAACGCTTTGTCATCAGGTCTCCTGCCCTCTCAAGCCAAAGCTGTTGGCATCAGCACATAAATTATGGAGAGGAAATAGTTCCTTAGTGACACAGCCACTACTTATTCTTAGCCAAAAATATATTTCTAATTGATTCAGCCTAGTAGACATACAAGAACACTTTTTATCAAAATTTGTATTTTTTAGAATTCTGCTACAAGTTTTAGGTTTTATAAGTCATATAGAGAATTGAGTTATGTGTGTGTGCTTTAGAACCTGTTGATTAGGTTGGAATTGGACAAATTCTTACTCCTACTTGTTTAAAATAATTCTGCTTTTATTGTCTTATTTGTCAGTGTGTAAGGTCACCACCTTACTGCTGTTTGCTGGAATTCTCAATGCCTGATTTTAGGATGTCCTCAAACATTTCATGTATAGGAACTGTGCAGAAAGGAAAGTTTGATGTCTGTAAGGAAGCCCTTGAACATGACATGCAGGAGCAAAGTTCCCACTGAACAGACAAAGTAAGAGCCCTCTGCCAGCGGGCAGACTCAGGCTAACTCAGCATTTAGGACACAGGGGATCTGCAACACCCCCAGGCCTGCCTTGCTTTTGCCCAGGCTGTGGCTGTGACTGGGGCAGGGCTCAGTCCCAGCCTGCAGGAGGCACCTCCTCTGGAGAGCTCTGGGACACGGCCAGGCTCGGGCTGGCTTGCTGTTAAAAATGTGTTGAGACCACAAACCAAGTCTCAGGAGCAGGGGAGCATTTCAAGGACCTCATCCTCTGACTGTATGCTCAGAGTGCCCAAAACCCAGCAGCCAAGGAAGCTTTTGTTTGTCATAGCAAGAAGCCTGAGGTCCCAAGGTTGGGTATTGTGACTGATGGAGATCATTGAGAAACTTTCTCCTAAGGATTAGCAGAAGAGCAGAGTAACCTCTTCTGGATTTACTTCATTTTAAAAAATAATAATTTGTAAATTTTTAAATAATTTGGGGTTTAAAATTCACATTGAAATTCCCTCTTAAAAAATTGATAAGCACAGCAGTACTGTATCTTGTTCGATATGCTCTTTGAGGTTGTATTATTAGTGTGAATTAATGCCAGCAGCTGCTCAGGCTATGTATCCCCTGTTACTACCTGCTGGTTTCTGCAGTACTGCTGCAGCTTCTGAACAGGCTTTAGTTAGGTGGATGAAATACTCCTGCAGAATAAGGAACTAGTTTCAGGGAGGAAGGGCATCATCTATTGAATCAAGCAAAAGTCCATTTTCTACCATTTTTCACTCACCTGAATCTGTGATTGTGGCACACTACTGTTGTCCATACCTCTGCTAGGTAAGCAAAAGGATTTTTTTTTTCAGGAAGATGAGTGTTTTAGGAAACCTGATCCAGCTCTTTCATGTTCTTGGGTGAAATACGAGATTTGCAATTCAGTGAAATCTTCCTCTAGAGTTTGCTTAATTGGGTTCAAGGACTAAATGTTGCAGAAAAGATTGCAAGTGGGATGTGGAGGTAAATTAGGAGATTATAATGTGTTCCAGTTCATTTGGTGTTTGTTAGCCTTACTTTGACAGGTCAAAACAGCCTTCTGTTATCACACTGCCACATATATGTTTGTAAGCTTTAAGAATATGTCTTGATATATTCAGATATTGATACAAATAATCTTAAAAACTGGTGGAACCCTTCTAAGTTAACTGATAATTTTATGATACCTTTCCACATAATATAAAATAAAACAGAAATAAAGTTACACATTTGAATTATTTAACATGATACATTTTAATATATAAGCAAGTATGCAATGGGGAAATAATAGACTGTTGGATGCTGACCTGCAATTCAGCTATTTTTCTCCTGTGAGATATTAATATTTTAATATTCAGTATATATTTCCAAGTCAGATCCCAATGTTCATATTTGATTTTTATTCACTTCTCATTCTAGTGCAGTCTTACTGATTTCAATTTCAGCTTCCTGAATAAGAAGCAAGTTGCAGTCAGCATGGACTTAAGGTCTCACCCTTGGGATCAGACTCATCTTTTTACTACACCCGCTTACTAAGCATAATCCTGTTTACTGGTTTTTGTTTCAGAAACTGCCCAGTTTTGGGCCTTACCTGGAGCAACGCAAAAAGATAATAGCTGAGAACAAGATTAAACTGAAGGCACAGAACGTGGCTGCTGTGCTTCCCGAGATAAAGCACTTCGTTCCAAAGAAGCCCATTCCAGCAATCAAGGTAACAAAAATACACGCATGAGAAATGATAGGCAGTTGACATGCACAGTCATTTCTAGCAGTTTGAGTTGGTTATTACTGCTTTTAAGCTTGTTAGAGGGCATCAAAGGCAACTCTTTATGCAGACTTTGCAGCTTTTAACCAAAATCGATGGGAAATGATTTGTGATGTACATGTATAGGTATTTCCCTAATGTCATTTTTCAGAATGAAGATGTTCAGGCAATGGAACAGTAGCTGCAGATCAAGCAGGGGTAATGCCTTGAAGAACAAAGCAGAACTGTTTAGAATTTCTTTCAGCTTGAATGCTACAGTATGAGCTGTTTTGCATGATACCTTTTGATTACTTGCAATGTGCTAAATGCCTCCATCCCTCATGCAGGATCGATGGCAAAGGCTGGTGTTCAGAACATATAAAAGCTATGTCATAGGTTTAGAGATTGAACTTTTAAAGCTGGAGAGTGTTTGTCTAAGTAGCTGATCCACCTACAATGAGTAAATGTCAAGGTAAAAATAAAACCTGTGACCCCTATCTACTGCATAATCCATACATTGAAGCTTTTCCCTTCCCTTAGGTAGTCAATAAAATGAAATGGCATGAGCTAATTATTCTAGGTGTTCATTTTAGATCTTACTTAAACTTCAATCTGAATAAGAAAAATAATTTTTATATCAGGATTCTCATATAGACCATTTATAAAGCTATATGAAAATTATATCTGTTGACCTTGTTGACTGTCTTCTTCATATATGGGAGAATATCAGATACCTGCATGATCAGACATGTAAGAATTCTTGAAAAAATAAGGCCAGGCATAAAATACAACATGAGCTGTGGCTCAAAAACCACGTAATTCCCAAGAGAATTTTGCAGTTTACCAACACATCCAGTATTCCAAGCTAACTAGTAGGATGGCAAAACCAGACAAGGAGAAATTTTGAATTGTCTTCCTGTTTAAGTTAATTAGTTTTGCACTGTCTCAGGTTTTTGGACTGCTTATTTTGGTTTATGTCATGCTTTTGAGAACTCCTCCCCTCCTCTTGTGCTGAGGTTCCTTTCTATATATATACAAAAAGTTCCAAAGAACAGCAATCTGCTCTTTTTTCCTCACTATGATGAGCATTTTCAAAGCCTGCTTGACCTCAGAGGTTTCATGGTTCTGTTCTCCTTGTACTGATGTAGGGAGAAAGAGAAAGAAGAAGCAACAGCCAATAACTGCATTTTCAATGAGATGGCTTGCTTCTGAAATCAGCAGAAAACCAAAAACCTGATACCATCCAAAAGCAAATAAACTGAATGAAGGGAAAAATTTAGCAAGAGGGGAAAATGGACATGAAGCCTAGAAAAAAAAATATTAAAAAATTGAGATCAGTAATTTATCATGCCTAACTCCAAGCAGAAAAGCAAAAAACATATCCAAGTAGAAGAAGATAGATTAAAAAGAAGAAAAGAGACTGTACTGCAGGGAAGAGGAAAATGAATTCCCCCAAACACAAACTTTTGTTTGCATAGATATTGAATACATCTGACCGGTGTCTGAGGAGCTTCTCAGCCAGGGAAATGAGGTTAGCATCTTCTCCACACCTTCAGTTAAATGTGACTGAAGCAATTACAAGAAGATAGGCATTGCCAAAGCTGGCTCGTGGCAGTCTCTCAGTGGGACCATCTCTTTAGAAGGGAATGTTTTAACCATGGCAAGACCAGCAGTGGGAGGTGTTGTGTTGGGTCTGCTGGGCACGGTTTGATAGAGGGGGGGCTGCAGGGGTGGCTGCTGTGAGAAGCTGCTGGAAGCTCCCCAGGCTCTGACAGAGCCACTGGCAGCCAGCTGCAGGACAGAACCACCACTGGCAAGGCCAAGCCCATCAGCAGCAATGGCAGCACCTCTGGGATAATATATTTTAAATGAGGGGAAAAACAGCAACTTCAGTCACAGAGAAGAAGGAGAATATGGCCTCGTCAGGAATCTCCTTGATAGAAGAAAGAATGCCCTGGAGGGAAGAGAGGCCCAAGCAAGCTGGTAATATTCAAAAATCACCTCTTCCAAGCTCAGGAGTGATGCATCCCAACAAAGAGGAAGTCAGGGAGAGATTCCTGGAGGCTTGCAGGGATGAACAGTCGCTCCTGGACAAACTCAGACCCAACAAGGAAGCCCTCAGAGAGACACCAAGATGATCAAACAGCAGGACCACCTCTCCTATACAGACAGACTGAGAGACTTATGGTTATTCAGCATGGAAAAGAGAAGGCTCTGGGAGCACTCTAGAGCCCATTCCAGTACCTAAAGGAGAGGCAGATGCCCTTGAAAGAGCTATGACCCCTGCACTGGCTGGTTGTATTTTTGGAGGGTTACTAAAAATTTCCTGATGCCTCCCCAAAATTTCCTCATCAGTCTAATTGGCTGTTGGGTTGGTGATATGTAAATTCCAACATTTATATAAATTCCACATGCTGCCAAATTACCATTTATTTGTCAATTTAAAACCCCTCTGTGATTATCCAAAATGTAATTTATTTTTTGATTTGTTTTCACATGGCTTTTCTCTTTATTTTCTCTATTTTTCAATATTAATTGAAACTGCATAGTCTGATATTTGGCAGAGTTGTTTATTCTTTTCTCACTTGTCTGTAATACCAGAAATATGTGCCCTGGATCTTTTCAGTTGCAGCTTTGTACAGCTCCCACAGATGTATTTGCCTACCTCAGGTTACCTCCTTATTACTTTAATTTCTTTCCTTATATGTTTCTGTGTTTTCTTCCTAATAATTTAATTCTTTGTCCTTCAGGGCCACAATATTCACTCACCATTTATCTGCTTATTTTATTACTTCCTTGTTTTATTTCAGAAGTCTTGCTGTAGAGATGGCTTGGTAGTTAAAACATTCTGGCATAGCTCTCTTAGCTAGGGCATGACATACTGTTCCACCTGCTGGAAAAATATCCACAGAGATCCTCAAGCTTAAATTCCTTGGGTTTGAAATATTTTTTCACCCTTGTTTGTACAGATACATTTACATGGTCTTTTGCACATACATAATATGCAAGTCTTTTTTTGCTGGTGTGTAAGCACCCGTCTAAAAGCCAGCACTGCAGGAAGCATTTAGCCACATTTAGTCCAGTGCTGTGCTAAATCTCTAAAAGCCTCTTGAGAGGTGAGGAATATTGAAGTAGGGACAGCACTATTTTGCCATAACTATCTTGCTGTTGTACCATTTGGATCCTTCCTGGCAGGTATCTGTGTTGTTTAACATGAGTGGTTTTACCTTGTGCTTGCCTGCGTAGAAAAGGCCATATTGTAATCTTCATCATAAATGTGGAGATGTTGCATATTTCACATGAAGCTATGCATGTGTCTCCCCTAATTTATGGGACTCTAAGGCTGCTTCTCCCAAGTATTTACTCCAACATGAATCACAGAAATAATCTCCCCTGCAATAGCCCATAATCCTCTCCTCTCCTCTCCTCTCCTCTCCTCTCCTCTCCTCTCCTCTCCTCTCCTCTCCTCTCCTCTCCTCTCCTCTCCTCTCCTATCCTATCCTATCCTATCCTATCCTATCCTATCCTATCCTATCCTATCCTCTCCATTATATATACAGGTTAAGTATATTTTAGTCTTCAGTTATGGGGAGAAATCCTAGAAATCCAAGCTTCTTCTTTCCCAGGAAGCTGTAGAGGACAGACTACAAACTAGACAAGCCCAAAGTCCTTTGCTGCTCCTCCCAGGACATTCCCACCCTTTCCCCAGCTTTGCTGCCCTGCTCTGGATGCATCCAAGTACCTTCACGTCCTTCTGAAGTGGTGGAGGCCAGAGCTGCAGGCAGCACGCAGCAGTGAGGCCGCAGCAGTGCCCACACAGTGGGATGGTTGCCTCTTTTGGCTGGTTGTGCCATGTTTGCTGCACCCCAGGACATGGTTTTGCCTCTGGGCTGTCCGGGCACAACGCTGACCCACACCCAGCTGTGCCCACCAGTACCCCCAGATCCCTTCCTGCAGGGCACTCTGCAGCCCCTCCTCTCCTGGTTATGTTTCTGCCTGGTGTTACTCTATCCTAAGTGCAGTATCTGGCATTTGGACTTTTTAAATTTCATCCCATAAATCCTTGCTCAGTGCTCCAGGGCACTGTGCTTCTTTTGGTAAGACTGGAATGACTGTGTATTCCACATCATGGCTGGTTAATTAGAACAACAGCACTACAACAGTTACGGGGCTATTTTGTATCTTAACACCTTGCTAGTTTGTTTGCCTCTGATCAGGACAGTTCATGAGCTGTCACTGGGGTCTCCTACCCTGTTTTCTCTTGCAGCTTTCTTTAATCGAGAATGTGTCTGTTGTGCAAGATCAGCAAAAGTTACTTACTTTGACAAGCTGCTTGTCAGACTGCATTTTTTCACTGTGATAGTAACTGTTAATCAAATTTTATAAAATAACTACAAGTTCCTTGGAGTTTCTTTAATTTAGTTTAAAAGAAAACTTGTATCAACCAAAGTCTTCTGGTTCAAATCATTTCCTAAAACGCACTCAAGCATATTGAACAACATCATAACTAAACCAGAAAATTGAGACATTTTGTTCTGCTAATATTTTACCTTTTCTGAACATTGATCGTTTTATTCCAACCTTGTATTTTTTGCTTTGTTTAGCCCCTTCCTGGCTAGTGAATTTCAGAGCTCTGTTGTGTCACAGGCTGCTGTCAGGGGCCTTGTCAAACATTAAAATTACTGGGGGTTTGGGGGTTTTATGGGTTCGGGTTGGGGGTTTTTTTGTTTTTTGGATTTATTACTCCATGGTCTTCATAAAGAATTGTGACCAATACACTAAGCATAATTTTATTTATAGAAAACATACTGACTTATGTCACAAAGGCTTGTCTAAGTGGATAACACACGCAGGCATGCCATGTGATTTTTTGGGATTGTTCTGTGCACAGCCAGTAATTGGACTCAATGATGTGGGTCCCTTCCAACTCAGGATATTATATGATTCTATGATTTGAATTATTTTATAAGTCCCACTTTAGCTAGTACTGCTACTGTTACACTGAAAACAAGGCTTAGAGGTCCCCAAATCTCAGAGTACCTTTAGTAGCCTTTTTTAAGTGTTGGCAAAGCCTCTGTAATCTTTCAAGAAAAGTTAGTTTTATGTATTTTTGTTATCTACTTTACTGTAAATTTACCTTGGTCGTGTACCCTCTGTATCTTCTGGTGACTTTTTAATCTTTAATCCATAGTTTTCTTTCTAACATTTCTTCTTTTCATCTCTCACTCTCTGACCGCACCTCACCTTTATTGCCAAAAAAGATCAGGTGGAAGGCAGGTACCTCCCTAATGTGTGTTCCCTTTGAACTTGCTTTATGACATGCAGTCCCTGCACTGTGGATGGCTTTCTAATGGGAGGCCTGTGATGTTCATCCTCTCTAGAACACTGTGTGGTCTCTTACAAAAGCATCTGCAGGAAGAGGGACACAGCAGGTCTACAACGACCAGAGCTGAACCATTAATTGTATTTGCAAATATAGGTTTACTAATAGGATGACTAATGAAAATCTAATCACCATAAAGTGTTTGATACATTAACCTTAAAATGCAGCTATTACAGAATTGCAAAAATAATATCCTGCTGAACAGATCTTCTCCTTGTGTGTACTCAAACCCACATCTGCTTAGCTTAGTGACAAAAAGAATTTTTTTTCTGTATTCATTAGTAACATAAAACTAATGGATTCTGCTCTGATTCTCTCCATAGCAACTGAATTCCCTGACAGTTCCAGTTGCAAGAGTACATTCCTTTCCCGGTTTTTTCATTACGGTTTTGTTGAGGAGGACAGCACAACAGTAATCAAAAGAGTACTTCTGGGTCCCTGCTGTCACAGAGGTGCAGCTTAGGACCAAATTTAACTTACAGTTTTGTTTTGGTTTTGTTTTTTTTTAATTGCTGCTGGTAATGCATAAGCCAGAAAGAACACAGCTTGGCTTTCAGAACCTGGCTTCTGTTTGCAGGTCTGGCAGTTGGCAAAAAAAAACCCCAAACAATTAATCTGTAAACAGTGCGAATTTGATCTGGAGGCCATTGAGATATACCAAGTGTGGAATCCCATAGTGCCATTTTAGACAGTTGTTTTTTGGAGTGAAACTTCTTTAAACAGGGAAAACTGATTATTTCTTGCTGCAGTGTTTATTTTGTTCCAAGCATTTATGATTTGATGAAAACAAGAAGCTGTAAAAGAGTGCACCTGCAGAACAGCTTTTAAGTACCATTGCTTTTTTAGCCAATAATATTTTGAAACTTTGGAAATGAATAAAGATACAGTTTTTGCTTGAGAGAAAGAAGTGATTAAAAGACACAACACCAATGAGTGTAAATGAGCAGTAAATCATTGACACAGTCTTTTGAAATCACTTTCAGACCTCTAAAGTGCCATCATGCTCCCTATTTGGGATTCTGAGTTCCCAAAAGTGTATTTTTGTGATTTTGTGAGAAGTGAGACTTGGTTAAAAATGCAGAAATCACCATGCCTTATGCATTGTTTTCATTATTCCCTTTGTAAGTTTGTAGCTAGAAAAATCAATTTTGATCATGTTGTTTCAAGCAACCATTTCCTGAGCTATCTAACGCTACCCTAAACCTCAGACTGTTTCCCCCCTCTCCTCCAGCTGTTTCCCTAGAAGGGTGTTAACCACCTCACTCCTTTTCCATTTAAAAATCCTTCTCTAATTTCCAGCTATGAATTTATTCATGGCTGGCTTATAATCGTGTGTTCTTGTGCCAACATTGTCATTTAACTTAAATAGCTCTTTTTCCTTCCTGATATGTGTGTGTGTGTATATATATATATATAGAGAGAGAGAGAGAGAGACATTCCTGCTCTTCCATCATCTTCCTAGGCTAAACATCTTGTAAGGTTCTTTTTGTCTTCTCTCACAAGCAATGCACTCCATTCCATGGTTATGTGAGTAGCCCATTTCTGCAACCCATTTGAACTCTGTGAGTTTTGTGATCATCCAAATAATATTCAAAGAATACAAATGTGAATCCAGAACCTGCCTGAGAAAATTACCTATGCTTTTTAAACATGTGCTTTTTTACACTGAAAAGTTCTTCACTATCAGGAATCTTCCCCTGTTGATAATTTTGCAATACAGGCAGGCAGTGGAAAGCTACTTAATTGTATGTTGTGCAGGTTTTACATCATTTATTTAAATTCTTGAGCACACAGCTCATCAGTTGCAGGCAACATGCATTGTTGGCAGTGGAATATTTGGGGGCTGTATACACACAAGACAGGCTTAAGGATACCTAGCATTGCTGGGGGCAGTAGATCACACACAGACATGTATTTTGAAACCTGCAGCAGGTTCAAAAGACGAGGCTTGTCAACAGACAAGCCTACATGAGAGCTGAAACAGGCTGGAGCTGAATTCTACCACTGCAGTATTTCAACCGACACAGAAGACTGCAGACACCTGAAAACTGCTGTGAATTCAGTAAATCCATGAATGTTTCTGAGTAAGAACTGGAAGTGAATAGATGGGGATGTAAGCAGTTCCTAGGAGATCACATTTAATTTAGTTACTGTAGTTCATCAGTGGAGTCACAGCAAAGGGCTCCGTGTTCAAGTCTTGTTCTAGTAAAAAGTATTAGCTAAAACACTTCCATTGTAGTTAATTGACCTTTTACAGTAGTTTAAGCAAACAGATATTACTTCAAATTTGCAGTGAATTTGGACCATGCACAAAATCAGCTTGCACAGCTTAAGTGATGAGTGTTAACTCATTAAGCTGTGATAACTTGCTCACAGTCTGTCCACGCTCATCATGCTGCCTTTAGCAATGTGCCTTAGCTGTTTTATGCTGAAAGAGCATTAATGTTCTCTGCATGTTGCTGAGAAGAGCTGGAAGGCTTTTAGCATTGAATGAATGTAACCAAGGTATTTCACATGGCAGCAGCTATGGGGTTGGCAGAGACAAAACATTTGAGTGTTTCTGGAACAAAGAAAGATTACAATTTGCCAGTCTTTCTTCCTGGGCATAGAATTTGGTTGAATTTTCTATCTCTACAGTCACTAGGAGCAACTTCATAGATCCTACTATTGCATCCAGTGAACATAGAAATTTGTCTCTGCATAAAGATACTGCTGTACAAGTGCTGAAGACCGGGTAGACCTCATTCTTGCAAGTTCTTAGCAGACTAGGAACACAAGGTTGGACTCATTTCTTCATTTAATTTGTGTAGCAGAGTTTTCCTTTTTGTGGTATGTACCCATGTGCTGTGCAGCCATACACCTTTTGCAGCACTGGTGTGTGTAAGGTTAATGCCACAAGTTCCTCCCTGTGAAGTTTACAGATCCTTTAGGACTAGAGCCAGAGCTTACTTCTGTACAGTATTTGCAATAAACTTATGATCATGTCATTTGTGCATCTTGCTAAACAGAGAAGAGCTGTTATTGTTCTCTTTCAGTTTTTTTTTCATTGCTGTGAGTTCTTAAATCTGCACTAGTGAGAAATGACCAGAGATGATCTGATTGTCACTCTTGTTTTCTATCCTGTTTTGTTCCTTGAAGTTTCACCCAATCATGGCAAAACAGCAGTACATGCAAAATCGAGCACTAAATGTGTAACCTGTTTGCAGAACGTGTTTGTACACAATGTATACTTCTAGTACCGCCTACATTTAAAATGTGCCTATGTGAAGATTCTTTGTATTTTACAGGGAATATGAAGGTCAGCCTCTTGGAAATTTAAAAGAAAAATCCTAAACATCATCAAAATGCATGGCCAAATCTTCCACATTAAAATACTAGAGAGCGCTCCAGTGCAGCTATGGAGACTGCCTAGGTGTCTTATAAATGAGTCGATAACTTTTTTTTCCCCCTAGGATGTAATTGGAAAAGCACTGCAGTATATTGGAACATATGGTGATCTGTGCAACACAGAGCAAGTTGTGGCTCTGATTGACGAGGAAATGTGTATCAACTGTGGCAAATGCTACATGACCTGTAATGATTCTGGCTACCAGGTAAGAGCACAGCTGTAATTAGCGGGAAGGCACAATGAGTTATCTTTCTGCTGCTGGGAAGAGAGAATTCACCTTCTGTTAATGAGCAGGTGGCAAAAACAGATGCCTAAAATGTTTGAATTCAAAGCCCATCAGGCTCCCAGGCTCTGGCTCACAAGCCGTGCAGGAACACAGCTGGTCCAGAGGGGCTGCACAGACCACGTCAGTCTCAGGGCCCTGACCACAAGTGGGGTTCTTTTTAAGAGGAAGAAAAGGAAGGAGCCCCAAGTTGAATGGCAGTAAATGTAGTTCTTGATGGCTTTCAAGTACATGAGGGAGAAAGGGAAGAACACATCCCTTCCCACCAAGGGGATGCAGGGATACAAGGGCTGATCTTATTGCCAAATGCTTTTTAAGAAACCCGGTTCTTGTTCCCTCAGAGTAACCAAACTAATTCAGGTTTCAGGCAGATTGGGCTTTGTTTTGATCTTGATTGAGTTACAAATCCTTTCTCCAGGATAACTGCCAGGGTTTAGAGCAGGAGGTTGAAGTTTGCAGAAATCATTGGGACCAGAAAATGGCTCAATTTTGAGCTGAGGCTTCTGTTTGCAGCAAAGTATTTTTCTGATTGTTCAATATGGTAGCAAGCTGTATGAAATATATATCAGCATGTCTAGGTGCCATTTCATGCCATGTCCACTGGAGCTGATGGACTGGTCTGTGGCAAAAAAGGCAATACAGGAGGACTCATCTTCTTTTAGAAAACAAAAATATGGTCTAGTTTAACTTTCATGGAATTCAATATGCAGTAAGCAATAATTTCTACATTAAGTTTTCCATCTTAGTCTGAGAAGAACTTGTCAAAAACAAATACTTTAACTGAGCACCAGGTATCCTCTGGATACCATCAGTTTTTGTTCCTCTTTAATTCAGTCTAATCAATAATAGGTCTGATGACTTGAACTACATAAAGTCACAGAAAGAAATCTTCCATTGAAAATCAACTGCAATTGAAACAAGTATGTCAGAGCAAAGGTTTTTTCCACTGATACAAGAAAATTAATGCTGTATTTATACCAAAATAGATTACTACAGTAGCCTTTTAACTTTCTAAATTTCTTCTTGACATTGCAATCTTCACCTCTTCCCCTTCCATCAGATTTCTCAGGAATATTTTATTTTTCATATAACCCTTAGAGAGCAAAAGATTGGGTTTAGATTTAATAAATTTTATTTTCTGTAACTGGAAAAAAAAATCAGCATCAAAAGAACCAAAGTTCAAACCCTCACAAGGTTTTCTAACCGCAAAAGAAAGATGCTTTTTCCTTATTTAATTAAGGAAAATGAAAATAAATTAATTTAACAGAATTGCAAAGGAATTCTTAATTGCAAATAAATCAAAAACAACCCCCTCACCTTCAAAACAGCATCTGCTTTATGCTTCCTTTTGTTTCAGAAATATCCACACTGCTCTACACAGCTGTCACCTTGTATGACTCCAACAGAAAAGCTTTCCTTAATTTAAAGTCAGCACTGTAGTCCTGACTTCCTCTCCCTCTTTGAACTCCCTTTCAAGATGTGCATTGTTGTTAGGGAGAAAGAAAGGAGTCCTCCTTAGATACTCACGAGCCAGAGCTCTCTTTGTGCTCGAGCTAAAGTAAAACTCAGAGACCCAGGGCAGTTACTTCAGACTTCGTGCCCTTGCTGGTTGCTACAACAAGTTCTGTGCCTTCCTAGTACTGAAACCCCAAATGCCTCAAATCTGCCTTTGGAGCCAGCCTGCAGCAGCACCAATACTTCCCATCACCTCTCTGCCTCCCCTAGATGCTGACAGTGGTCAGGGAGATTTGCTAAGGCACTGCTTGTTGGCCAGAGTTCAGTTTCAGGCCTGATTTTCCCTCCTAAACTCTTCAAAGTAGATATTCAGTGTTTTTGGTGCTTTTTGAATTTTTTTACTTGTCTAATCTTGCTTCTTAGATATTGACACTTTTGAAGTTGTGTGATGCTTTCGGTTTTGCTTTTAATTGCCTTTTCCATTATAACCAGGAGCTTATATCACTGAGGCTACAATTGTTATTTCACATTCAAATACACTTATCACCCTAGTTGGTAATGAGGATTCACTGCATGGAACATGAGAACTAAAGCAAGCTCTGCCTGCCCCAAACTCTGATTTTCCTTTCAAAGATTTGCAAAGGAACATAATCACATGAGGCACAATGAGCTCTGTTTTTCTCTACTGTTTATTAGATTGTTTATGCCGTGCTGAAAGTAAAAGTCAAAGAATGCCTTGTGATGGGCATTGTGCTGAAGCCATACAGGTGTGATCTGGTGTCTCCTATAAACCAATAACCCCAGCACATTGATGTCTTAGGAAATACTTCCTTCATGGGAAGAAGTACCCTCCGGGAGTTAAAATATCATGGAGCAAAGTCCTCCTTTTGTAACCAGCCCTTGTGACCCGTGAGCGCTTGCCGGGGTGTAACTTGGCCCACCTCTCTAATTTCACAGTGTCTGGAGAGGGGGCTGCTTTGTTCCCTGCCAGTGGAACAGTTGCTATAGCTGCAGTGCAGAATCACACCAAGATGTCTCCAAGTGCTGTAGCGCAGGAAATGCAGGCACTGGAACGGGAGCAGTTCCGACCTTTTCTGTGCATGACATCAATGCTGTTTATTCCCGGTCGCAGGCTATCCAGTTTGATCCCCAAACCCACCTGCCCACGGTTACTGACAGCTGCACAGGCTGCACCCTGTGCCTCAGCGTGTGCCCTGTTATCGACTGCATCCGCATGGTTTCCAGGACAACCCCCTACGAGCCCAAGCGCGGGCTGCCCTTAGCCGTGAACCCTGCGCACTGAGGTGCCCGGCCCGACAGCTGATGCCAACTTTACACTTGTCTGATGCAATTGATTTGCTTTCTAATTAGTCCTTGCAAATCTACTCCTATAAAAAAATGTAATACTGATAGCTGTTACAACGAGCACTGCTTTCCAATTACTATTTTTGCAACAATTAAGTTTTGAAATTACAGAAAGGTGGTCGTGGCTATCAGTGGTCCACTACTTGAAGTGTAACTTTCTTGTTACAATTCATGCTGTGATTTCAAAACTTCTCTATAGACTCTTTAATCTCTGTGTATTTTCTGGCTGGAAATATAATTAAGAAAGCATTTTTAATGAACTACAAATCAATGTACAAGCTAACTGTTTTCAAGGAGAGCATTTTGTAATTAAACATAACATTTAGTTTTAAAAGAGTTTCTTAGAAGATGTAATTAACTACATAGCATTCAAACAAAGCAATGTGGCTTCTATTTTTCTATAGACAGAAATGAAAAGGAGTTTAAAATAGGATTTAAGACCTGGATTAATCACTTTCAACTACTACAACATATGGTAGTGTATTTCTATAATCCTTTCTAATTCTTTTTCACACTAGTCACTTTATAGAATAAATTTGCTTTGCACTGACACAAGCTGGACTCTTCAGATTTGTGTGTTACATGGGTGGTTTGATCATTACTTTCCCCCCTCAGTGAACACTTACAATGTCTCTGCAAACAGTTCAAATGGCTTATTAGGAAGTATAGGTTGCATTTCAGCATTCTGAGAAGCAACAACATTTTTTGCTCCAAGCTTATCCTCTAAATAACTTTTTAATCGTGCCAATTAATGTTCCAGAATGTACACATTTCAGGTCAGAGATCTGATGGCGTGCAGTTGGACTACACACCCTGCAGGCTGCGTTTGCCAAACACAGACACACAGGGCAAACTGGCAAGGTGATTTCCCCCAGTGCTGCTTCTTCATATTTAGTGGCTGTGTACAGTTCTAGTAGTTTCACAGCCAAAAACAAATAGAGATTCATCTGTCTTATTAAACAGTATCTCAGTTTTAATCCATTTTTCACTCACAGTAGGAACTTTCTAATATGAACATATTGCTGTCTGCTTTACTCCACTTAAGAATATAAAGCCTTTAGTTTCATAACAATAATAAATGATCTATCAGTTCAATTTCTTATACCATATATTGTGAGCAGCAAAAGCTTTGATTAAAAATATACCCTGGCTTTTGTTTCTTGATTTATGAATTGTACACTGAATTATAAATAAATGTTGAAACCAACTTGGGTTTGTTTGTGATTTTTTTTTTTTTTTTTTGCATTTACTAAACAGATTTATATTTTTTTGTAGACCCTTGTCAGCAGGTGTTTCATGATCTCTAAGATTCACTCCAGGAACCATTAATGAATTAATTCACATGTACATTATTCCATTGATTGCCTACAGTGCAGAATGTATCGTGCTCTTTGCCCCTCTCTGGCACCTCTTTGCCTGTGACTTCTCTTCCTTCCCCACATACACGGAGTGCACACATTTGTAAATGTGAACATTTTCAAATGTGATTCCATTTAGTGTCCTTGTTCCACCAACATTGTTTTGTTGGTGCTTTGGGCTTGCTTGACAGGCTAAAGCCCAGTGTCTCCACTAACAGCTTTCTCTTCATATTTTAATTTTCCTATTTATCATTGTGGATTTTTCAGACTCAGATGAAACAGGAGCAGATAGTCATACTGCTTAGAAAGTATTTGCTTGCAACTTCTTTAAAGCTCCTGGTCGTGCAGTAGTTTCTTGTCTAACGTGAGCTACTGTGGACTAACAGAAAGAACAAGCTGTTTTGTGAATGTCTGTGACAAACTTTGGAGAGTCTCTGCGTGTACTGCTTGTCCCTCTGCCGAGGAGCTGCCTAACAAGCAGCATGCCCTTGAGTGGGGCAGAAAAAGACATCAAAATCGGATTGTCTGAAAGTAGCATTTTATGTTCCCAGACAGCGGATGCAAGGAGAAGTAGCTGTGTTCTCCCGGGTTGTTACCAGGTACGACTTACTCTGTGTCCTGCCTCCCACGGGCCCTGCAGGTGAGAGGAGCTGTGTCACCTGCCATGAGCGGGGCAGCCTCTCCTGCTCTGCTCTTCCTGCATGCCCAGACCTGATTATCTTCCTGTCCTGAAGGCATCCCATCTGGTAGCGTGGCTTCTTTTTAATACAGGACAATTCCAAGAGACCTAATTTAAGTATCTAAGCACAAGAACCTGGTAAATGTATCAGCAAAATTAGAGCTTTTCCAAGGATATTGAATAGTTACAGGATATTCAGTATTCTGCAGTGGCTATAAAGTAATTTTTGGAGAGGTAAAGGCATTCTTTGTGAATCAAGACTGTAATCAAGACTACAATTTGTTTACTAAAGAAGGAATAATGTTATAGAGGCTTCTTACTACCCACCCTCTCCCCTACTCTGGTTCTGTCAAGTCTGTTAACAGTTTCAGGAAATGCATTCCCAAGTGCATTTGTTTCTAACTCTGACAGTCAGCAATAAATCTGTGTGTTGCAGGAACTCGGAGAAATAGCCACATTTAGGTCTCCTGCAGGAATGTCTTAAGTCATCAGGGTATGGTGAGGTGTAAACAGGCAGGGGAGAGAGACACAAAGGACACATGCCTGGGGTTTATATGTTTTCCACATTGGTCTTGGGGAATCCATCCCATTTAGTGCATTTAAGAGACAAGGAAACAAATTAGAAAAATCTGGTCTAGTCTGCAAAATCTGTAGCCGGTTATTAAAAAAGAGATATGAATTTTCAAAGTGTAAGAGGTTCAAAATTAAGCTCATATATTTCAGTGATTTAGTTGCACATTTAGGGAATTATGTATTATTAAAGACATGATGGTTGACATCCTCCAACCCAAGCCCTTGCAGTTTTTAGACATGTTGTGCTATTGATTATTATTATAAAATACTGTAAACTATATTTGACAAATTAAATTATGATAGAAGTGCCATAGCTCATCCTCCAGTAGTGCATTCTTATTCATATCATATTCCTGAACAGAAAAGGCTCCCCATGTTTAGTGGATGCTCTGCAGGCCAAGAATTACTTGAAAAAGCTGCCAAATATGCTTGTGTGAATCCCAGTGCACCCATACATGTTCACTGGAAAAAATAGACGTTTTGCCTTGCTAACAGACTACACAGGCAGTTTGGGTTTTGGCCTCTAGGATGAACTGACATAGTATTTCCAAGGCACTGGATTGGCAACATTAATAGACCCATTTGAAAAATCACACAGGATTTTTAAAGTACATAATTTCCTAATTTAAAATAGAATATTAATTTGATCTCACAGCAGAATTAAAACTAGTCTTTGCATGAATCTGTTGAGCAGCCTGTGTTCCCAGTGTTGAAGTGTCCTTACTTGGATACTTTACCAATTGCTAGAGGAAGCCTTTTTAGCAGCCATCCATTTGCTCAGTTTGTAAAATGTAAGTTACCCATCTAGAACTGCTGCTCCTCCTTGTTGTGTCCTGGGGGACACAGAGCTCTGGGAGAGGTGACTTGGCAGCCACAGAGTGGCTTAGTGTCATTTCTGCAGCCTCCCCACCTTCCACCTTCCCCACCTACTGTCACGTCTGGCTCCTCCAGCTTTGTTGTCTTTAAGCCTTTTATCTCAAGGTGGCAAAAGCGACTGCTAGATTCAAGGCAAATTATCCAAACCCCAGCTGAGTGCCATCAACCTCATGCTTTATAAAACCACTTTGTTTAACACAATCCAAGACTATAGCCTTAGAAATAAAATGTTAAGCACAGATATTTCCTATCAATAAGATACATGCATTCTGTATGTATGCTTCATTATTTTCTACTGTAACATGGAGTTGGACATGTTGTTAAATTTTTATATTTTTCAACATTTCCTAGTAGAAAATATATTTTAGATAAAATATTCATTTTATTGGCAGAGGTTTCACTTCACCAGGCAGCTCCACTTCTTTGATGAACTGTGGAAGATAGGTTTTCATTGGCAACATCTGGCAACCTGGCAGACACTCTCAGCAGCTGGATTGGTAACTTCAGAGTTGCTTCTGGGTCTTTCACATAATTAGTCTGCTTATGGGCCATCTGGGTTGCTTTGTTTTTGCTGTTGCCATTTCCTTTCTTTTCTGAGAAACTAATCTTTCCAGTTGTTACTCCGGGAGATCAATTTTTAATAACTCTTCCTCAGGTTAGTCTGCTGGGTCTTGTGCAAACACCCACGCTGGCCTTGCCCAGGATTGGAGATCCTGCTTTTATCCCTTCTTTCTTGGAGGTCTGAATCTGCCTGTCATGATTTTTGTGATGTGAGAGCAGATCTCATTGCTATCAAGCAGTGAAGCTGGAAGTCAACTTGGCAAGTGAACACGTAACACCTCTGCACAAAGAAAGCCCTAAACAATCCAAATCTTAACAGTAAACACACATGTGCACTCTCCCCCTTTTCTAGCTTAAGCACACTAAAGTTACCACAAGGAAATGCAATTGTTCCTTTTCTGCAAAAGGACTGCAAGTTATTAAGCTTTACCATGACACACCTCCCTGCATGCTGGGGCAGTGTATGGGAATTAGCTTGGCCTCGGCCCCTGAGCAGAACAAAGCCCTTTCTGCTGTGGCTCAGCAGATGAGCTCTGTAGCCCTTCCATTTTTCTGTCCCTTGGCAAATGCTAACTAACCTCTGAACTATTGGGGTTTCTTGTGGTGCTGTAGAAATACCAACCCTCCCCCGTACCCTCAGCACTGCAGTGCAATAGGTGCAGGAGGACTCCTCGTGCTCTGCAGGGAGCTGCCTTTGCACCTCGTGGCAGACACACTGCAGCATCATCTTCTAGAGGTGGAGCTTACACACAACTCATCTGTCTGCATTGCAGGGGCCTTTCCACATATATTGGCAACCAGGATCCTTAAGGGCAGCAAATAGTTTAAAGCTGTTTCTCATCTGGTTTTGAGGTACTCTGTAAGGTTCAGGAGAATCTTAATAAATTATTTTCATACCTGATTAAAACAGTGGCAACCACTGATCTGCCTTGTCTTTTTCTAAGACCAAACATTTTACTTCAGCATAGTGATGCAGTTAATGTTGCTCCTCAGTGTTTCTGCCTCCAGTGACAGCTCACACTCAAAATTGCAGATTAGAATCACATGCCACTGACTGGAGCTAATTATCATCCTAAAGGACATTATTCTCACCTGTTTAGTCTAGAGACTGCTTATCATCATAGCTTTTACTTCTGCCTGTTGCAGACAGGTTTAGGCCTCAGCACTGAAAGCTTTATATTCAATTGTTGAGAAATTATGTTTCTCAGGAACATAACTGCCACTATCATGCAAATCAGGTGGCCTGCAGATGAAAGTCACCCATGTTGCTTGTGCAGGTGTACAAGGCCAACTTTTTTAAGTCTGAGTTCAGCAAGGGGAGCCAGTGAATCCTGTTTCTCCTGTGAGCGTGCTATATTGACTTTTATTTGTCACAGACAGAGTGAGTGAGGTGGTATTTGATAAATCTCACTGTAACAAAAGGGAGCCAAAGGAGTGGAAATGGTCCTGTGCTTGGGGAAGGGCTCCAGCCTGATGGAAGCATTGGGGCTGGGCAGCACCCTGACCCTCCCCAGCAGCTCCTTTTCCAGGGAGCCCTGGTGGTGCAGGGGCTGCTCCAGGCTCCTCTGAAGCACAGAGTGGGCACTCCTCTTTCCTTTGCTTTGCATAGGCTTCACTAATTATAGTCCATCCTCTGGCTGTTGACCATTGGTCACACTGTCCGTGACTTTCATGTTAAACAAAAGCAAGCACTGCAGAATTCCTCACTGAAACCTTATGGAATTACTATTTTTAATCAAAATCACATGAAATGCAGGTGACAAGAATGCAAAGTCTATTTTCCATAAGGTGAAATAGCTGCCAGCACTGGGCTAGTGCTGCAGTGGTTGCCCTTTCAGGCACCTGCTTCCTGACTGTAGGAGCTGCCCATTGTAACACATTTGCTGGCTCACCATCACACACCGAGCACTCTCTTTAAAGCGTCCCACACTGCACTCTGTGGATCCTTTCACATAACTGTGCACGAGTAAACCCCTTTCAGAAGTTCTATGAGGTGCCAACATATCTGCTATTTTATGCAACTAGCTTATTTATTGGATTAGCTTTGAGGATTTGATGTAAAAGCTGATGATATTGAAAATACACATCACCTCTATTGTGGCTAAGAAAATCAGCTTTAGAATTAGAGAGACCTTGTATCTGGCATTATGTATGGCCCTTTAGCTTTTTAGCATGGCTGTTCCTTGTTGCTACAGCAACCGAATTAACCGTTTCATTAATATAATGGAATAAAACGCATTTATTCATTTTTGCACTCATGGGTAATCCACATTCAGCTTTCAGTATACTTGTCAAGCTGTGCCCCTTTCACCCCAGCCCCAGATATTTTCTCAGCATTGCCAAAGGGTTTCTATTTGTATTTTTCCTTATTGGAGGGGGAGCAAGCTATCAGTTTTGAAGAATGTTATGTTTTTTGCAATTAAATTTACCTTCATTTCATTGGTTAGCTTCTGCTTAGCATCCCTTAAGTGGAAAAACAGACTTCTCAAGCAGCATTTGGTGCAGAGAAAAGGTGTTCTTCACATCAGAAAAGAATAAATCACTTGAAATAATGAAACCTCGGCCTGTGATCAGCTTGTAGGCTAAATTTGGCATGAGGTGTTCTACAGTAAATACTAACAGTACTCAGCCCAAACAGCCGTGTTGCTGGACTGTGCTGTTAAAAGCAGATGGAGAGCTACACTCTTTGTTTACCTTGGATTTAATGCTTACCAAGCCATGCCCACACTCCATAACAGTTATTGAAATAATAGTTTAATTAAAATAATATGTCTGCCCATCAGGAGAGGGAAGCAGGGTTGCTCCCTGTGTGTGGCACAGCAGGGACAGCAATAGCCCTGCCCGCATTGCTCTTCTCAAGCACTGCCATTCCCAGTGCTGTCCTTACACTTATTCTACAACTCTGTAGAGGCCTGGGATGAAGTGGGGCTTGGCTGAGACCCCACAACACCCAGTGCTCCCCTTGGCAGCCAGGGGTTTGGCCAGCAGTAACCAAAACAGGCCCCACAGGCAGCTGGAAAAGCTCTTCATAACACACTGGTGCCAGGTAGCCATGGGGGCTGTGGCAATAGGTGGGTGTAGCCTCTCAGCTCCAACTTGCTGTCTGCCAGTGACAGAAAGGGCCCTGGTGCACACCAGAGACCCCCTACCCCACTTTGCAGCAGTGCTGGAACACTGAGTACAACAGAGGCTCTTGGCCATTTTTTACCTGACTGTCCTTCCAGCAGCTACCAGTGCAAAATGACACACCAAATTCAGCCCATTAAATCTATCATCCAGCAATTCCACATCTGAACTCATTACAAATGAAGTAACATGCCTTATACAATGAGAGGTTTGGTTTTGGTTTTTTTAATGTAACTCAAAAGTTAAGAAACTGAAGTTTTACTGGAAACAGAGCAGATGTGTAAATGATTTTGAGAAATGAGTTAATTAACTTTGAAGGTATAAACTCCTTCATTAAAAAGACAAGGCATAGAAGTTACAGCACAATAGCATATTGCCTGCTATAATATTGTTCATTCACTGCTGTTTGAGTGAATGTATAAATCATATAGTCTACAAGGGCTAGTAGAGTCTGTATCATTCATGTATGCTGCCTTCCCTACCTGAATTAAATTTTAAGTGCTTCTTCCTAGGCAATTCATTGTCTAAGAAATGCCCAAAGACCCAGAAGGAGAAAGTTATGTAGCTGGCAAGGTGAAAGACCTAACCTGGACACAAAAGCCTAAGCACAGAGGCTCTGTGCGCATTGCAGATTGTGCTGGTGCCATATTCTCCTCACGCCTTTGTTTCTTTTTGTATATGGAAAGCATCCTCCCAGCTGTCTAGAAGTAATACAGGACTAAGTTCATTTTGCCATTACATATTATGATGCTGTAGACTAAGAGTTTGGGCTACTAAATGTTATGGTGATGTTTAGCCTTTGCAGCATTTGTATTTGGGCAACTTGTCATCTGGTGTAAGTTTATCCAGAACATCATATCAATTAATGCTTAGCAGAGAGCTTGTGGATTCAAAAACCATGCATGCATCCAACACTTTTCCACACACACAGAGGTTAATACTGCTGCAAGAATTAATATATATTCCTTTTTTTTCCCCCCAAAAAAATGCTATCTTTTACTAGAACTTGGCTTGCATTATAAATGGCAGTTGGGTGCTTTATACATTCAACAGATAGGATGGAGTGATTTGGGGGGTACCCCTAGCTGCAAATCACTGAAATTCCTCTTGTCCCAACCATGAGGAAAAATGTGTTTCAAAAAGCTGTGTGTTTCAAACCAACCAGGAGCCTGGCCTGGCCTTCCTCTCGCCATTCCCATGGTGGTGCGAGTACCTGTGTCCCTGCCCCTCTGTGCAAGCCTTTTGGGGCTGAGCAGGCTCCAGAGCGGGCTCAGCCGCACTGGCCGCCGCTGGGCACCGCAGGAGTCCCTGTCCCCTGCTCAGCTCCCTGCGCGGGCTATAAAATAAAAGCTAAAATCTCGCTTCCCTCTCTGCCGAGGGCTGTTCTGTAGTTGTTTTGTGCTTGATCAGAGAGCTGTGTCTGTGCCGAATCGGGTGTTGTTTCGCCCCCAGTGCAGCGGGCACTCCTGAGCCGACACGGAGCGAGCGCCCGAGGGCTGTCTGGTGGTCTGCGGGCAGCACGCGTGAGAGAAAACATGGCCAAGAGTTGTTGCTTCCAGCCGCACCTGCGGCTGCCAGGGGCGGCTGCGGCAGGGACCGGGGCTCTCGGGGTCCCTGAGAAGGGACGGGACGGCGCGGGGCTGGGAGGGAGAAGCGGGCAGGGCCACCCCGCAGCGGGACGGGCGGCGCTGCCGCCGGCTCGCCGAGGGTTCGCATCCTCCCCAGAAATAAAAGCCGCAGCACGCCGCAGCCCAGCGTGTCCCGACAGCCCGCTCGCACCCCCAGCAGGAGCTCCTCCAATCCTTACCCCTTCTGACAGCCGGGGGAGGGGGTGGTGCGCTGCAGCCTGAGTGTTGGACGCGTCGCTCCTGGTGTCACATCGCTCCCGAGTGCCACGTCCCAGGACACCGCGGCTGCCCCTCGGCGATGATCCCCGGGCCATGGCAGCGAAGCCGCCGCCCAGCCGCGGTACTCGGGGGGAGAGAGGAGCTTTGTTTTTCTTGGATGCCTGGCTTCATCCCGGTTACCCGTAATACGGATCTGAGGTCTTAAAAGTGAATCATTTAGCGTTGGTCATCTCCCCACAGTACCCGTGATTACTAGCATTTCTTTTTGTCCCACTTGAATAACAGCACACACTCGGCTGCTGTGATACCAATCACAGCGTATTCCAGCTTTCCAACGGTAAACATGGAATGGGAGGCAGAGCTATTGCTAGAGAGACTCTGGGTACCAGAATAAGATCAGCATCATGAGAACAGAAGAGAAGATATTACTGCTATCCAAGAGTGGCTGAATTAACCAGATAAAGCTAAAAATAGATTAGAAATATCTATATTATAGCTAAAAGAGTACACCTTCATACTATTTAATCTAAAATGGTATTTTGCTGCAAGAAATCTTAGGCATACAAACAGTCTTGTATATGTACTTGTCTGCAATACATTGTCAATGTGTATATATATATGCTTTATATATTGCACATTTCATATATAAATCTAGAGAGATGCTAATTATTGCTTACAGGTAAGCTTCTCTTTCTAAGCACATCATGTGAGACACGGATAAAAGGCTGGTTACCTCCAAAACTATCTCCGAAGGGATATGTCTGCAGCACATATATCTTAAAGCCTAGCTGGGGAGAGAAATGGTGTTAGAGGTACTGCTGGATGCAGCCCTAAGATCCACAGCAGGATCTGTCTGTACCCGCTGGGTTTTGGCAGCTGTGCTGTGGGGGGCAAGGAACGGCAGGCAGGAGGTTCCAGCAGCCCCTACCCAGAGCATGAGAACATTTACCTGATGTTCAACCACAAAACTTGTACATCTGCTCTGTTTTCAAGGAGTCAGTTCACAGGCACACAGGAAATCTGTGCTCTTCTCTGCATTCAGAGAGCTGCTTTGGGGTAGAATTCATCTATGCTGTGTCTTTACACACCGACATGCACCTTCACTGCCATCAGCACCAACCCAGCCACGTATCTGGGCAAGGTCAGGGGGAGGAAGGTGACTGTAAAGCCAAGCCACATAAAGGCCCTAATTGCACCAGAGTGGAGGTACTACAGTTATTTTCCTATTGCAAGGACACAGCCTCAAAACCTGTCCCCCAGGACGACGGGAATCCCTTGGGATTTCTCTGTTACAGGAGACCCAGGCAGGTGTGATACCTTGTCCCTTAACTGATAAGCCACAGCCATGTTGCCTGAGAGGTCCTGTCCAACAGGGCTTCATTATTTTTCAGGATTTCCACTGTTTTCATTTCAGTGAAAAATGTATTGGCTTACAAGTGAATTCCTCACTATAGATTCAGAAGCACATTCCTGTAGAGCAGACGTGTTTGAGGGGGTGAATACAGGCACTCATCTGCCCTTCATTGCTCTGAAGACAGTAGCTCCCCGTCTCCTCACTCTTGTGCATCATGGCTCAATGTCACGTCTGGAAGCTGGATGGGGAGACAAACAGGATATTGGCTCTGTTTGGAAATGGTTCCTCATCTCTCTGCCTGTCTGCTCTGAGGTGTGAGCAGGGCATGCCAGAGCCCAAATGGGCCCTGTGCTCCAGCACGGTGTGTATGCAAATCCTTCTCCTGGCTGGTGTGCAATAATTACCTGTGATTATTGCACAGTTCAGCTCATGAGTCAGCCTGGCATGCTCACTGCCTCTGAAACATCACTTCACCCTGCACACCTTTCCTGACCTTGCACATCCTATTTCTTTACAGACACAAGTGCCTTCTGTCAGCTTTATGCATTCATCACACTGCTTGCTCATTACTGCACATCCCATATCAAAATTAAGGTCACCTAAAGCATTTTCAAAGCCCTGAGCTGTCTCAGGGCAGGATATCTCAATGACTCTGTTCTGCTAACCCTTGACAAGCAGCCAACACCACTGGCCGCAGCTCTGCTTCTTTCAAGCTGAGCCCCCAACCCTGTCTCACAGCAGGCTCTGAGCTGCTCAGCCAGCCATGCCATGGTGACAACAGCAAGCAAAAGTCTCACCACTTTAAGTTCTTATGACACATCCCAGATCTCTCTGACCCAGCTTTCACACAGGGAAGCCCATGACATCAGATCTTTTAAACCTGGCAGAAAACAGGGAAACTCCAATAGCCCATCTGTGAGGTTAGGTTTCTCCCTCCTCTCCTCAGTAGTTCTGTCCTGGCCTGTTCTTGCTCTTGAAGAGCAGCCTGGAGGCATTTAACATTGCTGGTGTGGTGTGAGCAACACACCAGGTGTTATTACACTGCACCTTTGGTTTGCATAATTAGCTACACATCGTGCTTACCAACAGGCCAAGCTGAGGGGCAGGAACCCTGTCTGGATGAAGGTGAGCTGGCACTGGAGATGAGCAGGGGAGTTGGTCCTGCTGCAGGATGCACCAAGGACACAGCCAAGGGCTGCAGACAGCTACAGGGAGATTTGCTTGGTGTCAGCACTCTGAGCAGCCTCTGTAGCATCTTCCATGGTTGCTGCAAGGAGTAAGGATGAACAGCACCCAGTGAGCCCAGCCTCTGGTTCCTGTTTGGTTTCTGTTGTGGAATTCAGCCTGCTTTAAGACACAAGTCACTCCTTCGTGCCGGAGTTGTTAATACGTGTGTTGCAAGGGGGCTGCCTCACTGCTGGGAGGGCTGTGACTCATTTGTGACTCGCTTAGAGCCACGAATTAGGCACTGCCACTCAGGGTAGCCTCTTGACACCCTGCAGGCAGAGCACACCCCAGCCATGTGTGGCAGGGCAGGAGCCCCGTGCCTGCTACCTCCCCCACATCAGCAGGGTGGAGAGCACAGGGACAGCACAGGGAGAGGATGCTCTAGGAGGAGGGCACCAAGGCACATGCCAGCTATTTAAGAATTTTCCTGATGGCCAGCTGAAAAGATGCAGAACTTATTTCCCAGACATGAGTGCTGTGAATTTGGTAAGAGCCTGCAAGTTTTAGTGTTTACAGATGGCTTAATTTGACAGTCATAATCATTATAGGAGCTACTAATCCAATGGGACTTAAAGACTGCCAGAAGAAAAGTATGACAATTGGAACGACACCCCATTCCATGAGTGCTCATAACTTAGTGCCATTACAAACACCATCAGGTGCCCTAATGCATAAGCATCAGGTGTTTGGTTAATTGCACTGCAGTTGAAGCAAGCACTAACACCAAGAAATAAATGGAAAGTGAAAATCACACCTTCCTCTGTCCCTCCCCACACAGCTCCTTGGCCACACAGCTGTTGTGATATCAGGCTCAATTGATTTCAATCCATAGGAAAAAAGCAGCACATGAAATCTAAGGAGTAGCCACAGAGTACACAGCCAAAGAACCTGCCATGTGGAGACATATTCAGGGTGTGCACTGAAAGCTTTTCATAATTCCACATGTTCAAAAACACATATCCTCTGTGTCACCAAGGGCACAGTCTGTATGACTAAGTCAAGGAAAGATGCTCAAGCCAGCCTGCACTGCCTGGCATTCACTAGTGATGTGCATGTGTCCAGCTGCAGAGAATCAGCTGATGTGCAGAACCTGCTGACCTCTAAAAGCCCCTGGGGGTGTGCAAAGCCCAAGAGGCATGAGCACAAACACACATGCACACACAAACCACCCTGTTCCTTTTCTGTTTACTGTTCTCCATCTAGTACAGCGGCTGCCTGTTTTCTTTTTCCAGAGGCCCTGCACTGCTGGAGATATTCTTTGGACCCATTTTGAAAGCAGCTTCAGAAATCCTGTAATGTCCGCATTATAGGGATGTTGTATTTTCCTTTGACATAGCCCCATCATTATCTATTATTCAGGCTCTTAAAATCCCACCTGCAAGGTCTGCTGCAGAACCTCCTGCTGTCATGGGAAAGGTTGATTGCTAAGTCACTTAGTAATCTGGTTGAAGGCTGGACAAAATACTGCTGCTGGGATGATGCTGACATGCTGGACTGGGACATTTTCAGGGGACTGTACCTGCTGGGGCAAAACCCCATTTTGCTGAAGAAGCTTTCTCAGGTTCAAGATGGGGTTTTTTGGCAGAAAGAAAAATATACTCTGCATTTCTCTCATAAATGTCCTGAAAATATCCATTAAGGATGGAGACAAATAAAATTCAAGTTGAGGGCATTGGATCTCTCTGCAGTGAAAAGCTGGTTCCTCTCTAGGGTTGGAGTGTTGTCTTTTAGTTTCTCCTACTACCTTTCCTCCTCTGTACCAGGAAGAATCATAGCCCACCTTAGGCTCAGTACTCACATAAGAAGGGGGAGGTTTTACTACTGTCTCTGCAGCAATTAATAGTTAATTAGTGATAAGAGGAAGAGCTGCAATAGTCTATAATGTGTGTGAAATCCAGCATTTGGGTGTGTCTCCTCAGAGAGCCACGATCAGCGAACACTTATATTTTGAAGAGAGATAAGGTCAGGACTCCTCAGTGCAGCAAAGCAGAAAGCAGCAGAAAAGGCTTAATTTCTCTTGCTTTTGCTAGAAGATGTTTCCATCAGCAAGAGGGGAAAACAATTCTTAACCACAGACTTCAACATAATAGTGGTGGTAACAAAACAAGCTCCATTATTAAACTAACTCTTGGTAAGAGCCAGATGATTTCTACAGACAATTTTGCATGCAACTGCTAGATGTAATTTGAAGAGTGAGTGCCAAATTGCCATACTAATTATTTCTGGGCTGATGTTCCCTCTGTGACACAGTGGCATTTGGCGAATGGGGACTAACCAACAAGTGAAGTGCTGAAGTGGGAGATCACTAATAGTGTTTCTGAGAAAGAGAAATATAGCAAATACCAATCTCCCTCTTCATATGCTCACTCTCAATTTGCACTGAGACCATTTAATAAGCTGAACTGTTCCATCTAGTTCATCTCTATTTCTGGCACCCTTCAAAGCAAACGATGCCCACGCAGCCCTGGGCTGAGGGCAGGTACAGCCCTGGCCCTGGGCAATGCTGGGGCTCAGGGGGTGACCCTGGCCAGGCCTCAACTGCCCTGGAGGACACAGCTTGCTTAAATCTCTGATGTGCTGGGGGGAGGGCTGGCGATAAGCTCGCTTAATCTGGTCTGCGAGCAGTTTTGTGTCTGCCTCCACGCCTGCTCTCTCACTAGCAGTTTGCTCTGAGTCAGTTTTTCAAATTGGATACTTTTGCACACTGCCTAATGTGAGATGGAAAAGAAAAGCCTGCCTGACGTACTATGAATTTTTTTGCTTTCCATTCATTTCTCTGTCGTAGTTTCCTTTTTTGTTGTTGATGCAGTACTTTATCAAGTTTAAGCAGCATAATTTTAGTCTGGCACTACAGACATTGTGTTTTGTGAAAAGCAGTAGGAAAAAAAAAGAGTAGGTTGGTTTCAAAGACTTCTAGGTCATATTTTCTTCTGTTAAAAGATATTTTAAATGTGTTTAAAAGACTAATTACTGAAAGTAGAACAACATTTCATATTTGATTGGAAAAAAATTAGCAAACTTATTTAGATTTTGAGTATCAAAAGTTGATGGATGATAGTGAGATTTGACCAAAGAAATAAAGGGTCCAAGTGTCAGGAATGTAAATTGTGTCTGCTAAAATGATGATCATTCGCCATTTACGATTGCCTTGTGTATTCCTGTAGCAGAGACCTCAGACTAAGGGAGACATTTGAGCTATTCCTGGTGGGGCAGACTGGATGGATAACACTGAGCTGGCATGAAACCACTACCACATCAGTTCTGCATTGCAACAGTACTACATGGACAGATTTTAATTTAATTTACACCACCATAAGACCACAGAGATCTAATTAATGGTTTGAGTGTGTGGGATGTCAGAATTGGTGACTTAGAATACATCAGCAAATACAAGCCTGGCTGAGGCCTGGTCTGCACACTGCATGTCCAGCTCTTAGCCAGCTCTCCCCAGTGGTACTGTGCCTTCAGTGGGAACACCTCAGGTTCCTGGAGACATTTGGGCCTGCTCTCCTAAATCCCTGCTTGGGTTTATGCCTTTTGGTGCTGTTTTCTATGGGAGGCCCCCCCTAGAGAAGCTGTATGCAACACACTGAGAAAATGATGTGGAAATGCAGGACTGTTCTTCTGAAGCCAATGACTTTGCTGCCTAGGCTGCTCTTTTCTATTCCCTGTATATTTTTACTTGAACCCATAACTAATTTAATCCATCCCAGACAAAATCTGTTTGTTCAAGGCTGGCACAAACACATGCTGTCAGGTGTCTTGTTCCAGTTCCATTTATTTAAGGCTGCATTCATTCCCTTCCCTGCCCCCTGTTAACATCCCTTCCTGTGCCTCCAGCCAATGCCCCCTGGGGGGCTGCAGGCCACAGTAGGTGCCCACCACCCCAGAGTGCTGGCCTGACCCCCTTGGTCACAGGGCGGGCTCCATGTGCCCTACCCTGCCTCCTGCTGTTCCCAGACAAAACCCAAAGCTGCCATCTCTGTCCCCGCAGGTGCCCCACTGCCCAGCACTGGGTGCATTGCTGACAAACCCCCCATTGCTGGGCAGGACACGGGGCACCTCACAAATATTTCCAGCTGTAACTGCACTCAGTTTTCACCAGAAATGATCCTTTGAACCTCATTACATCAATTTGCCTGACATTCCTGCAGCGAGGTGCATTACTCACAGCCACCTCTTCCCTGCAGCAGCTGTCTTTCCACCCAAGAAGGAGAAGCCACCACCTCCTGTCATGGCCCTGGCACGCTGGGACAGCCAGCACCACTTAGATCCTGTCTAGTGCTACAATTGCTTCAGGATTGCCTCAGACCAAGATGAACTCATCAATGGTTTAGTCTGTCCAAGCCTAATCTCATTATAGGTAATCTTATTTACCACATGTACTGGCCATGAAACAATGTTAGCTGTTAACTCTTGCTCTCCCCACAAGCCAGCCTGACAGAGACACAACCAGATGGAGTCACCTAGCACATCATTCCTAACTTTCACATCCTGACATCACATCTCACTGACAGGTTGTCAACATCTTCATTTCCAGTGTGGATGCCCTTTGTGATTAAGGTTAACCCTGCTACATGCAGCATAGCCTCATGTGAAAGAAGGATGCAAAACTCTGCCCCACTGATGCCTTAAAAATACACCTAAAACACACCTCCCAAATACCTTCCCCACTCTGCTTCCACAGACTGATGCAGCAGGGATGTGAGAGGGGACTGTCCCACACTGCTGCCACCAGCCCCTTCAGTGAGATTTCCAGCTCCCTGCTGGGGTATCCATGGACCACTGGCACACACATCCAGTTACAGGCGCTGTAAATCCTGCTGGAGGAGTGTCCACTGCAGCTTCAGGTGGGTAGATGCCATCAGTGCTGTGACTCTTCAGCCTCTCCCAAGCAGAGCAGCTGTAGGGGAAGCTCCACCTTTCCACCCACCACAGGAACAGGACTGCTGCTCTACCTTGTCCTTTCCCTCCCATGATTTCAAAGCTTTTGCTCAGTTTGGGTCAATCTCAGCTCAACCACCTTGTCACACTGCCAGCCTGTCACATGTAGGACATGTTTACTGATGGAAGTTTGTGTTTGTTATATATCTATTTTTTAAAAAAAAGTAACGTTTTCTTTGTTAATGTTTAAATTATTTCCCATTCCTAAAATGACAGTAGTCAATACTGAATTGAGAAGCCATTTTTAAATAAGCATTCAGAAAATAAATTTTCATTTCATTTTCTGAAACAAAAATAACCCAAACAAAATATTAAGTTTTTCATGGTTTTATCCAACATAAATGTATCAAAAGCCTGGCATTTCTGTTAAACAATTTAGTTTCACCAAAATGCCTTTTTTCTTGCCAAAACTTTCTCCTCACCCATGTCCCAACCAGCCCCACTCCCAGTTTTCCTGACAGAGGGAATAGAGAATGTGAGCTGCCCCAAGGTTTAGGCTGCAGAGGAACAGGACATTATGTATTGATGCTGAGGGACCTTCTAACACACCTGCCCCTGGTTTCCTCTTAAAAAGACACCCTCTTTCCTCTTAAAAGACACACAATTAAGGGGAAACATGATTAAAGAGGAAGAAGACAAAGCCATCAGTTCAGGGGATGTCACTGCCAGCACTGTGTGAGTGACATCAGCTCCAGCCGCCGCTACACCAATACCAACAGCCTCAGTGCTCAATTGCCGTGGATTTGTCCAGGGCCTCAGCCAAAACCAGCAAGTATTTCATAAATATTCCACAAGACAACCTGCTGCCTTCTGCACTGCTTCCACAGACAGCATGGTAAGTTAATTTTCACCCATAATATTTGAAAATACCTTAATTATGAACTTAGCAAGTCTGCTTGCTAATGCAGTTTTCCCTAAATTATTTCATGGTTGAATGAGAATTCAGTCATTAAAGAGTAATAATGAACACATAGAGTGAAACAAACCTGAGGCCTTTGGAAGTCTGCCTTGCAGAGCCAGGGGAGGAGGGAAAGCTCCTGTCTCTTTGGGACAAGGTCTGAGCTTAAGATACAGATTTGGTGTTTCTAACATTGCCTATGAAGAAGCGCTTCAACCCTCTCTCACCCTAACCCCAGCCTGCTCTACTGCTGGTCCCTGAGCACTGCACAGCTCTTGCATGCTCTCTGCAGTGGGGATCAGGTTTAATGCCATGCAGGATATTACCCACTGCAGCACCAGGAGCTGGAAGGACACACAGAGCACCAAGAAGTGCCATTGAGCAATCTGTGCCACAAGGCTAATGCCCAGAGCTGAGCCAGTGGTCACTCACACAGTGCCACACACTTTTACTACCTCACTGGATGTCTCCTCAGGACAACCCTCTACCCACCTTTTCCCACATTTGGATGTTTTGTCCAGGATTAGTCCCAAGGTAGCAGTCCCAAGTGCAACCCATCAGCTCTCCTTTGTTTCTTTAGCTGTTTGATTAGTGAGAGACTCACACGCACCACTTGGGCCTCATACTACCTTCCTCAAGCCCTCCCCTCCCTGCTCACAGTTACAGGTGACATTAAAGGGCACAAAAGGAAATGTCACAGAGTAGATTGCGGTCTCTGAGTTTGGTGGGCACGTTACAGCGAGGAAGGTGCTACTCACACACACTGAAGGGTCCGTCCTCCAGGCCTGTTCTTTGTCGTACTGTTTGATGCAGACTTGGACATCCCTCCTAACAGCCATAAGCAAGGCATGTCCAGGGTGTGAGCACAGCCAGGGATCACATGCACAGACCAAATCCCAGCTGTCCATTGCCTGAAGCCACTCGTTCTTTAATGCACTAACAGGAACCAATCGTATCTTAGAGTTTCTCCAGCTTTGCCAAATGCAAATATTGCAGTGCCTTCAGTCCCTGAACAACATAGGAAAATAAAATCAGAAAGAACTTGAAGTATTAACTTTTACACTGAGCTACTTTTAATTTTTTCCAAAATTCTGCATATAACACAGACAAATGGCTAGGGTGATTGGGGCAGTGATTACCAGGGAAATATTTGTAGGAAATAGTGATGAAAGTTTAGCTGTAAACCCATCCGATAGAACTTGTGGATTGAAATTTAGAAATAGTTTGACAAATGCTGTTGTTTTCAAAGAGTGGAGACATCATTCTTTATATTCTGGTTTAGCCATTTGTATGCATCAAACAGTAACATATCTTAGTTTATATATTTTTAAGATGTCATTCTAAAGGATGATCAAAATCAAGGTTGTATCTACCTTGGGAATTGACAAAAACTGTTTGGTTTGTACATAAAGGGTGAAAGGATGAGCAAGTCACGATTGTTTGCTACTGTTCTAATCATCCATGCAGTGGAGACAGAAGACAAGGAGACAAAGGTTCAAAAGTCTCTCAAAGCCATCTGTAAATCCAGCTATAATTTGAAGTTCTAGAGACTTTTTTGCATGAGAAAAATATAACAAGCTCTGTGAATATATCAAAAAGTTGTTTATTCTATTGCAAATGCATTGCATCGAATTTCTTTCTTTCCTTCATCTCCAGCAAGGAACTCAGATTTGCATAGAATCAGAATTGGTCATTCCTGTCAAATATCAGCTAGATATAAAACAGCAGTATTTTTCTTTTCTCGTCTTAGCTTTAACTATAATTTTACACATGTCTTGGTCTCCAATGACTTATTTGAAAAAAAATCTGGATATTTTAAGGAATGATGCTGGGAAGTACTGTGGCCTTTCTCTGCAAGTGTTACCCCCTCCTGCCCCATTCAGTCCCTGTTTGTAGCTATTCCAAGGTAAGCAGAAAATAAACAATAACAGAAGTGGGTCTGGCAAGTTGCAAATTAGTTCACTGCTTAGCATTCACTACATTGATGTCTTTCCCAGGTGGAATGGGAAATGAAGAGAGAGTGATGTATTTGCTTGGTGGGTAGGGCAAGGGAAAGGACAGGGCTTGCTACAGATAAAATTTTCCTTTTGGAAATTCAGAAATACTTCTGCATGCTGACCACCCTGCCACACAATATGAAATGAAGGTGTAGAGATGATTAGGTGAATCTCATGAGGACAACTTTCGATCTTAAAAGGACTAAACATAGACAGGGAGTAATTACCTTGTGTACATTACCACCCTGGCATCCCTCATTCATAAATGCTTGGGCATGTACTGCTCTTCTGCCAAGATGCCCCGTCAGCATTGCAGATCTGAAGAAAAATGTGTGAGAAGCAGCAGGATTAAACCTGGGACTGACTGTAGAGTCAGGGGCACAAATGAGTGAAATAAAAGAGACCATGATGAGATTCAAAATGTAGGCCAAGCCTATTCAGCTCTTGCAATCAAGTGTTTACCGTCCGCTGTGGCATCATTCTGCTCCCGTCCTCTTCCCCTTCATTCTGAACAATGCAACATTTCAATCTTCTTTAAATTCAAGGACACCAAGGCCCTGAGTGCCCCTCTCACTAGCACTGAATAGGAAAACAAACCTGCCCGGCCTTAACAGCATCTTGGCTTACGTCAGTGATGCAGAACATATTGCTTCAAATGCATACTCTTCTAGGGGTGCCATCCATCCATGCTGACAAGAAATAGAGCGTTCCCTGCCTTTATCATGTCTGAGAGAGGGGAATGTGTGAAGCAAAGCTGAATGTGTGAAATGCAAATGCAAGCCGCTACATTCCAGTCATACATTTCCTACAATGTCTGGGAGCATTGCAGGGCTGTGGCTTGGGGATGCTGATGCCCCCAACAGATGGCACATCGGCCCTACCTACAGAGCAAAGATGCACTTCTGAGAAAGCCAAGAGGCAGGAGCAACATGAAGCATGTGAGGGAGGCAGAGCCATCCCTCCCATCCACAGTCTGAATATCTGGGCTGGGGATCACAAAGGAAGCTAAGGCAGCTCTATCCCAGGTGTTCTATCAAAGCAGACACAGGCTGTAAGATAAAAAAAAAATATAAAAGAGATTCTTGGAGAGTTTAAATTGGGAAAAACCTTTTTTAAATATGTTGTTTGGTATGTATAGTAGTATGTGGAGATTTGCATCCACACTTGCTTTACACACAAACACTTCTGTGTATATGTATAACATAAATTCCATATACAAGAAGAGTTTTCCACAGCTAGGCAAGGCAGATACACACAAGTATAGCTGGTGGCACAACAGTTCTATTGAGATACCTTGCCAATCTGGCAATTTCTCAACAATAAATAAACCCTAAGAGAGCCCTGTTCTTGCTTAACTACATGCATTGGGCATGGCATTACTGCATCTGTTTAAAACAAGCAAAAAAAAAAAAAAAATCACAACTTCACAACTAAACTGGACAACTGATAAAAAGTTGGAGTTTATAAAAGACCTAATCTGAACCAGCTCTATTTTCTAGATATTTCCAGTTGATTACATTATTATAATGCATTCTCCCTTTCCCAAAATAATCTGAAAACACTGTTAAGTCCTGTGTATGACTTCAGTACCATGGGTTCTTTATAAAGACATCATGAATCACCTGAGAAGACACTGCAGACCAGCCTGGACTCCTTGCTGGGGCCCGCTTGTTTATCCAGGCAAACAGCAAGGCAATGCCAGCGTCAAGAGGCAGCCATGCAGACATGGTCTGCTCTTCTGGAAGTCACTGAGGTCTCTTTGGAAAACAGGTCTTCATGCATGAACAAGCCATTCCAGGAGTGGCAGGAGCTATGCACTGAGTTCACATCTTATCTCGGGGTGCTGTGGCACTGCTTGTTCTGCAGCTAGAGCCTGTCCCAGAGCTGGAGCAGCTGCATGGCTTGTTCCCCTTCCACATAGCCTGCTGCTGCAGGGACACTGTAAAACCTGATGTCCTGAGTGATGACATCAAAGATTGCCACAGAGCCTGTGGTAATTTGATATCTTTGAGGCATTTTTACTGTCAGACTTATTTGAAATTGGTTGGTATAGTTGAAAAGCCAAAAGGAGGAAAAGCTGTGAGTTAACACATCTGTAGCATGAGTATAAAGATTGAGTTACTTTGGGAAACCCAGTAGTAGTGCCACTATGATCCCTGAAGAAATTGTATGAGGATAACTTAATTATGTTAAGGTATTTGGGGATTTGAGAATTTTGCTGGTGGCAACTTGAAAAATGTCAGTCATTTTTATCCAGTGGATAATATTATATTTAGTTAGTGAATGAAAAAAAAAAAAAAAGAATTACACTGTCAGTACTTTGAGAAATTTTTCTGTGATATGTTTAAAGTTCTTAGTACAAGAAATGTGAGGCAACCTTGCAATCTATAAACAACCAGTAAGAAACAGCAGATGAAATGGCCAGAGCTGGCAGAAGCTCCAGAGCCTTCTGACAGATTCATTTCCAGAGCCTTCTGACTAGATTCATTTTGCCACAGACAGTTGGTGAGGTCTTTCTTACTACTTCTTACTCCGAGCTGCAAGTATGACAGTGCCCAGCAATGAGCTTGGGATGCATTTTCTGCATAGCTGCAGTTTGACCAGTCTCAAATGTCCTTTCACATTATCATAGGCAGGCTAAACAAACATAACACTATTTTTATTACTAAAACCTGCTTTCCTAAGAGACGACCAAAAGAAATCCCCTACAATTTTGCCAATCTAAAATGTGATCACGTTTTTGATTTCCCAATGTTGTTAATACTTACTCTGCCTTGGGCAGTTTGTAGCCTTTTGGATGCTGAGCTATAAAAGGAAGGCCAAGAGGCAGGACACAGCCTTAGAAGTACACTGCAAGTAGAAAACTGAGTGTCAAATTCAAACCTTTAAGGAAAGTTCTTTCATCTACAACATAAAATGAACAGGACAAGACACTTATCTTCCAAATTTTTACTGATTTGTATCTAGTCTAAACTGAAGTTAACCTAGGAAAGAGTTACTCTGTCACACCTGGATTAGAGCTGTCTATCCCAAACACTTTTTTTTATAAACTAAATTTGTCGTGTTTTCGCAATGAAGTTTGTTCCTGAAATCAAATCAATATGAAATCAAGGGAGAAAAATAATCAGCAGCATCATTAAAATTCAAATTTCCACAAGGATTATAGACTTCTATTACATCTAAAGATGTTCTCCACAAATTCTGCTTAAGAGCTGGAAAAGACCCACAGAGAATATTTGTGCTTCAAATATTCAGTGACCCCCCCATCTCCTCTGGACTTACCAGGATTAAACCTGTGTAGCTGTCACCTGACTCCTTTTGTAGTTATTTTACTTCAAAACTCAGACCCTCCAAACCTCCTTTAGCTATTAAGTAACTTAATGAAGATGGCTCCCAAAATTTCATTATAAATTTTTCAGCAGGAAAATGCTGTCTTTGGGTAAAAACCTGACACATCCTACCAGGCTGAGAAGTAAAACTTGAAAAAATCCCAGAAGCCACCAACCAGTTTTTCTGCCTGTCCTACTAAGAAAAAAACTAAAAACTGTTTTGAGGGAATTGTATACAGAAAACAATTTGCGTGTGCCAGCCTGCTTACGGGTCTCTTCTGCTGCTCCTAAAGGCCACCAGTGTCTCAGCTTGATCCAATTACTGCACTGCACAGCTTATCACACTGACCCTTTTCTTTTCCTCCTTTTCTTCAGAGCTGAGCCTCATTAAAGAGAAATATGACTTGTCCAGTCAGTGTTAAATTCAAGCTCTTGGGTTGGTTCTGTATTTGAAGGCAACCTTCAGCTGAGTGAACTTTCATTCAACACAAAAGCAGCCTCCTGGTACTCACCCTCTTTAATGGTACCATTTACAGTAGTTGTGTTTGCCGTATCTTTTTTCCCATTTTGTCTCTAGTAAAGAATAATAATTATATATGTGTTTCCACGTACACATATTTCCATGAAATGTTTTTCAACACTCTGGTAAAACACCAGGAAGATATTTTCCAATGGATTGAAAAGATCTTTGGGTTTTTTTTCACTTTGCTCCTCCAAAATGTCAGAAATATCAATGAAGTGATGCTTGAAGTGAAAATGTAGCCGTGTCTTATCTTTAAGCTGGAATCATTCTGAACAGGCAGAGGTCCTATTCCTTTAAATTCTCCCTGCCCTTCAATTTTAACTCTCTTGTACAGCCTCTCAGACATACAATAAGAAATAACCTATAGTTTTATTTCCCTACAAAAGCATTCAAGAAAAATGAATACTCTAGTTTCTCTGGGTCAGAACATTTCCACTGGAACACTTCAGCATAAACACAGAGCAGTGGCTCACATACTAACTTAGTTCTTTGTTTAAAGTGTAAAAGCAAGACTTGCAGAAGCAACGCACTTAGTGAACGCCAAACCTCCAAGTGAAGCCCAGCACTGCCTGCCCTAACCATGGCTCTTCGGTGTCCTTCTCCACAGGGAAGGCCTTTCCCTGCTGCTGCCCAGGGCTGGATACTCCCAGCAGGCTCTTGCTGCCCTGCCAACAGCCTGTACTCAGTAGGGCTTTTTTCACCAGTGCCTTTCACAGCCATCTCATGCACCCAGCTGTCTCCTGGCTTCTTCCTGACTGTGGCCAGCCCTTGCCTACACGGCTCTGGGCTGCCCTGCCCTCTGCAGCAGGATGCTCTGCCTGGGATGGGGTAACACAACTCCAACAATGCCCTGCTTCACAAAGCTATCAGTGGGGAACTCAGAGGGGGGTGTCCTACTGCTTTTAGTGTTAAATCATGGTAAAACCAGTCTGATTCATCAACCCCAAAGTTAAACATCCTGATAATGAGGTGAAAATGTGGCAGATATGGTAAAGTATCCTTCTCTAAAATGCTAAGCTGGCACAGCTGGCCTGGAGACATATCACTGTCCTGGGTTGCAGTGTATTCTATTACCATCCTCATGAGCTGTTGAATCCAGGTGGGCAGTGTTTTCCTGACTTCCTCCCTATCTTTCTGTTAATGGCCCATCAACACCTGGCCTTATGACTCATTATCCTACTGTGAGATGCTCCACCCAGGAAGAGGAACCAAGCATTCCATCCTGCATATAAACAGAGATTCTGCACAGCACAGACACCTTTCCACTGGATTCCCAGAGGACAGGAGCTACACAGCCACTGCTGGACCTTCCAAGGAGGAGCAGATCTTTTCTGCAGGATCACTGCTTCAACAGAACCACATCCACCACTTCAGGAGGACTGCAGCCACCACTTCATCGGACTGCTACTACCACCCTGACTAACAGGGTGTCAGGTTTGTATCCTGACTCTGTCAGTTTGAATTAGTGGGTTTGGGTTCTTTCCCTTCTTCTTTAACTTCCCCATTAAATTGTTATTCTGACTTGGTGCCTCCCACTGGTTTGTTTTCAAACTGGTACAATCACTTTATACAGTCTATCACTTTATTCTACAAAAGTCCAGTCCCACTTTCATCAGCAGGCTCTTCTAACTCACCCTTCCTGGACTGCGTGTGGAGATTCCTCCCTTGAGTGAGGATGCTCTTCAAGGTTAGTCCTCCAGGATGAGCAGAAGAGATTTGCCTACAGTCATTGGTATGGGTGAGTGACATCACTCTACTTAATATTTGGGGGGTTTTGCTGGCTTTAATATAATTGCTTTAACATAGCACACTATACTATACGATACTATACCATACCATACTAGTAGTTTTATCTCCTATACTGTGTAGTAAATAATTCTGATTAAGATCTTTTTGTCTAACCATTTATCATCATAACTCATTCATTTTTATATAAATATATCTCGTTTACCATCCTGAAACCTAGAGGACAAAGTTGTGCAAGGCGTCAATCACACCCGTCTAATTCTTTAGACTTAAACTGTTGGCAATATCTGGGGCTAAGGTTGGATCCAGCCACTCCCAGGCTCCTCTCTGAGAATGAGTTTAGAAAGCAAGGAGGACCTTTCTGCACCTTGTGGCTCAACAGGAGGGCTTCTCTAACACACTTTGAAGCTCCCACTCCACCTGTGACATCCTCTGCCAGAGCAGCCAGCTCAGAGCCTGGAGCTTGGCACTCACAGAAGATGCTGTGCTGCTCCTTCACTCCTCACCACGCCTTCTCCAGGGGTCACATTCTCTGGTAAGACACTGCCTGATGTATTGCCAACATCAGGTACACCAGCACACCCCTCAGGGAAGCAATGACACAGGTAGTACCTTCAGCTCTGTCCATTGCCAAGACAGCTGGATGGAAGGACTTCCTGAGCAGTACACAGCCTTTCCTTGAGTCTCTGCTGAGCTGATTAAACCTATGGCATGGCCATCAGGCTGGCATTACCCCACATTCACTGCATTCATGGAGCACAGCACCTTCCCAAAGCCAGCAGAGCCACGAAGGGTCTAAAATAATAAAATAAATATAAATACAAATAAAACTGTAAAAAATAAAAGCTCAGGATCCTGGGTTGGGCTGCTCCTCAGCACTGGGGACAGCACTGCAAGAAGGATTTATGGAGCTCTTCAGGAGTCAGCATGTGGCCAGATAGGCTGATTAGCCTTGCAAGAGATCCAGTGATGCCAGATGCAGGGTAATTTTCAACACAAATGAAACACAATGCAGAAAGCCACAACCCATCTGTATGAAAAGTTAGGTCTGCAAAGTTTATTAGTCTGGGCTTCTGGCCACAAGAAAATACCTCATTTGCTTCTGGACTGCAGTTAGCCCTGGAAACCACACAGGAGGTTTTTGCTGGGCTACGTATAAGCAGTGAGTCGGCGTCACCTTGATCATCCTCTGTTTTATATACACCTTTGAGCAGGACAGGCTGTTTTGCACCAGTAGATCTCATGATGCATAATTAGTACAAACAAATAAAGGATGAGGTGGGCAAGCATGTCTCACATTTGCTCTTACATACATGAGTGGTAACTTGAACTGTAATCATGCAAAAAGACCTGTGTCCAGTCTGACAAAGAGCTGGATGCCATGCCTCCCCAGGATGGACATCTCAGGCGTGAGTGGAGGAGCATGGGGAGTTAAAGGGGGCTCAGTGGGACCAGGGGAAGAGGAGACCAAGCTGCTGTGCACCCCCCATGGGCTGGAGCAACCCACACCAGGAGCAGAGGGGTCCTGCCACGGGGAGCCCACTGGTGCCCACGCCAGCGACAGTCACACCAGTGCACAGAGCCCTCTTTTACACGGCCTTGGAATTAGCTGCAGAGAGGCAAACGGGATTATTCAACATCCTGCCACAATTCTGGGAAAGAGTGCATGGTTCCCGCTTGCTCTTCCCTTCTATTAGTATGCTGGGAAGGTGCAGAAAGGATTCAGAGCAGTCTGGCCTTGAAGGGATGAGACCCAGATTTTGCTGTCATGGAACATTAAAGCATTGGGTTCCTGTTGCAGATGAAGGTACAAGTTAGGTACCATATTGCTCAGTCCTGACAGGACTGTGGCACTTTTAAACATGACCAGAAGCAAGATTTCAGATACCATGGAAGCTTCAATGTCAGAAATACGGGTGCCTACTAATTTAGGTCCATCAAGGGCTGAGCATCTACTCCGTGTGCATTTGGAGCAGTTTGACAGGCAGAGGTGCTCAAAGTGGGACTGAGGTGTATAGGAAATCTGTCAGTACATGCAAACTTCATCCTCGTGCAAGTCACCTAATTTTAAAGCTCAAACTCTCCGGTATCTCCCTGCAGTAGAATTTGAATCTCATAACAGTAATAAAAGACATACAAACCAAACCAACCATAAAAACTGCAACCAAAAAACACCTAACACCTGAACTGCAAAAATGTGTATTCTACTTTTCCTGTGTGAAATCTGGGCCATTTGTGACTTTATATGTTCCAGCCAGCTGTGCAACACAAGTGCCAGCAGACATATAACCCCCAGCTCCACAGTCTGGGTATTTTCAATCCAGCAGCAGCAATCAGGAAACAGGGCAGTGGCAGCAGAGTCTGTGCATTCATGGGCAAGTTGTGCTTGCCATACAACTCTTTCCAATATCCCTTCCAGTTCCTGCTTTCTTCTTACCAGTGTGCTGGTGCAGTCTGTGCCAGGACTGGGGTGCTGTGTGTGGGTGGTGACCCAGCACTGATTCTGCGAGGGCCGGAGTGTCCCAGGAAGGCTGGATGGCAGCAGGATGGGCCAAACCTCCTGTTGCTCTTCTCCACAGCCCTTCCCACTCAGCCTTGCCTGAATTTCCCAAGCTGCTGGTCTCCATTCACAGCCACATCCATCACTCCAGGCTGCTGGGTGCAGAACAGTCACTGCTTTCCTACAGAAACTGGTGCAAGGAGACTTTTTTTCCACCAGAGAAATATTACCCTTTTTTTTTCAGACTCTGCTTCTAAGGGAAAGCATTCTTAAAGCTGTGAAGAGTGTTAAGCAGTATCCCAGGTTACCTTTTAACAGGAGAACATTACCCTCCTCTTTCACCCTTCTGTTACTCTAAACAGTCCTTAGAACACCTAAAATTACCACTGTCTGTTGTGGAGCAAGCCAGAAAAGTTGTGTCTCAGACAGTGATGGACTGTGTGAGATTACTCCACTGACTTTTATCTTCAGCAACAGGCCCCATGTATATCAGGACACAGTTTAAAAGGAATTATCATCTTTTTAATAGATCACATACTGAGTCACAAGCTACATATTCAACAGAAAATCAAGCTAATTGCTCACTTCTTCTAAGATATCCCTGAAGGATAATCGATGTCTGCAGTGCTGTTTCTTAGTTGGAAACTAAATAATTAAGCTGAAGAAATGCATTTCTCTTTCAAGTTTCTCTCTGTATTTTCTTTTATTCTTCTTTGTACCAAATACATCAGAATGAACATAAGCTATTGACTTTAATTAAAAATTAAAATTAGCTCTAGTTTAGTTTTGTTATATCCACAGCTGAAAAACAAAAGAGATTGTCAAGACAGAAGAAGAAAACAGTTCAACCTTTCTGTCAGCTCCCATCCCTACCCACTTACCCAGCAAATCACACACACACTGCACATCAGCTTCGTCCTGCACATAACTTCAGCAGGATTTCTGCACTTGGGCCTCAGCTTATAACAACAGCTGTGAGGAAAATAAATAAAGAAATGGACAGTACCACAACATGATAGATTTGTGAATCCCCCAAATTTGATAGGAATCTTCTTTATTAATTTAACCTATTACTGGCTAATTGCTTATGTACTGTAAATCTGCAAAGGTCAATCACCAAACAATAAGAAGGTATGAAACACTAACAAGTCCTAATACAGTAAGAATGTAAATCAATAGTCTAAATGAAGCCTTGTATTGCCAATGATGCATGAAAATGTATTATTGTCGGGGACTACAAGCATGGGTTTCACTGAAAGCAATAAAACAAAAAGCCATGTCTTTCGAGAGAAAGACAGTATAAACAGCATCTGTAAATACTGACTGTACAGTGAACTTTTTCAAAAGGGCAGCTTCAAGAATAGGCCATTTCCCTGAAAGATACTTTCTCTGACAAAAGGTAAAAGGAAAAATGTGCTGATACAATAAAGAAATACTTGAAAAGGCTAACTCTGAACTATGTGAATGTAACACAAGAACAAGTTTTATATATTAAATACTGCATCTTAAACAAATGTAAATAACTATTTCTATACAGTAACCTTTATGAAGCTGTTTATAAACCTACAGAGAGAATCCTACAGTTAACTCCATTCAAACAACTGTGCCAAGAGGACAGAGGTACTGCAGATGTGCACAGCTGTAAGAGGAAGCAGACCCCTCACCTGGAGGCTCGCTGCACTGTATTGCTGTGTGCCCATTTGGAAAACTCCTGCCTTCCTGAGTTTCTAACTGGTTCAGATGGATGTTAAGGAAAAACGCTATTTTTAAACCAGCTCTTACTGGTTTCTTATTCAGGCTGCTGAATAGTTTTGTGTTTGTAGAAGCAATTTAGCTTTATTAAGCAGCCTGCCATGAAGTGGGTGAGCTCAGAGAAGCCTTGTGCAGTGCATTGCAGCAGCAGAAGTCAATCAGTCTAGAACCTGATTACTGAGAGCTGCACTGACACGCTGCAAGGAAGGGTGTTACACCCTCATCCCACAAGCCAGACGTCCCATTTCACCTCTGATATTATTGAAGGAATTCCTCATCATGGCAGCAGAGGTTTGGCAAATATACTTCTCAAAATTGTGTTATTGTGTTTCTTCATTTTCATTAAAATTCTATGCCAAACTTCCAATTGTGAGGGTCATTTCATTTCCATGGCATTGTTAGAATATATTTCACAAGCAATGTAGACAGCACTTACTGTGAAATCTGTATTTCTTATTTTCCTGCTGGTAGGAAAATAGAACACTTAAAATCAGTTGGGAACCTGAAGAGTTAGACCTGCTACAGGCAGGTCTAAATTGCTATTATAAAAAGGTCCATTAGCAGGTTTGATCTGAGCAAGGAGGGTGTGCTAGTTTACCATATTAGTGTGATTTCTTCCCGACCAAAGTCTGCTCATGAATTGTAGCAGTATTGAATTAAAGGAATCTGGTTTTAAGGCCAGGCATGGATACTGGAAACAGTCATATAATAATCTACTCTTATGGTTTAGGCAGAAAAAAAGGAAGCATTATTCTTTCTGAACATTTCCTTCCTCTTTATATCTTCAGATACTCTGCTTTTGCTAAGGTCATTGCATGAATTTAAGATACACCATTCTGGAAACTAAATTAGCCCTCATTTACTGGGAAGTTGAATGCAGCCAGACTAATGGTGGTGCAAATATAATTGGTTCCCAACATGTGTCAGTGTGTATACTCCTCAAGCCACGGAAAAGATGCATTATGGGACTAATTTTTAAATGTTAATGGATATTGGATGTTTGCCAGACACCCAGCTGTGCACAAAACATTGAGATGGTAAATAGCTCTTGATCTGTTTAGAAACAAATTATAATGGCTGTTTGGATTCCACATGACTGAAGGCATGGTAACCAGCACAGGCTCACAGGCTGACCCTATTAACTGCACTAAGGGGAATGCACTGATTTTTAAAATCAAAATAAGAGACATAAAATAAGGCTATTAAGACGCCATTTAAATTATTTTAGATTAATATTAAACAAACAACATCTCCACAACTACCCATAGCACCTGTTACCATTGCTTACATGAGCTGACTTACTTAAGGGACTTTTTTTTTGCTAAGGTTCTTTGGGAGGACATAAGAAAGAAATGCTTTGATCACACAATTAATTTGGTTCTAAAGCTGAGGTCTGAGTGAAAAGCTTACCTGCACTTATAGAATAAAATATCCCCTGCCACACATCAACAGTGGAACTCAGTTAGATGCACCAAGGAATATTCATTTGATATGTAATTTTACATATCATAATTTTAACTTAAAGTGTATAAATATCAGTATTTGCAGGAAATTCCCTACTTGAAATGTCTTACTAATTGTATTCATTTGGTCAGCAAATCCCAACAGGGAATTTTTAATCAGCTGGATTAGGTGCTTTTGATTACTATACTGTAGCATTAGCAGAAGGCACTATTTTGCAAGTGAAAAATGTACTAATTGTCAGCAACACAGGAGAGCTCTTTTCCATAAACCTGTGTATTCAGCAGTTTGAGACTCCTTTTCAAAAATAAATAAGACTGTCACATCTATATCCAGGAGAGCTTCCTCTTTAGGATTTTGCTGCTGAGTTTGAAAAGTTCTGAAAAAAAGTCTTCATGTGTAGCCCATACCAAAATTTCTCTATAAAACCCCACAAAACAGTAGGCAATTCCAAGCAGAAGAGTACAGTGTCATTGGATCAACAGGGAATGACTCAAGACTACCTAAGAGCTGACTGTGCAATGTCATTAAATCACAGACTGTCAATAATGCAAAATTTGTACTCCCCAAGTAACTTTGCAATTGCAGCTTTGTATCTTGAGTTTTTTCTTCTTAGCATCTATTCTGTATCTTGGTTTTTAACTGGGTGCTTTCTGCTTATTTTGGTACCTTCCACAGCTTACTCTCTCTGGTCTGAAGTACACTCGTGTTAGGAAAGGAAGTCTTAGAGTCCCTTCTCACGGTTCTTTAAAGTTATTTTGCTCTTTCTCAGAAGAATGTTGCTTTCTCCAGATGTAGAACATCTATGAAAATAAAAGCATCCTGACCATTAGGAAATGTGCTATTCTTAGAGGCATCATCAAAACATGTCAAAAGAGGATATTTTTTCCTGACAGCTCTAAAGTCTTGATCCATTCATACAGAGTAAGTATAGATCTAGGAGGAATGTTTTCCCCACTGCCAATTTCAAGTGCCAAGAAAAATTGAGGTGATAAAACACAAAAACAAAGCTCACCCGCTTTACTCAACCCTGAAAGCTGACAAGCCACAAGAGGAGGTCTGGCCCCACGGAGGCATGGCCCAGGCATTCTGCCTCCCCACTGCAGGCAAGAGAGCATTGCTGCCATCCTCAGCCTGCACAGCCCTGAGCACGTTATTTCAATGGCATCAGGATACCCACAGAGAGTTTTGCTCTCCCAAATAGTCCAGCCACTCACAGGATAGGAATCACACAAACAGCTTCACCTTCTCCCTGCAAGCAGAATATGGGAAAGTCTCTGCACTGTCTGCAGTTGTAGGATTATTGGTGAAGAGTCTGGGTTTGGACATATGAGATTTGGTAGTGAATTGGTCTTGGAAGAGGAAAGCTGAGGTGGTAATCAAATCTTCTCTGAGCTTCAGGAGGGAGGATTTTATGCCTCTGATGCTGCTCTGAGAAGATCTGCTCTGCTGCTAGCTCATGCTTCCTCCACTGATGTCAACAGGCAAATCACAACGAGATGCTGTCCCACAAGAGCAAAAAGGGTGGAAACAGCCTTGTTGCTCATTCCTCATCCTGGCTGGGGGTTTAGGAGTGTGGCCACAGCCACGTGGATTTCACACCTTTATAATGTGGTGATATTATCCGTATCAGCTGCAAGCAGACAAAAAAACTGGAAGTTCTCTTTCCTAGTAAATCACCAATTCAACAACAGAATTCAGAGAGCACAATACCTATAACTTCAGTTATGTTACCATAAATCTGAAATAATTCTGCTAAGGCTGGAGAATCTATTCTTAATTTTCAAAAGCAAATGAGAACAATCTGACCAGCAGCATTCAGGGTTTGAATGACCTACATACAATGTGTGTTTTTGCAGATACAGAGTAATTTCATTAGAGTACCCTGCAAAATCTTTTACTTGCACAACTTGTTTCCATTTCTTTTTAGTGTAATGAGATTTCATGATGAAAGACAAATACAATCTAGTATAGCAAAAGTGCATGTTACACTGATCCTAATAAGCCCAATGAAAATCAATAATGCTGCTAGTTTCCCTGAAATCAGCCTACATAAGCTCCAAGCACCATGTTCTGCCTAAAGCAGAGTATTAGCAGCTTATATAAGACAGATATTTCCTAGTAGAAAATCTGAAAACAACCATAGTTGAGAAAAAGAAAATAAAGTAAATAGCTGTTACAAATACCACAAAAAATTGGGGATTGTTGCCTCCTGTCCTTAAGGTGTGGGTGAAGAGTCTTTTCCCTTCCCTTTTCATCCAGTTGCCAGCTGTACCAAAGCACTGTGCTGGATGCAGCCTGCTCGAGGGGGAGTCCCAAGGCCCTGGCATCTCTGTCCCCTGCAAGGGAAAAACAATATTGTCCACCTTTTTGCTGAAAAGGGATGAGAAATTTTGCTCTGAGAGCAGAAGCCCCTTTTTTGCTGGCATAGAAGTGAGGGTTATAATAACAGGGGGAAAACGTCAAGCCTGCTGTATCAAGGAGTGGTATTAAAAATTCAGGCACCCTGATGCAATGAACTTTGCCAAGATGCATGTATCATCTATCATATTTCCTCCTTTTGCTTGCAGCTTGCCCTGCCTTCAGTAATGGGAAATGCTGAGTTAAGAGGGGAAGAGAGGGCGGGTCTGAAAGCAAAGACAAGAACAAGCAAACGTCAGAAGAGAGAGACAATTTATCTATATGTTATGCAGTATATCTGAGAGCAAAAGCCATCATTATGTAGATTTTTACTCTGCATGTATTTCAAATAAAATCCTTCTTTGAAGTTTGCCTCTTCTTAAATAAGCTAATAAATGTAGGAAGCTCAAAATATAATTTCCATTGCATTAGCAAGCTATTTTTTATTTGCATAAGAAAACGTTTCTCTGTAATGATCTACCTTATGAATGACCTGGGGAAATAATTTCAGGTTGCTTTAAAATGCAACCATTTGTTTCTTATTGGTGAGTTCAATTTCACTAAAAGTTATGGAGTGAACAGCAATTTGCAATATTGGATAGCCAAAGGTGCATAATTATTTCCAGTTTACTATTAAAATAATATTTAAATAATTCAGCATGTAGTTGCTTTTTTCTTCTAATGATGTACTATTAACAGGTTGGCAGATTTGCAAGAGTGAGGCATTTTATGAATTTTTTGAATTAGGAAATTCTTACAGAAGCAAATGTAAGCACAAGCTTTTATTTTGTGTAATGTTTGCATTGGAAAGTCTTCCCTCAGGACAAGAATAGATTGAATTTTTGCAAGTGTTCAACTTCATGTAAGTAGCATATTTGTATTTATTTACCAAATGTAAGTAGGGTAATCCTGGATAAAATGATTGTATATAGGGAACACACATAGGTAGCATATAGGAATATGTGCCATGGATACATCAGAGATGCACTTCTGCCTTCCACAGGGGGATGGAGCACAGCTCATTCTGCCTAGTTCAGAGGTTGTAACAGCTTCTGCCCGTACATCACAGGTGTACAGTTCTGTTGCTATGGAGACAGGCTCAAATGAGCAGGAAATTTCATTTTGATAAAGTTCTATTCTTGGGCAGAGGAAGAAGGCTCTATATTCAGCATCACATACGGCATTATTTAATGTTTGAGACACATGTTCTGTAAACAAGAGACTTGAAGAGCGAGTCGCATTTTCCCCTCCTGATGCCAGCACCTGAAAATAACTCCTTGGAAGTGGGTGGTGCAGTTGGGAACAGCCCTGCACCACGGATCTGCTCTGCACAGAGAGCACCAGCAGAGGGGCAGGGTGTGGGTGGCAGCTCCTGAGCTCACCCTGACCCCACCTGGCATGGCCTGGGCATCCCCTGCCTTGGGAACCTGTGGCCAAAACCAGCAGGGCTTGATACAGCTGAAAAGTGGGAAATGGCAGGTGAAATAGTTCCTTAATTTTAACTTACGTAAAAACGTTCATATTTGTTAAACAAAGAAATCAAACTTTTTAAAATGGAAGATCTTTCCAATGCACTCAATTGAAACAGTGTTTTGAAAACAGTGAAATTAAATATTTTCACTTTTTCCACTTCTCCACACACCAGGATATATCGACCCTATCAATTCACTAGTGCTGACAGAAATGTGCTAAGCAATTCCATAGACCAGGACCTGCATTTTTCAGGGGAAAGAGAATTTGCCTGAGAGCTGCCTCCCAACTCCCACCTCAGTGAGGTGAAAGCAAAGACAATTATGGGGGAGAGCATCTGAAGTTCTTCCAGCCCCAGTAGCACCCTGTGCCCTGCAGGACCCAGCCGGGGAGCAGTGCCCGCCCCAGCTCCTGCCCCTCAGACTGAGGCGCCTTCCGCCCGCAGGGGGGACAAACCGAACTGTGGGCAAACGAGTCAGGGACTCGCAGAGCTCTGGAGGTGGCACAGGGTTGCCAAAGGGCAATGGAGCCCCTTGCTTGGGGTATGGGGGAACAAAAGTTCACAGCTCGTTTGGCAAACAAGGATCAGGAGGTATTTTTGGTGGTGGTGTCTTGTTATTTTGGTTTAGTGACTTGTGGTGGGTTGGTTTTTTTTTTTCCTTTTCGGTTTAAATCTCAGTATTTGAAAGCTCCTAGCTATTTACATCTAGCAGCCTTATTCAAACAGCTGATATACCAAGACCTTTTCAGGATTGTGGAGAGTTTTTTCTGCTCTAATTTGCAACAAAAATAATTTAAATATTACAGAATTTGCTACTACTCTTAGGCTTTGTGCAATGCTTGGAAAGTACGGAGTATTAAAAGCCTTTTACCTTAGGAACACCTTAACATAACTAGTGTTTCACTCAAAAAGCCACGGTGAAATTAATTCTGCTTCTGGCAAATATTAAGCACAAGTCATAGCTGGGAAGGCCTGTTGGCAAAACTGAGCCCTTAGCTATCATATGTCTTTTCCTAAACTGTATCTTAACCTCCATAAATAACCAATGAAGTGGAATCTCCTTTTGCACCTCAGTATTGTGTTCTTTTATTATTAAAAAAAATCTATTTTGTACCATAATAATATCACTTGCCACAATAAAATACAAGGATTAGCTTCTCTCCTGTCCCCTCCTGCACCAAGCACCTAGACTGCAGTAAGATAAAGAAAAGCCAAAGAAAATGAAAAATATCAATAGTTACACTGGTAAATTGAAATACTTACTATCTTGTGGGGGAAAACCTGTTATTAAAAAAAAAATACCTAAGATAGTGTCAGGCAGTGTGACAATGAAGATGTCATTACTAAACAGGGCTCTTTGGTCCCTTAGCTGTCAATAATTAATACATTATTTACACTTGCACATTCTCATTTCCCAGCTTTCGAGATTTCATTTACACTCTGATCCTTTGCTTAGCAGAAAATTTAACATCATTGCGACCTTTTTCTTCCTGACACTATACACCTATCAAACAGAGAAAGAGAACTGCATCTAATATGTGTATTTATTAAAGTAGAAAGCATCAGTTACTGGAGGAAGTGACAAATGCCAGTGTTTGCCACAATAAAATGGAAGAGAACCAAATTGCTCCCCCAAAAAAATCAATTAAGAAACCATCTTAATAATACTGTTGGGTGGGGGCTCAGCATTTTGATGTTTTAGGGAAATGTAGCTGAAGTGTTTCTAATCAGAACCCAAAGGAATTAGCAAAGTTATGAAAGCCATGTCACAGACTGGAGACAACATTATGTTAAAGATACACCATTTTGACTATCTGAAATCAAAATATTTTGTTCAGTTGAAAGAGCATTTTCCTCATCATGCTGAGGAGATTCAGCCATTCCAAGGAGAAGCAATGTCAGATGGTCATATGAGATGTAAATCACTGTTACGACAGTGTACATAAATGTACATATTTATTTAGTATAAGGATATGCAAACTATCAGCATAAAATTTAACATATGTTAAAACTGTGCTGTAAGCAAGGATTGCCAGAACGTAGATGACTGGGATAATCCTTTTGAAGTTGGTGCCAAGTTTCATGTTGAAGTTAATTTTTCTGTTTTGAAAAACAAGTATTCTGGACCTATCCTGGCACAGTGGGGCCAGACACTGGATGATCTTGAATTGAGAAAACCACATAAATTTGTAATTTGGGCTCTCAGGAAATTTTTCTGTCCACTCCAGTGATTTTGGAGCATGTCCCTCAGTGCAATCAGAAACTATTAGGAGTAATGGCAGCAATAATCCTACTCCAGTGGAGGAAGAGCTGGGAAAACGAGATAACCCAGAGATGCTTTTCTACACACCAAAGAAGTTACTTTGTAATTTTTTTGGTTAAATTGAGTTTATGGTCATCATTTAGAAGACCTTGTTCTAAGTCTATAGAAATGTAAAGCTCTGATGTTACTTTCTGGTAACTTTGCAGAAGGTGGCTGAATTGCCTTAGCCAAGTAGGCACTTCCTCCAGCTGGAATTTGTCCATGCTGCCAAAACAACAGGGCTGCATTGGGCAGAAGAGATGATTTTATGACAAGTTCAGAATTAACTGTACCATTGGCTCTCTCCAAGCTCCTCTGCTGAGGGGTTGCCACAAGTTCTTGCACTCCTCTGTGGTGGGGATGGCATCCTTGTTTGTCATACAGAGGCCTGGCTGGATTTGGCACTCTCTGAAATTTCATCTCAGGAGCTGTAACAGCAGAGAAAACACAGACACACTGGACAGCTTCTACAAAACGCTGTACCATCTGCTTGGCCAAAGGGAGCAGAAGCACTGCAGTGATGCAAATATGTTGTCCTATCTAAGGCTGGGCTTTGTCACTGTGTTCAGGCACTGTAGACACAGAAATCCACCTGAGGTGAACTTCAGTTCACCTAGGCACAAACACAACAGCCAGTCCCACAGTGCCATAACATGATAGCAGTGACAACCATCTCCCACTTCCTTCTTGCACAGCCAGCATCCAGCTGGCACTGTCAAAACCATGTAAAACAGGGAGGTCTGCATTCATTATTACAACCACTCCAAAGTTAAAATCTCATTAATTGATTCACCATTGCATGACATATTGACTCCTGTGTCTTCCTCATCATCAGCTGGTGATCTCCAGCTGGCACTGGGGGAGCACATGTTAGTGCACCGATTCTGCCTGCTCCATCCTACATCCCTTGCTTTTCCCAGTCAGCTATAAAAAAAAAGTAGTTAATATTCAACAAAAGGAAGTTCATGCATTATTTCGCCTTCTGAGAAATTAGTATCATTCTCTGCAAATAAAAATCTCCAGGATGAATTCTTGCATGCCAGTTCTTAGCCAGGAGCACAATATATTGGTTGAGTTGTGTTTTCTTGTTAGCAATAGGGGTTTTATAGCAGAGGCCCTGGCAGTCTTTGTGATGGAGGAGCAAACACTACTGCATCCACTCTGACATAAAAAGTAATCATTTCTGGAAGACTCTATCACAATGAAAATTCCAAGCTATGGACTGGATTCAAGTTGGTGAGCACCCAAACTGTGCCCAAATGCCACCCCGTTGCAAGATCTGTTCTAAATTCCTGAGCTATTAGGGCAATATAGTGTTTATGAGACATGCCAGATTGATGGCATCTGCATGTAAATTTTTTTGCTTGCCACACAACTGCTGGGGCCCTGTACCAGTACATAGGCCTTAGAACAAGGGACACGCAGCTTACCTANACGGGACCGAGAGAACTGTATAACTGTGTGTAATGTACAACAATAAACGGAGCCTGTTAGATGCATCATATTGATGTCGTTGCTTCCCCCCGCTTCCGGCCGCGGCACACAACAAATACACATGGAAATCAGAATGAAAATTTCCCTCTTCTGTCCCTTTCTGTAAATGCCTCCTGGACAAGTGATGAGTCAGCTTTATTGACTGAGTTAAGAAAATAGATCATTCTCCCAGAGCAATTGTTCTTCAGTTCTATTTGCTCCCATTTTTATGATCAACAGAAATACTAGTTATTACAAATAAAGGGTTTTGCAACATGAGTAAATCTGAAGAAATTTTATTCACTCATCTACTAAGAGGGGAAAGTCAAGCTCTCCCTTCATCACCAGGCACCCCTTTGACTGTGAGAGAAGTCTTGTAAGTCTACCATGAGATTCTCCAAACCACAGGCTTTTTCTCCTTTTCTTTTTTTTTTCTTTTTTTTTTTTAAATATTTTGTCTTGAAGATAAGAGGAAACAGAAGCAGCTTTGGTTTTATATGGTCAGGCTTGCTGGTTTTGATAGTTTTGGAACAGAGCTGCTGATACATTTAGAAAACACAATTTGGCAGCGTCAGCCCACGCTGTGTGCCGGTCTGTCATGTGGGGGCGGGGATGGCCAAGGATCACAGCACAGAATGGGAACCGTGTGTAAAACCACTGTAACTCATCTCCAGAAGAGAAGTTCATGTAAATTACCATTAACGCCTTTACTCTTGTTTGCTGATAAATTTATAGACATTAGCATCAAGGTAGCAATCAGGATATATCAGCTTTACTTTTTTATAACCTGTTAGTCTCCGATAACTTCTCTCTTCAAGTGACATGCTGTAACATTGTGCAGTATTAAATGATATGCACAAATAAGTACCTAATGGTAGATTTAAAGATGTTGCAGCAGTCCAAGTTCTTTCATTTTCCTGATTATAATGGCATTTGCATAATGTATGAATTCAAACATTATTGCTGTTAAATAATGCATAAATATTCTCCCATGCTGAAATACATCTATTTCCTCTCCATGAATTATTTTGAATGTATCATTCAGTTGTTTTTCTATTTAAAAATGTAGTTAGAACTCTGCATATATCAGTATTATGACTGGAAGAAGTATCATCACAAGGAGTTGGCTAACACTCCAAACTGTAAATGAAGTATACATTATTAAATGAGCCATTCCTTCCTTCTTCAGAAAGCATTATGACCAGAATACAATATTTAGTGTTTCTGAAATGTCAGAAAGAAATGCAGGTACATATTTGATTATCTGCCAGGTCTTAGGAAAGAAAAAAAGAAGAACAACATATTGCTACCTGACCTGAAGGAAATATGAACATGGTCATATATAAAGAGATAAATCTGTAAGACGGGATTGTGTGAGTTCTTGAATAGGTCTTTGTGAAGCTAAGCACCTTCTACACCCATTGACTTCCAATCCCATATCCCCCAGGTGATGGACCCTTTTATTTATATTTGATTCTGTGAAATGTACCATCCAGCAAACTCTTAGATAAATTCTGCCAACACTGTCACAGAAGTCAGTTACATCAATGACAGATGACAGGATAAATAAAAGGACTTCAGGACTCAAGTGGCTAAAGTTGAGCACAAAAAAAATTAAGTCTGCACAACATTTAACCATAAAAATGTCAAAATGAAAATAACAAAAAATGTATGTCCCTCCAGGGTCTATAGCCCAGCTGAAATGGTCAGAGAAAGTAAGGAATGTAATAAACACCCAAGGACACAAAAAATATCTCGTCTGTATGCTTACTAAGAAATGTGCAAATGTACAGATTTGTTTGCTTCACCCTAGTGTCTTTCCCCCCTGCAAAATCTTATTTTGAAATATCTGCTTTTTGCAATTGCAGTGTTTAAGTAAGATTTAGGTATCGACTTCTAATTGTGTTGCCTCTCTCTTTTACCTCCCCTAAAACTGGCAACTCTTTTTTTAATTACTTTTTACTTGCCATGTAGACATGACTTAGTGTTTCAATTTGGACTCTAACTTGCTGGATTCTATTGTCTCTGTCAATTTTCTGTTTGGTGAAGGTAGGAAATAATCAAATCTCCAATAAACATAATCTTTTTCTTAACATGTGCCATCCTTTACAATTTGTCATTATAATGCTAAAATATGTCTGCTTTATCAGTGCCATGACCATTACTTTGCCCATATAAACCCACACACCTATATATACATACGTGCAAAGAAATTATTTATTCTGTCAAATAGATTTTCTGTCATTGCTCCTCCCTTTTTCTCTTTACTGCTGTCGATAGTAGAGTGGAAATGCACTTTTAAAACCTAATAAATTGATCCAGTGGTAAAATGAACGATTTTTGCTTACACTTATTTAAAGCGAGTTTGCATAAAATGGAGAACACTTTGAAATAGATTTGATCAACTTGAAACTATTGCAAATAAAGCAGAGAAAATGTAGTTTTTTAAATTCAATACACTTGTTAACCCAAACAAAATGACTGTGAAAATTCATGTCAGTTTCTAATGCACAGATATCTCAAAAAAAAAAAAAAAAAAAATAAGGAAAAAAGAGAAGTTACTGCACAAATGCTTTACTATGAATAAAGTCTTTGATTTACAAGACTGGCTATTACTACACAGATTGGACCGTGGTGAAGCACGGTTAAAAATACTGCAGTTTTACTCAGTGAAGATATTTTTGTAGTCCAGCTGTGAATAAAAGACTCCACCTCATAATACCCACCCAGATACTGCCTGGCGAGAATTAACTCTTCCTTTCCCTTTACTATGGGTGTTTTCTTTCTGCAAAGAGATGTTTTTTCAAACCACGTTACACCTCGGTGCCACAGCAGCGTCCTGTGTGTGGCCCATGCCCAGCACCTGCCAGGGAGCTGAACCTCTGGTTAACTCTGCTCAGACCAGCAGGTGCCACATGCAGGGCTAAGCTCTCCGACCCAGTTAATAAATCTGCCTCACCTGCCCGTGGCAGGAGAAACATCTGCAAGACACAGCTGAGCTGGAAGACTCTTTTTTTACCTGTTTATCCAAATCGTCTGGATTCCCAATATACAACTGTTAAAGGCTGGAGACAAATGGGATCCTAGAGCAAAGCTGCCCTATGTGATATGGGACAGGCTAGACTTCAGCAATTCTCTCAAGTCATAAAGAAAGGATGAGGCAGGTGGAAAGTTACACACTCAAACTAAAAACACCTTTGTTTAATTCACAAATGAATTGATAAAGTGTGAAACTCGCCTCCTTATCTCACTGTGGGTTTGCTGTCAGGAACAGAGGGCCATAGTTCAGAACAGTGACAAAAAAGAGCAGCAGTGTACATTTGAAACGCTACTTCCCACGGGTCCCGTGCTTTTGATTTCTGCCTTTAATACTGATAAGAAGTGACAGTAGTTGGATAAAACAATCAAAATTGGAGTTGAAGAGCTTATAAACCTCCTGACACTTCAATAAACCAAAAGCCAATACAAACCTTAAAAAAAATCATCTATCCATTTTGACTCTGCAAAGCCAAATAAAGCAGAACTGAAACACACTCAGAGGGCTAGAAGTTTATCTCCTGATTTATTTTACTCTCATTTCATAAATTTTAAATAAAAAAAATAAATGTTAAATTCTACATGGAGAAGTAAAATCTTTTATAATCTTTTATATAGTTGCAGCCAGTTCTCAGAAGAGCATTATGCCTGCTGCTAAATGTCTACAAATCAATATTTAATATTTTGGAAGATGAAGTCTTAATTATCCATCTCCCCTTTAAGCATCAAAACAACTTTCATTGAAAATACAACCGTTGTGCTTATTAGCACACCTTTTCCTCTGGGTCAGAGAAAAAGGCTTCCAAGTACATTTCTTATTTACCTGACTTAAATTTCACCTGATTTTATTCATCTATAAGTTGATCTCAGATGGCTTCTAAGGCTCCTGCCATAGTCAATGGCACCTCCAAGCACTTGATTCACGGTACCAGGCTTCCTCCTCAGGGAACTTCCACTTTGGGCAAGGGTGTTGTTCAGGTAACACCTAAATGGAGATTTGCTGTCAGACCCCAGGCCCCCCAAACTGGCACTTAACCACACACTCATTCTTACCTGACACCTCCCACAAGCACCCTCCTGCAGAACACCCTTCTAAATGACCAAGACTTTTGTGTAAGAAATTTTGGCATTATGTGGCTAATATGTATTTTAAATAAGTTATTTAGAAAAGATAAAATCCCAGCTCAGGGCACCAGTTCAACCTTGCAACACAAAGGTGCAGAGGATGGGTTTCATGGTGACATAGCAATGGCCAGGTGGCCACCCCATGAAAAACACCCTGGTACCACTCCCAGCCAGAGCAGAGCTCTCCCAGGTCTTACCTTTTGGCAGCCTCAGCTCCCATTGCCTGCTCCTCTGTGCCATGTGGGAAGCATTCCCCAGCTATAAGCAGCTGCCAGCAGGAACTGCTGCTGCTCTGCCACAAGTGGGAGGCCGTGAGATGGGATGGTGTCCACAGCATCTCTGAGAACAGAGGCAGGTGGCTACTCCAGACCAGCTGGTGTGTGGCATCCTGGCTCCCTTTGAAATGATAACCCCTTAGCAAGGTCTTTCCGTGATCAAAAAACATCTGAGACATCTCACAGGGAGGAAGAGGGGGAAAAGGGAGCCTTCAGGGCATCATGCCTTCAAAGAACCCAGCTGAGCAGCCTGGCAGTCTGCCTAGTGCAGGGAGGGTTTCCCTGGCAGTTCTGTGATGTGCACACCTTTAAGTCTCCAGCCAGCTATTTTTCTGGTGGCTTCAGACAACTGGAGAGTTTATTGAAAGTGTAAAGCTTAGGAATTGTCATTTCTTTGAAGAGTTTTGGTGGAATGGTAACATCTTTTCACCCTTTCCTATTTCATACTTGTGTTCAGCAATTGAGAGAATTCCACTGCATAATTCAATGACAATCACAGGTGACAGCCATCAGTGCAGCTCTGCTGAATCCAAGAGCCCCGTGCCGACTCACTCAAATGTCTGGCCACAAGCTACTTCAAGGGATTTAATTTACAGCACAGAAATTTTCTTCAAAAGATTTTTTTTCCTCCAGATGGAAACTGTCCTCAATACCATGAGTGCACAGCAGCTGTATCAAACATTTGGTCCACTAATTAGGAGAACCAGAATAATCAGCTTTAAAGCTCTAATACCCATCTCTAAATACCTCTAAATGAATTCAAGCCAATTTCTACACAAGCAGTGGAGAGTACTGCTTCTTACAGAGACACATCATACTGGTATAACCTGAGGCATTTTTACTTTTTCTGGTTTAACTTTTTGGGGGGACAAATATTAGCAATCTGATCCTGTCCACTAAGGGTTAAAAAAGACACTTATTCTGGCATGAGTAGACGCGAGATCAAACCCTAAATACATGCCTTCCCTAGAGGACTAGGATATGCTGATGTGAGAGATTGCTTCAGCAAGCAGAAAAATGAGCTGGAACTTCTACTTTTGCTTTGTCCTTTGCATTTTTCATACTCTGTATTGACAGCTTCTAGATGTGCAGCATTCTGTGGCTGGTGATCCTTCCTACGCCTATGTACTTGGCTGTCTACAACCCTATTAACCTCAGATTTATTAGCTAGTTTGTCAGCCACTTACACTGTCAACTTCCCAAAAGGCAAATACATGCCTATGTGAAGATGCACCAAAAAGACAGCAATGGAAAGAAGGGCAATCCATCTTACCCTTTAAAACTCTAAAATAATTTAAACAAAAAGTGAATAATCTAAATGTTTTCAACACAGCTTTTAAATTTATGTAGAAAACTTCAGCATTTCTCTTACCTTCAAAAAATGTTATTTTCTTACTATTTTGTATTGCCTGGGGAGGGACAAATATGTTGACTTACCAAAAAAGATCACAGTGGGTATTTGGTATGAAAGTAAGATATTAATAATGAAAAAGCTATAATAATGAAAATAATTTTTTGTGTGATTAAGGCTTGGTGGAAAAATGTCTCGAGGGGGATAATTTTGTTTCTTGTGCTTCAGACTCCATACAACAATGTGCTAAAATTTCAGTGCTGGGTGCAGTATCCAGTGTATGGACACAGACTTGCTTTATCACCTACTCAGGGAAATGGCTGTGACACCAAAGCAACATGTAAGTTCTCGAACTTCATAAAAACCTGGCTCTGCATGCTAACTGGAGATTGGAAATCAAACCAGCAAGGGTACAACAGGAGAGCCTATGAAATATTTAGGTAGGTAGAATCATGAAGGTAGATTTTTGCTCACACACAAGACAAGAAAGGAAACTTTACTAAAGGGTAATGAACACCTTATAAAGTTTTCTTTGTGTAAATCATGGAACACTTATTTTTTTACACATATTTCTGCAGTTAGGACACATTTGATAAATAACAAGTTCACCTGGCAACATAATAAAACATCAGTTGCCTCAATGTTGCTGAGCTATTTTAAACAAAACCTCCTCCTGTGTTTTTCCCTGGTGTGTATCTTGGAAATTTAAGAGCAGGGAAGTGTTTTTATAATTTACCTTGTGGCAAAAAGTATGAGAATGCATGTAAACCTGCCTAAAAGGGAGGCGGTGTGGGGAAGGATGTAACAGGAATTTCAAGAACCAATGCTGAGTATCTAGCCACCCTATGTTTTATCTCCCCATGCCATCAAGAACTCAGTGGTATCTATTGCACTAAATGCAAGATGTACTTGGGACAAACAAATAATTTGCAATAAGCTTGAATGAAAAACAGCCTGACAAAATGGATTTTTTTAAAGTAGCATGATATAAAAAGCACAACCAAAATAAAATCCATGATGGACTACTGAAACAGTCTATTTCACTTATTGAACAAGTCTGTTATTTACTGAGAAAATAAAAAGAACAGAAAAGGGAAAGTACAAATACTGGAAGTTTTACTGTTGTTTACAATGATTGCAGATTAATTCTAATGGATCTTCTCTCAACCATATCTTTTTGTCTCAATGCAGTTCTTCAAAAACGGGGAAAAAAGGTGCAAACCTGCTCGTATGAACTAGCTGGGGTGTGCTATATTTTTGTCCTTAAATTTCCTTGTGAAGATGTTGAATGCACCAAGTCTCATAAAATGCAGAATAGTACAAGCCTCAGATTGTCCTGGTAGGTCCAGGGTACCTATGGTTATTACAGTGATGCTTATCAATGAATTCAGAGTGTGCAAAGTTAGTCCTCACAAGGACTTAGTGCAGACCATCTTGCCCCTTTAGAGACTTCTTAACTACAAGACTAATTTGTAGTATGTTAATTACCAGGAACACTCATTAACACAGCGCCGAGTGCTGCCAGCAGCCCTATGGGCTGGTCAAGGTCTAGTGAAGAATAAAGGTATCAGTTCCTTGCTGCACTTGCTCAAGACAGGCCATATTTTACAGTTACCCTCCTTGCCCCAGCACAGAGGAGGAGGAGGCTGCTGCCATGCAGGAAAGGGCCCCAGCACCGCTGGCTCTGCTCTGTGTGCCCCGGTGCTGCCAGGCCTCCCCTGGGGCTGTGCCAGCAAAGCCCCCACAGACAACTTCAGCCAACACTGCTGGAAACAACGGGGTACAAAATCCAGCACAGCCCCAGAAGGAGCCAGTTTGATTCCACACCTCAAACTTTGCTTCACTGGACACCAAAAAGCTGCTAGTTTGGGTCAGGACTACCACTGGATGAAAATGGCTTTATAAGTAGTTTTGTTGAGAAAGCTATGGAGAACAGACTAGTGGGGTACGTTTTTCTGACTTTGGGGAATAAGGGTGAAAATATTTTCAGAGAGCACAAACTCAAATGTTGCCTCTGGATAATGGGCTGGAGCTCTTTTTCTACAAATGTATCTATATGTGAGGTTTCATGAAGCTTGGAAGACAAATCTGTGCTGGAAAACACTGTTTCTGTAAAATAGCTTCTTAAGACAAGATGGCAGAAGTGTTCCACACAGGGATGTATTTGAGCAGATATTTACAAGGGTTAATTCTTAAAAGTGCCATAACCTTCTCTATTTGTGCATAATATTTTTAATAAAAGGTATTTAAAAGCCTTTAAATAACAAAGTCTGTCCCAGTACTTTCCCTGAAAGGTAGTCAGATGAGCGGGTAGAATGCAAGTCTGGGGAGTTCTGTTACATCATATCACATCCACACATTCCTTTTTCTTTCTTCTACCTATTCTACACAGGAATCTTTCCAAATATAATAGGAGTAAAGGTAATTATTTTGATTTGTGGTGTCCCATTTATGAGCCTTTTTGTAAGATTTTATCAGGCTGACTCATAATGAGGCTGTGATATAAAAGCATTCTTCATTTCAAAAATAAATCACACATTATAAATTCTGCATGTTAATTTGATGGTCAGTGTTGATTACTAGGCAAGTACACTTTACTAAAAAATAAACAAATGTACTAATCCCAGTTTTTAAAATTTATTTCTAAATACTTACAGTATTTGACATTTGTAGCTACATACTTACAACCACTTACTCTTCACTACTGTGTTTATTGATTGAAATGCCATTCATTTTTGTGCAGATAGAAGAAATGTGTCTTAGCCTGTTTATGTTTATTAAGATGTTGCAGGCAAGAATTTCACTTCATTTTAAAAAGCTCAGATAACACTTGCCTTGCATTTGCTTCATATATACACTGTTTGAAATTCTGAAGAGAATTATTACAGAATGCACTCATTCACCTCTGTTTAGCTTCTATGAGCACAACAGCTTCTGCAATCCTCTTTGCCAGTAGTTACCCAGTGATTTACACGTTCTACACACATGTACATAAACTGCAGTATTAGCTTTGACACACCTAAATAAAAGATTATTGAAGAAAAGTGAAACAAGGAATTTGGGAAAGTTAGAGAGTTGTGGAATGCAGCTCTTTATTCCAACCAACCCAGCAGGACTTTTTACTTGAAACCAATCACAATTTCTAATTGCTATGGTTAAATAGGATTCATTCCCCTCTAGTGATTGAGATTGAGATATAAGACTTCTACTGCTACTAGATAACAAAGCAGATTGAAGTTCATACTGCATGGCTCATACCCACTACTAATATGCAGCCAAAGATGTATTTTAAATGTTACAGCAGAACTTTGCTCAAGAAGAAAATATCATAGTTAAGAAATAATAATGAATTCTTCTGGAACATCACTAGAGATATAGAGAAAGATGGGTTCAGATATGGCAAGAAAAAGCAAAGGAGCAGTCACAAAAGTTCCCAAAGCTCAAGATAAAACTTACAACTTGATACTGCAAAAAAGCAGAAAAATATTAAATGCAGGAAATTATTAGTTCGAACCAATAAGCTCTTGTATTTTTCTACCATGGTAAGATTTCTGTGTTCATCAAAATGATCAAAGGAAGAGAATTGCAGGAGGGGAGGCTGAGTCCCCATAACCAAGAAGTTCTGAGGCAGCAGCATCGGGGCTCCAAAGCACTCCCACAGCATGACCCTGCTGGGCACACACCAACAAACAGAGCCCCACAGAAGGACTGAAATCACTTTGCCACTACCACAAAATCCCAACTTGCAAAGGAGCACTGATGTATAATGGGATAAATAACACTAAACAAGAACTGTTCAAATGCTAATATTGCTTTAACTTCAGAGGGATAAAGCAATATCCATAACTGAGTTAGAAAAGGATCATGCTGTTTATTTGTCTACATCCACAACATTAGCTGTTGTGTACCACCATAAAAGTTTCTTCTTAACCTGTTTTCTGATGCTCAAGTTTAACCACAGTGAAGGAGACAAATGATTCTCAACTCCTGATCCTTTGGAAAGTTATTTAAGTTAGCATAAATCCCTTGTGATCCAGCCACGATTTATTAGAAGTTTGGAAATGAGTGTTGCACATCTCCTTCCTCCATTTGCTATCTTCTGCCAGCTGTATAAGGACTCAATAAAAGAGTCATCCATCCTCTTTTGTCAACCAATAGTTCTCTAGTCTCAAGCTATAAATGAACAGCACAATAAATTAAATGTTTGACAGGGAAGATGTATGGTTTCACAATACTCTGATCTATGCTTTTAAGGAGAAAGCACTGAAACCCAGAGTTCCAGTTATGCTATTGATTACTGGAAAAAATGTGTTTAAATAAAGAATAAAGAACATTTCTTTTTTACCCAACCTTTGAAATTATTCTAATTCACAATCAGGAGAAACAATAAGAAAATAAGAGGCAATAACTTAAAATCATGGCAGCAAATCCAACTTGGTGCTTCACACACAAAGACATTTTTTCATAATTAAAAGGAAGGATATTGGTGGCTGAAATGGAAAGGATGGTTTTGAAAAACAGAGCAAAGAATAGAGCTTCCCTTGCCTTGCTGTCAAAAGTCACTAAATTAAGTCAGAAAGAGTGGAGAAAAACATCCAGAGATGGCTTAACCCCCCCACCTCTGCCAGAAACCTCTCTTGACACAGGTAGTGTTGAGCTGCTTATCTCTGATGACTAATTTTGAGACTACGGTAGATGACTGGTTCAGATGAGATGTCTAATATTTAGGCAGCTAAATTTAGAGGAGATGACTCACACAAAAGATCTTGCTTAGCTGCTGTTAACAATCAATAGCAAGACAAGTTTTATTTCACTGGTGCACTACGAATGGCAAACTGGCCATTTTAACAGTTCAGCCGTGCTACTGCCATGCTGTACCAAAACCTGCAAGCACTGAGCTGTTTCCAACACTGCAGGATGCCTCTAATCCGGGTTAAGAACAGCTTTATGCTTTTATCATCTGAGATAAATTGCAGCCCAGGAAGCCACGGATGTGGGCAGATTGACTGGGTTGTTAGAATGGGTTTCAGACGAGTAAGAAAAGGAAATTTTATGGTTTAGTCATTAAAACCACTAAAGGTGTAGTGTCCAACCTGCATTTGGAGGAACTTTTATCCATGGTGGATATATGGACCTGTTCCTGTGAAGCTGCTGTACCTTACTTCTGTGGATAAGAAACAGCAATAAACACAGTGGCTGAGAGAGAGGTGTCAATAGCTGGCACTCAGGAATGAGCTATAGTTCCAGGAACCAGGAAAACCTGTGCACTGTAGTACTCTGTCAGCCTTTAGGGGGACTTCAGCACTACCAGAAAAAATCCTGCTCCGCATTTCAAGGTCCCAAGAAAGACAGGCCCAGACTGAGTGTAAAGTCCTTTTCAGAGAGCATCAGCAAGTCCAAATTAGACCAAGATCACCCATGCACACAAGATAACTACCCCCAACAGGGCAGCACAGGGATGTCTTTTGTGGATAAAAAAATCTGTTATTTCCATGTCCTTCTTTTCTTGACATATGAACTTTCAGCTTCCAGTGCTGTGTGAAATAACTGCAATTTTCCTTCAAGCACCTATTAACAGTGATGAGCTGACAGATGGGAAGCACATGATCAGCCCACTCAACTTTCTTCATACCTGCCAAAACAATGATGCTACAGAATGAAACCTGCCCTCATCTTAAGATATTGTCTGAGAAGCTGGTGTGAAAACTTTTGGAACATCTGTAAAGTAATAGGACAATCAGTAGTAAACAATTTGTGAAGAGTCAGCCTGAAATTTGTTTCAGATAGTACATAAATAATGGAGATAACAGGAAAGTAAATGTTTAATGCAATTTAAAGTTTATGCAAAGTGTAATTTTTAAGAAACTTTCCTCTACCAACAATTCACTAATCTGTCCGTAGGAGGCAATTTTCAAGTGCTTCCCACACACAGACACAAAGATTACAGGGCTATCTCTCTCTATTGCAAACCTTAGGCTCCTTTCTATTGAGCACGTTTTTCTTGTAAAAGGAACTACAAAAGACTGAGTAATCCTCTGTTTTAAAAACAGCTTTTTAATCAATTTAGTTATCTGACTGGAAGGAGTAACAGAAAAAGAAAACATCTCAGCCTGAGTTAACTTCTCCACCAACCATAATTTTTTTTCAAAAGTTCTCTCTGAAAAAAAAAAAGAGTCATACTCCCACCTGACACTCCGGGAAAATCCTGAACTCCTGCAAGTAAGTGTGCCCAGGTGCATTGGGTCAGGATAACCTCAGCCACATGCTCTGTACAATAGTTACAGTTAAACTCTCATTGTGAACTCCTGCCAGACTCAGCTCCAGACACAGCATTTGATACCCACTGGACGCTGCTGCAAGTGAGGAAGGAGTTAAAAATGTCACGGGGAATTAACCACCTAGTTTCCTGCCTTCCGATGCAATCCCCAGTCCAGAGCCATGCACATACCCTGCTTGCACTACAGGTTTGTCCCAGTTTTTGAGAAGGCCGAAATACTGTGTTTCTATGTACTCTCCTATCAAATGCATCTGACCCCTTCTCACAGTCAGAAAGTCATCGCTCAGGCCTCTACACAAACTGCAGTAGAGATGTGCCACCCACAGCATTCACAGCGCTCCCCAAACTGCAGAGGCACCAGCCTGACGTACTCGAGGGCACTGCTGTGCTCTCCTGGGCCTGCTTGCTCCTGCTCTCCTGCAAGAGCCGAGACAAGGCTGTGCTGCTCCTCTTTTCTGCTCTCAGCAGCACACATTCTATTCAGCTGGAATTTAGGGGCAGACCTTACACTGGTTGCATGGGCACAGAAAGGTGTGCCATGCAAACACTTCTTCCTCACACCAAATATGAATTAAAATATCTCTGTTTAAGGCCAGTGCAAACCATGCCATCAATAGGTCCTGCCACATTTGCACGGGTGGGATCAGGTGGTGGATACAATTCAGCTTAAGTGGACAAGGGCTCTGAGCATGGAGGTTGCCCTGGGCTAAGCTGCATGTTTTTATTGCAAGTGAAGCAGCCTGGTGAGTGCTCACCTGGGGGCCTTGGTACCACATTTCAGACTGGAGGGGAAAGTCCTAAAGCTCACCTCCCCTGGGTTCACCACTGCATCCTTCCTGCTCTTACCCTGTGTTATTTAAAAAAAATATTGTTCTAGAGTCATTTCAGTCAGAAAACACTGATGTACCACCCAGAAGATACATTAATCCTCCAGAGCAGGAGTCCTCCCAATGCTCCAAAAGCAGCTTTTTGTAATCAGTTAGCAACAGGGGACACTCATCTCTGCCTGTTTCTACACTGCCCCACAATTCATACAGTATAGTCCTTGTTCTGAACTTGTCAGAGATACAATAATTTGGCCAAAAGTCCTACCCTCACATTCAGATCAGGTGCCAGGTACTTCAAGACACAAGACCCTAAAGGTTCGAATGAGATTCCTCCAAAGTCTTCAGACAAACGGCAATTTAAATGCATAAAAAGTGTTCCAGAAAACCCAGTGCCAGTTGCTCTGAGGCTTGTTAAGGAAATACTGCAATTTTTCAAACAGTATCCGGTTCCCTCTTTAGATAGATCTTCTCCTGTTATCCTTCTAGGACCTGCTGTTCATAACCCCTGTGCTTTTCGGGACTTGGTGCAAGGTGGCCAGGGATTCATCTGAACACATCATGGGCCTCAGGAGCTTGTTTGGTGGCAAGATGACAAACAGTTGGCAGGATGTGTGTAACGAGAATGACAAGAGTGAGATTCCTGGGAGAAATACAGAAGACTGGGAGTTTGCTGCAATCCTGGAGTCACTGCAAGCTGCTGTTGGTATCTGCCCATACCAGTGGGGTGAAGAGCCACACAGATGTGCCACGTGTGCTGTGTAAAGGTATCGTCAGTGTTTCAAGAAGAACTCAGCACTTCTTAAAAGACAAAGTAACCACCATTAACCACCATCTCATGCCCTACAGTAGTAACCAAGATATTTTTCCCTGCTGCAGAGCCTGGAAGCCACAGTAAAAAGAAAAATCACGATTTAGAAATGGAATCCTAAAAGACTGCTCTCCTGAAGAGAGCTCAATAAACCTCTCTAAATTAGCTTCTGAATAGCTTTAAATTAACTTCTATTCAGGACTAGATTAAGGCAGGCTAGGTTCAAAGATGCCTTATGAGAGAAAGCCACCAAATGATCCTGCAATCATCCAAATAATCTACCTGGGATAGCCAGAATGACTGAAAGTATAGCTCAGGCCCTTCCTCCCTCTCAGGAGCACTGCCCAGGTCCCATCTCTTGTCTGAAGAAGAGAAACCTTCATTACCAAGAGGCTAGGTAAGGTCTGGTGGCCACATGGGTGAGGCCAAGGACACTGCACCCTGTGTGACACTCTGCAGCCTCTCGGTGCTCTGGCTCTGGTAGGCACCATGAAATGTGCTGCAGCCCCAGGCTCTGGGGAAGCACAGGCAGCTCAGGCAGTGTCAAGCACAGGCTAAGTTTCTGACATCTGCTTATTTATTGCTTGAGACATAGTGGCACCATATGGCTTTGCACTGGAAGCAAATTTAAAAAAAAATATTTGCCTATAATATGGTAATTCCTTAATAGCTTGTTCAAGATTTCCAGAGCATCAGTGCTATGTTTAAGCAGAACTAGTATCACCTGCATCTGAACTCCCAAATAATTAGATTACATTCACTCCAGAATATTAATTTTATATTCAGCTTTAGAAGATTTTTGCTATATCTTGCAGCTCTTACATTCAGAGGTGATTCCTAGATTTTGCAGTAAAACGGGGAGTTTTGCAGACCTTACCATACTTCTTCCCATTACTTGACCCTGTTTTCTCTGTCTTACCTTCCCACAAAATAAACAACCTGCCTGCAATGACTTCTTCCCTCATTGGTGCCAGTTTTCCTGATTTCTGTGCCCCAGGCTGGTGTTTCTGACATATTTTCCTAGGCAATCCCAGCCTGATGTAGTATGACTGACAGGGTTACCTGGCTGCTGTTGGCCTTGCCAGACTGCTTCCCAGCAGAGACAGTTTTCAAAGATGAGGCCTGATCCCACTTCCTCATGTCCTGTGAGTAATTTCATTATTCAGAATGATAAATATATTGAAAAGACATTGTAACTGTCAGCTCTTTGAAATAAGATTCAATTTTAAATTGAAATGGTAATTTCAAGTATCATATCACGTGACTAAGATGTAACTGAAGGAAATGCCACACTGTACATTCTACCTCTTCTGCATAAGAAATGGACATCTCTATTTAAATCATGGAGGACTAACAATTGTGACTAGTGACTGATATTAGAAAATCTTCAGCTTTAAAAAGTGTTAAGGCAATGCCTTACCCCCCACAGAAAACTGCCTTAATATGACAAGCATCCTGACTTGTTAATATTTACACACTGACAGGAAAGTTTGAAATGCTAAATACCATAGACAGTCAGAACCTACAGAAATGCAAACACTCTCATGAATATGTGCTGCAACTACAGAAAATTTTTTTGTCAAGTGACTTTTGCTAAAACCATTTTCTCTTTTGAGTATGAATCACAGAATATGCTGAGTTAGAAGGGACCCACAGGACCATCGAGTCCAACTCCTGGCCCAGCACTGTCCCCAAGAATCACACCATGTGTCTGAAAGCACTGCTCAAGTGCTTCTTGACCTCTACCAGGCTGGTGCTGTGACCACTGCCCTGGGGAGCCTGTTCTGGTGCACAAACAGCCTCTGGGTGAAGAATGTTTTGCTGATAGCCAGCTTTTTCCTTTTACACTGACACCAGCTGTAAATATCTTAAAGCAAAAAAATCACCAAAGGAAAGCATCATGCACTTGGAATATGTGTTTCTTTCCTGTTAGCACAATGATCATCTAAGTCTCTGAATTTTCTGCTGTTTCTCACTCTGGCTTTTTGTTTAATTTTGAACAATTCTTTCTGTGAAGTTGAGATCCATACCACTGCAGTTGATTATTCTTTTCAGATGGTTTCCTTCACTAACATTCTGAGACTTAATTCTTGTTACAGTCCTCTCCCTACCCTGAGGAGAAAATCTCCTATTGACCAATACTCAGCTCAATTCTGATTATAATTGTAAAGGCACTGCACTGAGATTAAACTTCCTACTTCCACATCTCATGCACAGCAATCTGAGAGGGTTATTAAAATAGACTCCCTTCTGATCATCTCTGTAGACATTTTAATCTTACATTTAGTGTTTTTATATCCAAACCTTGTTCCTTACACACAGGGGGAAGGGAATTAATTGAATTGAGTGGGAGGTTGATTTGGTGGAGTCCATTGGAACTGAGCAAAAGTATCTCTCATCTATTGAAAAGCATTTACCCTGAATTCTAACAAAATAAGCCCATTTTGAAACTGCTCACTTCAAGGGGAAGAGTGGGAATTGTTTGTGCGCTGTCTTTCCCCACTAGTGTTTCTATTATCATTTTTCTTAAAAGCAACACAGGCACCTGGGAAGGGATGATACAGCTGCAATGTATGGAGTGGAGTGCAGTTGGGTTTTTTTCCCTGTAATGTTATTTCTGGTACAGAAATGTGAAAGGATTTTTTCTTTTCCATGTGGACTCATGGGATGAGAATGGACTGAAGGAGGCATGAATGCACACAGCCTGGGGCTTGGGTTCACTTGCTGATTTTCTCAGTCTTCTCATTTGTATGTAAAGGACAGAATAAGCAACAACAGCAGGAAAAAACATTTGCCTAAAGCCTCTACTCAAGATATTAGTGCACAATGCAAACTGGAGCTTCCCCATTAGGACTGGGAAACCCATAAACCCCAGCACCTCCCCGAACACAAGGTGCTTCAAAGAACAGACTACAGGGTTTGCTTTGGAAGAGACGAGGATCGTGAATTCTGAGCTCATGCCATGTGCTGCTAGGTTTACTCTCATGACCTGCCAGCATTTGTGGAAAGATGTGTTCATCAGGAATAAATCAGCATTTGCATGAGAATGCACAAGTATCCCATATCCTGCCCTCACACTGTGCATCTTCAGCAAGAAGGCAGAATATTTGCCATGAAGGTCAGAGAGAAGAAGGACCAACACTAATGTTAAATACAGGGTACTCATGTGTCTGACCCCCAAATCTGTGGCTAAGGCTTGGAAATAGATCTGTTCAATCCCAATATCCTTATACCTCTTTCAATAACAGAAATGTGACAAACTAGCACAGTACCTTAACATAACATGGACAGTGAGCCCAAAATCTCATCTTCTTTCCTGGGTCATGTTAGGACTAATTAAATACAAGCCTGTAAAAAAATCTGGGTGCTTGCAATCTAACTAGAAATCCTGGGAGACAAGACCATATTTTCTGCTCAGCTTCAGTGGTTGGATCAGTGTGAACAGAAACAAATGCTGAAGCACAAGAGGGCCCTTGAATCAAAGTTCTCTCTAGCAAGTAACAAGGAGTCACAAATTCGTGCATAACTTCAGGAACATCAGCAGTTCTGTAGCCTCTTGTTCTTCCAAATGTTAAAGCTCCTCGTACTTTTATTCAACCTCCTCACTATTTTCAATTAATTGCTTTTATTTACCAGATTTTACATTTGTTAATCTGATCAATATCAAATTAACCTTACCTTCAAGGTCATTAGAGAACATGCTGAAAGAAACTGTTTTAAGAAAACTCTGAGAACAGCACGTACATTTTCCCTGCTCAACACTAGCAATCACCCTTTCTCATTACTAGCCCTTCCTTTAGTATATCAGTAGATTTTGTGATCTAAAAAACCCAAACTAACTAGCAATTCTGCCATATCCCATAGGTATCTTGCCTGAGAAACAAGCCCAGACAGATGGGAAGGGATTGGGTCAGAAACTTAAAAAACCCCCTTGTTTGGCTTTGCTCATCAATAAAATTGAAAGCTCTGGAATGTGTTTAGAAGACCTGCTACCACCATTATAACTATCCAGCAGGACTTAAAGTCTGATTTCAACCTACATCCATAGAAAACACATCCTCAAACATTCCCACCCCTCAATTCAGAATTAAGACCGTCACCATTACCTGGACATCTAGCTGGTAAATCTTGTGATGTTCTGAACAGACAACAGGTCTTGCTCAAGTGCCCCATTGCACAGTCTCTGATGCAGTTGTTGGAGACGTCTCCTGAGCCAGTACTCCACACACAGGACGTGAAGGATAAGGATGGTACTTCTCAAGGCAGCGCTCTCTGTGCTCAGGTTGAGAGTCATTAAGTCCTCCCAAGGTCAGTTTTGGCTGGAGAAGACAAACAGCTCCTGAAACTGCTCCCAAACCCAAGAGTTCCCAGCGTGCTCACACCTGTAGAGGGCCAACAGCAGCATTTGTGTGCTGGGTTTGCCACAGCACCATTACACCTCCAACAACAAGCAAAGGGAGCCCAAAGCAAGAATGTGGGTATCATTCATGGGGGAAGGGTGGTGCACAGAGAGAGGACAAGGAGGCAGCAGCATCAGGGAAAGAAGGTACAAGGATGCAATGCTGGACGGAGAAAAGATCAGGAGAGCAGCAATTAATGTAAACAATGCAAATGCTCCAAACTTGGGCCAGGTGGTGTGATAACAGGCAGGTGTCAAGCAGAGAAAAGAAAAACATTAATTTCATTTAAGGTTTGGTGTATCTAGGCTGAGATAAATGAAAAATGGAACAGGAGACAAGATAGAACAAGGAGGAAAAGAGCTGCAAAGTTTCATAAAAGAGTAAACCAAGTCTAGCAAACTTTTTTTAATTCAGTGTTCAATCTGCTTTGACTCTAAAGAACAAAGCTATTTAAAACACTTCAGAAATTTAGTACAAGAACTAGTCTACAGCTACCTTTGCAGCATGTAATCAGCTGTAAGAATGACACTGCTTATCACCTTTACATTGTCATTACATATAAACAGAAATATTTCAGTCTATTTCTCGAGAACCTCCCTTATTACAGCTTCTTAAAATATTCCCATAGTACTGAATCAATTTGGTAAAACAGCTTTATTTTTGGCTCACTTTCTCTGACATCCAGATCTGTGTTAATATACATGGCAATTATGTTCTAAGTAGAAATGCCACAATATTTTACTGTATTCATTACTACATAAATATGTAGATTTATGTGCATGGCTCATAAGGAGTAAATATTACCATTATCTGTCACCATAAAGCAGTAAAACCCTGGCTCATGAAGCACCATTTTTTTGCCTTTCTTCTCTTATACTACACTGATGGGGCAAAAATCAGAAGTGTTTCTTTGAGAATGCTTATGGCCTTTACAACATGTCTGACACCCCAAAGCCAAAGAGAGCCTTTGCTTTAAGTAACGTATGGCATAAATGTCAGCCCAACTCCATCAAGTAAAAGCAAATCATTCTCAGCGTCATTAACAAGGAAATAACACACTGCTTCAAAAGAACACGTCTGGAAACAGAACAGGAAAATCCCACCCAGATAATAACCAGAGACTTTAAAAGAGCCATGACCAGAGAATCCTGCTTGGATCTAAAGCAGCAATGACAGAACCACAACAAAAGTGGCATGACAGGCACAAGGCAGCAGAAAAAAGCACAACCTCCCAAAAAAACCCATGTAAAATAAACAGCATCCCAGAGATCATTAATCCATAATTAAAAGTATTTTTTCCTGCTTCACTGATGGAAAAACATTAAGAATTTAAATAACATTACTTCAGCAAAACATGTCACATAGCCCGTGAAGCTGATGTAATCCACTTACTTGGCAGTGTGTGGCATACCATTTCCTAAGATGCTGTTGCACAGTGATGTGTTTATTATGTTAATTTATGTTACAGCTCTGTGTAATAGACAGTATTTTGGTAATTATTAATGTCTAGAAGCTAAAGAGATTCATATGGGCACTCAGGTCAATAAACAGCACAGTGTGTATTAGCTCAAGTCCTAGAGCTACTCAGTATTTCCACTTGTACCTTTAGGGCTGCAACAACTATATCAGCATAAAGTGTTTTAAATATGAGATTTTGTTACATTTTAGCTGATATTTGACTTCTGTTGAAGCAGGCAGCGTTGTTTTCCCCCTTTCTCCCAGGAGTATGCTCCACCTCCTTTAGTATTTCTTTAATCATTCAGTGACTGGGTTCAGTCCACTGAAGTGCAAAAACTAATACCAAAAAGGGGAGAGGGAGAAGACAATGGAGAAGTTTGACTTTTTTGGTAGAGATGCTGTCAGTTTAGCAAGTTGAATCATGCAGATGAAGGGCAAGAAGACAGGCATCACAGCTGGCAGAAGATCCCAACCAAGAGTGGCAGGAGCAGAACTAATCCCTTGAATAGCAGCAAGCCTTGAGAACAGCCCAACTGTAAAGTGAAAGCACCTCCGGAACGATTCCTGGCTACTTCTTGCAGTGCAAGAGGAGCATTTGGAACACCTCCTGTCCTTGACAGCCACGTTAACAAAGGGATAGGACAGAGAAATAGGTTACATTATTAGTACCAATGTATTTAAATTCATGTGCTTATTGTGTGTAGCTAAATCTTTCATCGTGTTTTCTACAAGGAATTAGGCAGTTGTACATGTTAGACTTTAAAAATCCAGTTGCAATTTTACAAGTATTAACTATCTTAAAATCAAATTTGGAACAAAGCTAGCATCCAAAATATTTATAACTTGTAACTGTTCCATCTTCCTTACTGCTTGAAAAGACTGCAAAAGAAGGCACTTAAATGCTAACAAGTGTAAGATATTTTGACAATTCAACACTTCTAAAATTGCCAAACACAGAAGTCTGTAGCAAACCTGGTAACTCATACAAAACAACCAGTTTAAAACATCAGTTCTTTATCAGTGGAAGGAGTTGTTAATGTCTCTGAACAATAGAATGGTGGCAGATAGGCATTCTGTTACCTGACAGAGAAAGGCAACTTGATGTACATATACTTACTCAACAGGAGACTTTGTACTATACGTTAAGGCAGCCCAAAGATCAGCGTTCTATTTGTGACAATTATTAATCCCTAAACGTGAAGTCTCAGCTAGATTCAGTGTCTTACTTTATTTCCAGTTTTAAGTGAATCACACCTGGCCTCACAGTGACATACAACTTATTTCCACAGTGCTGTTTGACAGATTTTAAAAAAACCTTAAAACACTGCAACTTAAATTTGCAAATTCATTTTTGAATTTGGAAAGGGAAGAAAAAGTATTCTCATAAAAAGGAGTGCAAGGACATAGGCTGTAACTGACTGAGAGAGGGTACAGCTTTGTGTTATGTGCCCTGCAGTAGCCACCTTTCACACAGTATGTGCAGAGGAAGCTCTCGGCTCCTTGTCTCATCTCTAGTGAGCTGAAGTTCTTGTGTAGCAATTCTGTATCGACAGCATCTTCCCCCAGTTTCATTTTCTTTGCATACTCAGTCACTACATCTGGATGAACTTTCTCTTCTCCCTAGGAACATGGTTTTGGCAAGGCAGATGTCTGCACAACAGAGGATCTTGGCATTCAGTAGCAGTTGCCTAGATACCACCTTTTAAGTGCCAGAAGCCTGGACTCATTTTTTCCAGCACAGAAAACTAATGCCTATTGTTCCAAGTGGTAATCCTCCTGCAAGTTCACCGACTTCTACATTGACTACGATTAAGTTCTACCAACATAAATGTAAGTAACATTTACTACAGACATAACAAAAAAAAAATGAAGTAGAGGACTGAAAAACACAACTTTATTTTTTTTTTTAAATTACAAAAGCATTATTCAGAGTATAACATTAAGTTCCAAAAACATTTCAAAAAAAAAGGATGCATTTTAACAGCTTCTCTCTGAGTGTAACAGGATGTTGGTTACTCAGGATTCAAGTAGGTTGCTAAATACTAAGTGAAGCTGAAATGAATATAACTTTCAATATCCCATGATTTCTTATGAGGGAACTGTCTCAAAACAGACTGAAGGGCTCCCCAGTTTTTCTAGGGCTTCTCAGTGTCCTAATTCAAGAGACTTAAGTGTACATAGCCCAAATGTTCTGAAATCATGGATGCAACTTGCTGAGGTTACTGAAGGGTCTTAGAAGTGCTGGAGAGTCCTATAAGCACTGAATCTGCAAGGCCTGAATTCCTAGGAACCCAAGAGCTGCAGCAGTAACCAGGTTTTGCTTCAAGTGTGATGGCTCACTGAGGGAAGTTCAGAGTTTATACTAATGTCCAGATACAACAAGCACAACATATTTACTTTCCAGTAAATCTGTCTGGAAGCTTACCAAGCACTTCTAAGCCCAGAAGGTGACTGCTCCCAACACAGAAGGATCTCTGTACTTTTTTTTTAGCTATGCAGAAATATGTCACCTATGTTGTTTGAAATCACTTTGGTAAAAAGCTATATTTTATAGAATTTCTATCTTTAGAAATTGAGAAATCTTTAGAAGCTGCTGTGGACTGAAAAAGGGTGTGTATGAAAGGGTATATTATTTCAAATTAGCAAAAATCCAAGTTTACAACTGGCTCAAAACTTGCAAAAGCTGGAACTAGAAATGAAATGAAATGTGGAATCCCTTTCCTTAGGGCAATATACTCAGAAGACCTGTGTAAAACTTACAGATCATAGCCTATACAAACCAACAGTCTACATTCCTGTGAAAAAAAGTTCTGATACTTTACATGTTTGCTTTGAAAAGCAAACTACTTTTAAAGATTTCCAGGTATCCTTAAGAAAACTGCAAATAAACATTAATATTGATCTGTCAGCAAGATCACTTGCATTCTACAGACTTCAGTTTACTGAGCAACTCCAGTCAGTTGTGAATGATAATGGGTGGTGATGTGGCAATTCCTCCATAGCCACAACTGTACATCCCTTGTACACATCCCACATCAGTATGGGGGACTCATACACAAACACGGTATGAGTCCTCCAGGAAAAAAATCTTCAGAGGTCACCCAGAGCAATGCAGAAGGGCTTGGTGTTACCACTCTCTAATTAAAAGAACAATTTATTCATTTGGAACAGAATGGCACCACAAATACCTCTGTTTATAAGAACTATTTTGAGAGAAGAGCCACCAAGAGAAAAAGGTCACCTACTATTAACTATGTGTTTTAGTGTAACTATACATAAAAGAAGATGAGGTATAGCTCCAAGAAGAGGAACTTGAAAATGACGGCACTCTAAAAACCAAAGTGGACTTAAATTGCAGCAAAAGATTTAGGTCAAGATTTTTTTCCCCTAAAATCTATGAGTAAGCATGGCAAAGGAGTAATACAGACTAAGGAAGTTGTGTGACTTCTACCATCAGAGTTTAAACAAGTTAGACACACTTCTGATCAAAATGATTAAGGTCAACCAAAAGTTGCTTAAGAACTCTAGTTTAGTTAATGGAGACCTCTAGTTTATTTTTCTATAATCAACAGGAAAATGTCCCTCTTCCTAAAATGAGAGGAAAACAGGAAAAGCCTCCTCATTTTAAAAGATACAACATTGTTCACAAAAGTTTACTCTAATTATCCAAGTCAGTACCTGAAGATTAATGTTTAGACAATAAAGCACAGCATGATGAAAGGAGTATTTTGTTGACACAGCACCAGGACTCTTTACTGAAGATGGCCAGTGTTTTAAAGTGGAAAGGCCGGTGTCCCAGCACACGCAGCAAATCACTGGTGCTTATCAGATGCAGCTGCTAAGAAACCTTTCTTGCTTCAGACTAGTCCAGCATGATTTCAGCTGCACAACTGGAATCTTCAAAGGATGTTGATGCTGTCACAGAGAAGCCCAGGGCATTAAGGAATAGGGGGAACAGGGTTAGCCCAAAGGATACTGGTATACTCTGCCATAGAATACAGTCAGAAATTTTACAGTTTATTTTTCATCAAAAAATGCCAGTCCCTACATGTGTCACTTGATGACTCTTCTAACAAATCTCTTCCTGGATCCCACTAGCTCACTTTATCTAGCTCTTTGGCAAGCCATCAGTGTCAATCATCCTAAACTACCCTGACAGGTAGCCTATCCTAGGGCTAGAGGCTTCAGGCTTTCAGTCTTGCTGGTTTCCAGGGATGATAAGTACTCATCCCAGGAAAACCAGCTTCCACAGCAGCCTGCATGCAATTGCTAAGCTCTGACACCCCTGTGCCCATTGAGATGAAGTGAAAATACATCACATTTACCTCACAGGCTGGAACAATTTTGTCCAGACTTGTTTGTGAAATACCCATACAAAATTATTCAGCCAACATGTCTCACTTTGTCAATAATTTTTCTCATCTATTTATACATGAAAATAACTGGAACCGAACTACTGAAACACCCTCAAGGCTGCTCTGTCTGATACTCTGCTCCTCCTGCAAAACCCCCTTCCCTTTCACTTCCCATGGCCTGTACCCAGTATGCCCAGGCCACGTTTGGTACCCCATATGCTGCTGCCTGTTAAGAGGGAGAACCATGTCCATGCCTGTTTGAGAACTCCTGGCAACAGATAAGGCATTAGATCTCCTCCTTCCCTTGCCTGTAGCACTCAAAGTAAGGACTTGGACTAGCAAGCCTCAATCATGAGGACAGGAACAGAAATACCTTACTACTGGAGACCTTCACCCCCTCTGTCTGACAGGAAACCAACCAAAGGGTACAGCAGTGACAAGGAAGACAAGGGTTACCTCGGGAACAGCACATTCACATGGAGACGGTGCAATTACACATGCCTCATTTCCTCATGAAACTGGGCTAAAACTCATAAAACATGCAGAACTCTTCAATAATAGGACTGCTATTTTCAGCTAAGTTTTTTGAGACATTTAAGTCAATCTGCATTTAATTCAAATTTTTCCCAAGGAAGAAAAGTTCTTCATTTTTCCTTTGCTGGCTGCCTACTTGCAGAACTCATCAAGAAAGAATAGATTTTAGAACATCACATGCTGTAAACTTTGAAAGGGAAAAAACAAAGAAACATAACCCTCTTCCAAATTTAGTTTGTTGATCAGAAGAAAATTCACTGAACTCAGAAAACAGGAAGGGATACAGCAAGCTGTAGTATTTTTTTTAAGGTGAAGCAGGAACTCACCAATCTCATTTTGTTAACGATCCTGATGACCAAACACATGCACTGGAGAGAATTTCAAAGCTCAAGCTACTCAGATTATGCAATAGTGAATAAATTCTTACATTAAAGGAAAATACAAGGTAAAGACATTCTTTAAAGCTTCATTATTGTGGCCTGTAATTCCTCAGCAGGGCAGGGACTTAGTGCATTGGCTTGCTAAAGCCAGTGAAAACAGAATAATTCTTAATTGTTTATCATTCTCTATAGTTCAGATTACTGCACTCTACTAACTTTCCCAAGGCCCATTAAGCAAAAAATACCATGCCAAATCCCACAGTTTCAGAAAAATCAATCTTTCTTTCTCCTTATCTTCTGTGTAGATGGAACCAGACTAGCAGGCTGCAGCTGCTCAGCCCCCCAAGAAACCAGGAAGGCAACAAATATTGCAGATGTTGCCATACACACACATATATACATATATATCCCTTTCTACACACATCAGGACTACAAGACAGGGGGCATTCTGCCTAATTATTTAAAAGAAAATTCTTTCACCTCAGTAGAACTCTGAACTTCAGGTTGCCTCAGCATCTGGAACAGAACAAGGACTTCAGCCTCATCCCTACCTAACACAATCAAATCTTTTGAGCAGCCTTGCTCACTGTAACATATTTGATATTGGAAAAAACATTTCATGAGATGGACTAGTTGAGTTATATTCGTACTGGCAGAGAAAAACATAATTCTTCTTTCTAATGTTTTGACAGAAGTACATGTTATCCAAGCATAGAATCAGACAAATTACCTCGAGTAAACTAGTTTGAAATCACAGTGCCTTAAATCCTGCAGATAGCAGGATCTGATTCATTTTGTCACGTTGTAAGATGCTATAAAATATAAGGAAACTTATAATGTATGAAAGAAACTGTTTCTGTAAGATGGCTTATAAAACTGATTATTAATGTAAAACATTAAAAACAGCAAGCTACAAATAGTTGTAAAAACTGTCATTCCTGCAAGGCAAAGGTACCCTTAATAACAGGTTAAAACACAATAGACAGAAATACTTCTAAGCATATTCACTTAACTTTGAGGTTTTCCCCCAAATTCTAGTTAAAATGTTAAAAGCTTTTAGTTTATTTCATTTACATATTGTATTTGTGAGGGGACATTATCTGATCAAAGAATCATTTCGGGACTTTCCCAACCAGTATCACTGCTCCACCAGAGAAAAATACAACAGTCCACAAAGAAAAAAAAAAAATTAGCAACTGCCCTCTGACAAAATATCAGATTATTTTAAAAATCCGAAATTGAGTCTGGAGAATCACCATGCCTATTGTAAAGCTTTACTAACAATCTGACAACTCACATTCCATGGAGGGTAAGAAGTTATTCATGAATCTTATTTTTAGTAAAATTTTAATAAAAGTGATGTTTTTCACATTCTGAAGAGCTAAAAATACAGAAACTTATTTACATTTTATAACAACAAAAATGTACAAATTACTATACAAAATTCAGTACCATCTCATGATAAACAAGTTTTGGGAAGTTGCAGGAGTTAAGATATTACTAAGGCTGTATTTTCTGAAGAGATACCACTTTAAAGACTAAGTATCAATAACTGAACAGTGATTTTCTTCAGGTTAATAAAAAATGCTTTCGTGACAATTGTGACTGTCATTACTTCAAATTTTGGCTGATACAAATATATCCTCATAAAAAAAGCTGCTTAATTTATAACAAGTCAAAGCCAATATAACCTCTTTCCCTTGAGGTTCTGCCACAGAAATTTTCAAAATGAGATTAAATATAGAAACTTCTTTTTAAGGAAATAAGCCTGGCAAGAAATATGTAAGCTACCCTTTTATAAACCCCTATATTTATACACATTCAGACAGTGCAGATGTTTATAGTTATTTCAAAATTACACATATGGCAATCACTGTATACTATCTGATACACGTTTTAGAGTGGAAATGATTCAGCACAAGCTGAACCCATGGAATGGCAAATTTCAATTGACATTTCTAGATGAAACACACAAGCACATTCTGATACACAAAAGGAAATCTGACACACTTTTATTTTAGAAAAATACGGGACATCATATTGTACAGATGAAAAATGTAACAGATCAGCTCAGTCAGACCCTTAACTACTGCTTAAATCATTGGAAATAGTCACATCTATGTGTTTGGGTGCTTGATTGTAAAAAGATGCTGATTCACAAGCTTTGAGTATGGATGAATAGGATTCTACCAGCACTTCAGATTGGGTCATCACTGCAATACCTAGAGTATAACTTAAGTCATATATTGGGTGTAGTTCTAATAAAATGCATTTTATTTAACATATTAAGACTAATTCAAGTCCCCCATATTATACCACGACCTTCAAAAGCTGATAGTTATTTACTGATTTGAAAGCCACCCAAAGGAAGATATCAGTTCACAAAGTATTCTGACATCAAGGTATCTACAATGGTTGTACTGATAAAGTCACTGAAAAATGCTTTGATTTGAAGGCCGACAGCTTTTACCGAATGCTCCGGGATCATTCAGTTATTCCTAAATGGCTACTGTGTAAAACCCTGTTTCTAACTGAAGGGAAAAAAACCCCACAACAATCAGTTCAAAGTAATATAAAGAAACACTACTGAAGTGCCCAAACTGTTTTAATATTCATTTGAAGCCATGACTCTGGAAAGCTGAAGTATCCTGTTCTCAAACATGTATGGTCCACAATCTCATGTTAAATTCTTTGTTACTTTCACCCATGACTGCACTGTATGATTAGTAGAAAATCTTTAGCAGACACAAAAAAATGGAAGATGAAACTTGCAGCAAGAGAGCATGGCAAACCTGAGAGATCTATTAGTGCATAAATCTGCTTAAAAACCAAAAAGATAGAAAAAGAGAGCTAACAAATTACAATAAAAGTTATGTCTTTAAAGCAGTAAGTTATAACAGGGTGGGAAACGTTTGATTTGCACATATGCCTGCAAAGGGGTCACTATCTGAAAATAAAGAGTTGGTATTTTTCACAGCATCAGATTTATAGTAAAGAGCCATAAATAGTAGTTTTTAATATTATGCTTTTCCCACCCTGGCAGAGAATAAACATGAATTTAGAAGCACAGTAGAAGTGAAAAACAAAGAAGAGGAGAGATAGAAAGCAGCAGAGAAAGACAGAAAAGGTGAATACAGAGCTACAGAAGTGTTTATTGAGCATGCTACAGAGGTAAGCAGAGTACACACAAAATGAAATTAAACAACCATCAAACCTCCCAACTTTGTTAGAAAATTAATTTTTAATTGTGCCACTTTCAAACTATACTGAATTTTACAATTCTAAAGATGTAAAAACTCAACTAATAGAAAATATACATGACCTTTTTTTCTACATAGATAACAGAATCTATGAATCTTGAAACTAAGTACATCAATTTCAAAAAGTATTGGTCATTTAAACAGAATCAAGGTAACAGTTCAGGCTCTCAGTGAACTGCTTTCAAATTAACAGGATCTGCAGATTCTGAGCCATGTTTATAGTAAAGTCAGATCAATTTCTAAATACAAAATATTTTGAAGAGATTTATTAAAACTGAATATTACAATGCAAGGTAAATTAAGACTAAAGGCACATAAACTTTGGTCCCACCTGGTTGTCAGTTTTAGCAAACTGCCACAAAATTTCCTGCAAGCATTTGCAGCAAACTTTCTTCATCATTGAAAAATACATGCACCATTTCCTGAACTAGCTTGACCAGTCTGTACATGCTCAGAAATCCACAACCATATTCCATATCTTAATTACAAACTAAAGATGGCAATATATATTGAAATGCACGTAAGTCATGTCAACTCCAAAAACATCTACGAAAAATATTCAGCCACAAACAAGACATTACTTAGTGCTGACATTTATATGATACATCCCACAAGAGTGTGTACAAAAAGGTTAAGATTCCACAATGCTTTTCACGCAGGGCTCAAAGTCACAGAAGTCACTTTTTGTCCTTTAAGAAATTAATATTCTGTACCTTGTTAATTTTAACTAATGCCTACATTCATAACTGAATCTAGACCAGAACAATGAAATACAAAAGGCCTTTTTTAAAAAAGAACACAAAGCAAAAAGTAGCAAAACTCAAATAATGTCATTTTACTCTTTCAGCATAATGCATCTTATCCAATTAAAAAGAAAAATAAGTGACAAGCCAGCATATAAAGAAATATATCAAGCAGGAGAAAAGAAAAACTTAACCTTTTTACACACCCCTGCCTAAACATATTTAAATTATCATGTAACAATGTGCCCCAGACAACCAAATTTGCTTTTTACTAGTTATGCAATTCCAGCAGTACTAATTTTCCTTTTTAAGGCACGTATGTCAACTAAGTTGAAAAAATGTGGTATTAACTTGAAATCTTTTAAACAAAACAATGGTTTATCTAAACAACAGTTAAACAGTTGAAAAGCAGTTAATATCACTGCCTTTTTTTTTTTTAAACAATCGAGGAATGATAACAGCATGAAAAAAAATAAAAAAAAAGAGAAGACAAACTCTGGTCCCCACTTTCCTGAACAGTCAAAAGGTGACAACACCAAACAATGCAATACACCTTCATTTTCTATCTGCCTTTTTAAATAGTTGACTTAGAGAAAGAAACTCTCAGATGGTGACTTTCTCCCAGATTGTAATTGTGAAGATCAATCAAAGCCTGAATAGCTTCTTCTACTGTTGACATCTGAAGGAGTGCCATCTTGTGATCTCTTCTGAAACAAAATAATGGAATTAGGAACTTGAACACTACAGGGGTTGCTCCTAATGTTTGCTATCTGATATGTACTTTTTCTTAAGATGTGCTGCAAAAACTCTTTCTTTAGAGCTATGTGCAGAAAAGCTACTTACTGAAAAAATTTAAATGCTTTCACAGTGCCTCCAGTGTTAGCAAACAATGTGCGTAGATCCTCTTCTGCTACTGATGGTCTACAGACAGAAAGAAAATAAGCACAAGCAGGAAATCATTAGGCAATTCAGTGTGTTGTGATTCACATGAATATTAGTGGCTTACTGACAGTGAACACTTACGGAATATTGGACAGATGAAGTGTTGCAGAAGGAGGGAATATATTTTGAAAGTTTTTTGAACCAGGTTTCTTGAAGCGGTGCAAAGGTGAATTACCAAAATCTTTAGTCAGCCCTTGGTCATCGAGTCCCTCACGAGGTAGTTGTACTGTCTGATGTTTAGAAAGGGTAACCCGAATAATCTTTCCATACATTTTTTGTCCATTAAGATGGCTCATGGCTGAAAAAGACAAGTTTGCTCAGTTGAGTGCTACTTTTCAATAGCTTGTGGCACATTACACAAGCAAAGAAGAAAAACACCCAAGCAAATCAAAGGGTCAGTGTGCTAAAAGACTGGAATCAAGAACTAGGTTTGCAGACTCTTTGTGAATAATTAATTTTATTTATTTGATTCGCTGTTGAATTCATTTAGGGTATTCATTTAGCTGCAGACCTTCTGGAATACAAGTGCATGCAAAAAGATTTTGGATCTGGTAGGTAACCAGGGTAAGAGGCAGACTGACAAATATAAACACACTTAGTTCACCTATCTTACACAGCCTGATTTCCAAGTACTTAAACTAATGGGAATATAAACAGAAAACTAATCTTACCCAGCTGTGACTGGTTTCCATCAGCCATCTGTATAAGAGCACTATCTTTCTTATTGTATAAAATCTTCACACGCTGCACATCACCATAAACACCTTTTCAAAGTCAAAAGTAACCCAAAAGAAAAAGTTCATTTTAAAGCCAGCCACCTAAGCAATGTATTTTGACACATCAATGGAACATTCAGACAGCAACAAGATCACTCACTCAAACTCAACACACTCACAAATGAATAAAGGAGATAAAGATTTTGAATAGTGAATTTTGAAAAGAATAATTTCTGATAAACCCTCAAAGCTATGTGAATGATATAAAATTAAAGACCATGCAAAATATATTAGCATGCATTAAAAGAAAATCTGTGTCTATGGAGAGATTTAAACAGCAAAAGAAAAATAGCAAAAGATTTACTATTCAACTTTAAGCCAAAGTGCTAGCTACAAATAAGAATTAAGGTGAAACAAAAAAACCAACCAAACAAAAACCATAAAAACAAAATCAAATCAATAATAAAAGTATAGTGCTAACAATAACATACCGAAGAGGGTAAACAGACTTTGGGGCGTAACCATCTTTAGAAGGAGAGAAGAGCAAGCAGCGTAAGACAAGAAGAGAGAAGAGTCGAGGAAGAGCGGAGATGAACAGATCATCCATAACGAAGGGTGGTTCCCGCAGAATGGTGAGGTGGTCATGGATCATGGTTCAAGGCGGTTAATTGGGGCAAGTTGGTCCGAGGAACATTTTGTTCAAGCACAGAAGCATGAACATAGGGAATGAAGACAGGGAATGTAGACAAAGACCAGGAGAAGGGGAAGACAGGGAAGGGCACGGGAATTTGGGTAAAGACAAGGAAAGGGAAGTTGAACACATAGGGAAAAGGATGAAATGGGGGAGGGAATACAGCAATGCAGAAGAAAAAAAAAATAAGGAAGTGGGGAACAAAAAAAAAATAAAATATAGGTCAGTACATAGGAAATGCAGGAATTTGGTCAGAAAATGGTTGGTTTATGTACTGTACAAGAAAAACTGAGTAAAATGTAGTCACCCAAGACAAATATGGGTAAAGTACATTCATATTAAGAGTAAACTACAGCATTTCATCTCAACATGAACATAAATTAAAAAAAGCATGCAATAGAAATTTTAAAATTTAAACTTTAACTGCGTAAGCATGGCTGGTTATGAAATGCAGGCAAAATATCTTTCAAAATGGCACTCTGACCTAAAACATTTTAACATGCAAGACTGTGGATGACAAAATAGTACCAGATGATAAAAAAAGCTTAATGATTTACAGTGACAGAGGCCAGTTAAAAATGGAACAGCTAGACTGATACAAACTTCCCACATTTCATACCAGCTTTCACAGCCATCAAAATAAATGTAAAGGACAGTAAAAACGCAAAACTAAATTAATCCCTTTAGATTTCAGAGTTAGCAAGAAAGATACAGTTAAGGTGAAAATGCTTTGCCACCACTTTTCTTTTAAGACAAATGAGTAACTGCAAAGAAAAAAAATTACTAAGAGAGACTGGAAGACTGCCTCGTCAAGATCTTTGGGAGAACCTTCAAAGAAAAATGTGTTAGAGTAGTTCACATAAATTAAGACTCAAAAATGTGAGATACAAGCATGAAATGAAACAGCAAACAATTAGAAACAAAACAGAAATTCTAGTTTACATGATTACAATTACAAAAGAAAGAACAGTTGGTATTCAAACATGCAGTAGTTACCAAACTTTTCTTAGAAAAAAAATAGGTAGCTGACTGTCAAAGGCTATTTTAAGTAGTTAGCTACCTAGGAAAATAAATGTATTTGACAATAATGGCTTTAAAATAAGCTTTGGGGATTATTAAAAAAAAGCAGCAAAAATCCTCTGAGCTTAAAATCCAAATGTAAGAGGCCAAATGCAAAGAAATTATAAAATACTGAAAAATGATGTGTGACTCGAGAGGGGAAAACAAAAGTGAAGTTGTTTCACTGACCTCTTCATTTAAATTGCTAACCAGAAGGACCGTATTGCCACCAGCTGAAACTCCAGGCATTCCCACACGGCCAGCAGCAGCAGCTGCAGCTGCAGCTGCAGCATTTGGAATAGCCAAAGGACTCAGAGCTCCTGGAACAGCTGCAACAGGAAGCCCTAATTTTAAAATAAAGCAAATTTTACGAAACACACACAAGTCGTTAAGTAAAAAAAAGTTCCTACATCAGTACTAGTGCTGCATACACCACTCTACACAGTAGACCATCCCACCATTAAAGTTACCCAAAGGGTTGTGAAATGGGTTGCTAAATTAACGTGAGAAATGTAGACAGGTTTTTTTCAGTCTGCAAAGTTATGAGGTGTAAAAAGTACTTTCTATTCAAACAACCATTATTGCGCAACAAAACTTTTTCCTCTGCACTCCAAAATGCTTGAAGTGTCTAGTTTTTCAAAATGGCCCAAAGTAAATGTTGATTAAATCAGTACGAATAAACACTAATTGTGCTCTCTGTGTCATTACATCCTTATTTTCCATCATCATTAGAGACATTCCTCACTTCAACTTAACACTTGGCTAAATACTCAACAGTGAAGCGGTTTACTACCTCTCACAGCCTCAGCATGAGGTGGGGAGGCAACCCTCTAAATTCAAGATTCAACATGCTCTGTGGCTTTTGTAATCCTACTGACTGAAGAAGCATGTTACCCTCAGCTTCAGTTGTGCTTTTATGTTTTCTTCTTCCAAGGAAACTCAAATCCTACAGAGAAGTGCTGGTTTTGTGTGGTCAGGGCAGTGGGGCATGAGATGAGCGTGCTACTCTCCCAGGATTCATGAAAGGTTTTGTGATACATATACACTGCACATAGTTTATATAGGAACAGCTTTATCATATTTGATCAACATTGTATTTGCACATCATGCTGGGTTCAGTAAAAGAACACTGATGTATCCAAATACTTTTTCAGGACAGTAAGGCATGACAGATGTCAACACAATGGAAATACAACTTATTTTATACGAGGTCAATAGCAATCACTTAAGTTTTAGAAAATGTCAAGCTACCAGGTCTTACTAGAGTATATCAAGTCTTCCAGTATGTCTACTCCTAACCTTAGGAACCTTAAGCCAGTCCACCATTTTTAGGAACAAAGGAATCTAAAGAAGACTAGTGAAGTTCTTATGGCTCTTTCCATAGCTGGGCACAGCACAGCCAAGTAACTCATACTTTAAAAGGCAAAATTTTTCATAGCATCAGACCCTCCCAAGGACATTCTTTGGTCCCACTGAAGAAGTTAAAAACAGTGATTAATTAAACATCATTCCTATAAAAGTACTTTCAATTATTATCCTTCAAAATTATTAGTATGAATCTTAAAAAGGGGCATTATTGGAAAGTGAGAACAAAGAATGCCAGCAATGACAGCAAGGGATAAAGCTCTGGGAGTCCAAAACACAACAATGTATTTCCAGCTCTAATATTAAACAAATATCTATATTGCAATAGTGAGTAACGTATTATTTCATATCAATATTCGCAATTATAAATAGTTCTTATACGAAATACTTCGTTTGTTGTGGTTCAGTATAATACAGTTGTCTATCCAGTTTTTTTTCTGTAACATCTGTAACTTTTGGGATGGGGGGAGGAGACGGGAGAATGTATCTACTGTTTCATATGTGAGAGAAGAGAAAGAAAAAGAAATTTGTTTCTGGTAATTCATTTGAAACCAGTTCATTTCATCTACTAGTAATTTTCTCCTTTCAAAAAATATTAAGACTCATTGAATATTGTCCAATTTACAGTCTCAAAGATTTCTGAAACCTTATTTTATCACAGTTGAGGATGTAGTAGATGAATGAGTGGTGATACATGCAGTCTAGATCATCTATTTGATTGATATGTTTTTAACTGATTACACAGCACACATAGATTTCATTTTCTGAAAAGGTCAGACAAGTCACAGAGCCACAGCAAACAGAATTCTTATTCTGCAGTCTCCACTGTACTTTGATTCGTCATTCTGATTTAAGCAATTAAAAGGATTTTAATAAATAAAAATAAGAAGAGTTTCTATTATGAATAAGTTACCATGTAACACACTGTTCAGGACTTACCTGAAACTATTTAGAAACCATCTCCATTTGACAGATGATGAAGAGTTAAAAATATAATAAGCTCACCCAACTGGCCATGAGAAGAGTTAGAAAATGTATCTAGCTCCCTTAAGTCTCTTTTGAAACAATGAATGTTTTTATAGAACAAAAAGCCATCATGATATAAAATCTCCACTGCTCATCAAAATAAACATGACTGACTTCACTGATGCTCTGAAAACGTTTCACAGCTGCAATGAAAGTCCCTCAGGCTGTGTACCTTTTCTTTTTCTACTGCTTGAAAGAAGAGTGCATATAAGGAGGTCTACCCAAGGAACACAAATTAAAATATTTAATTAGTTATTGAAACTGTCATCTTCAAATTTTTTTAGAAATTGCTTTTAATATACACAAAAGAATGAGTAATTAAAATCAAAATGTTACAAAACTTTGTAGTTTTGCAGACAAAAATCAAAAGGTTTTATGTGACTTTCAGGTGTAAAGTACTAGATCATGAAGTCCACTAAAGTCACTTGGATAACTGCAGAAAGTACAGTAGCCCCAATTAAACATATACATAGAAATGCAATGACCCAAGCATCTGCAGAGTGTGATTTCATCATGCCAAGCAAATTAAACCTGTTAATTTGATGCACACTGTAAGTATTATATACAAGGAAATACTTTAGTAAGCCTGAGACTAGAAACCAACATCTCAGGATTCAGGAAAATGTCAGAGTTACATAAGCAGTGCTGTATTTGTCACTGTTTTCTAACTCATGAGTCTTTACTCTCTCCACTCTTAAATCCCTGCCTTACAATCCCCAATATTACAGGTCTCATTAACAAGCAGCTTTACTTTGCTTTTGTCTGCTTACTACTCCTACTGCAGCCCCGTGTCTACATTCTAGTCATTGAGGGCTGACAAAAGAATTACTAATTGCCTCAAGGGTGTTCTACAGCACTCATCTCTATGGTGCCAAACTTCTCCACAAACACTCATCCACCTTCCCAACTGAAGCATGAAATGAGAGATTTCAATTTTTAAATTATGGGAAGAAAAAAAGAAAATGAACGTTAGCTACAATTTTTTTTTCTGAGACTTTAGATTCTTACAGTATTTTTTACTTCCCGAAACTTCTGCTGTAGCTGCAAGTGATAAATCATTCTGCAAGTCATGCTGGAGATGTAAAGTCAAGAGCCTTGGAATTTGGGGGGAATTGGGTTTGTGTGTACTTTACAAACAGATATTAAATGTATCCTTCAAGCAACCTGATTTCAGAAAAGGGGCAAGTATAGTGCAACATTCAGTAGCCCTGGCTACAATGTTCACCTCTTCCGGGGCTCACATCATTCACTAAGTGCCTTCTATCTTTCGTAACAGAGAGCAGAGGCCCCTCTTTTCTACATTAACTCAAACTTACTTCAATTTGGTTGGCCCAGATTGTATCAAAAATCAAGAAATCTATGTTGTTCTTACATTTTCTTCAGAACAATAATGAGAAATTATGAGAGAAAAAATAAGAAAAAGATTAGGTGGGAAGAACAATGATCACAAAGTAACATCAGCTTTTACAAAGTAATGATTCTACATCTGAGTGCTATTACATTTTAAAGAGTGAAAGGTGTTCTCACTGAAAACCAATTTGACAGGAGTAGGAGTACACATTGATTATTTTGGTAATAGTCAGAAGATATATCTATCTGTACTTTTATCAGAGCATTTCACCAACTTCTGATGAACTCAAAGGTTGACAGGATATTAGAACTCATATACCATAGCAAGAGAAGCGCAACTACTGGTTTTTTTTCTTTTATTCACAGAAAACTACAGGCTAGCACCATATAGTTTGGCTCTTTTTTTGCAAAGAGCATAATCTTTCCTCTTTGAAGGAAACCAGCAAAACATTGTTTTCATAATCTGATACTACAAATAAACACTAGCATGAAGAAATCACACAAATCTTCTGAAGTCTCTCCTACAAACTTGGTGGGAAGGTGGGCAAGGTGGCTACAGACAGGAACAAATGGAAGAGGGAAGGATGGATTTCGGGATACAAGTTTAACTAGACTTTTTTTAACATGGAGCATTTGTCACTTTGTCACACAAGTTTGCACTCATTTTTTTGTAGTACTTCTAAATAAATATAATTATGTTACTACAATTCAGATCACAATACAGACTGAACCCTGCATGGGCCTTTGGACACTATTGCAATTTAAGTTGTTAGAAGGATTAATGAATATTTTAATGAAATGGCTTTGCAATACAGAAGAAGAATGTCAACGCCATACCTAGAAGAGAGGTCTCCTTTGCAAATGCTGCAGCAATAGCTGGGTCCAGCGTTGGCTGTCCATCGCCAGATGGAAGGTCAGGACGAGTGTAGTCCCTGCTTTTATCGTTGTTGTACTTGACATTCAAATTCACCAATTTGGAAAAATCAATTCGTAGGGTACAGCAAGCATTATAAATATTTTGACCATCTAAGGCCTGGAAAAGAGATCACAATTTTTTTAAAAGACACAATATAATAGGTTGCCTGCACAAGGTTGGGGTTTTCGGTTGTTTTTCTTTTAAACAAGGTTAGCATATAGATATTTATCTGTCTTACTGTCTAGCTTAAAACAGTTAAAATGCATTAACCACTCAACAGGATTCCAGGAAGCTCAATGTTCCCTTCTTACCTAGAAACTGTTTTTATGCACCAAAGTAGCAAGGGACATTTTAATGCTGTCAAACTCAAATTTTGTCTGTTGAATATAGCTAATTAACCTGCATTCCATAGCACAGCTTAAATTCAGACATAATACCAAATACATTTCTCAAAGAAAAATAATAATAAAAATCAAAAACCTTACAAGTACTCTTTTACATGGAAAATCAACTGAGGAAAAAATAAAATCTAGACTTAACTACCATGTTAGCCACCTGTTAAGGTATAATATATACATTATTTCTGCAAGTTTTCCTTCTCCCCTTAAAGGTAACTAGTGCCAAAACTGAAAGAAAACCAACTTTAACAGCTAACCTGATGTTACTGTTTTTTAGAAATCTCATTTTCACAATTAACTGGTACTTCTGAAAGAATGCCTATTAGCATGACACCTAGTACTATGTGAAAATACTCTAAAAAGGCCAATATATATACCTGGATTTCAGTCCATTTACATTTTGGGCATATATGCTTTTCACTCAAAGTACTACCAGTTAAATATGAGAGACTTAAAAACATGAAAACTTTTCAAACAAAGTCAGTTTAATTCTTAAGGAATGCTAGGAAGTGAAGATGTAGCTCATCTTAAAAATCAGCATTCAATCAAGTCATTATGTTAAATATAAAACTATTTTATATATATATGTAAAAAACCCAAATAAACCAAATATTCAAATACAAACGTCAGATCTTTTATTTCAATGTTTGGACTGAAATATTGGACTGAAATGTACCACTTCTGGACCTGAGCTAGCTCTTGCAGTTAGCTGGGTTACATCTGCAGCGTACTTTACAACACATTCAGGTTCTGGTAGGGCTTACTATTCTGAGCTAAGCACTGCACAAACCTTGTGCCTGCTGGCTGTGGAAGCAACACAGCTGTTTTCATACAGTGATGCATCTGGGAACTGAACATCTTGCAGACACCCCTCTGCTAGGCCTGGGCCAGCAAGGCCATCCCCATGATACATATTATCACAGCTGACATCTCCAGGGCTCATGAAATCACTTAAAAGAACTGCCACCATTAGCAGCCAATGTAAAAGAATATCTAAGTCAACATAATTGTTTTGCCATAGCTTGAAAGTTCTAAAAACATAAAACAAAAAAAACTATAGAAAATGGAAAATCTAGACTCTGTATCAACAAATACTTAGCAATTAAAGAGACTCCTATGCTTGAAACACTGATTAAGAAATACTTTACATAATATTAAAAAAGCAAAACTTCCTGTCCTTATTCACAGAACACAAGCTGAGGATTAATTCTGTATTGTTGGGCTGGTGGTGGGTGCCACTGTTACAGCACACACAATCTGCCAGCTCTTTCATACACGGTGACAAAGCAGAATGCAAGACCTCTACTGTGGGTATTTGGGAAAAGAGTATCACTTGAACACTTACACCTAAAGAAGTTTATACTGAGAATCAGCCATTGTTTTTAGAAGACTTCCTACCTTCTAAAACCCGCTAAGAGATGGATTAGAGGAAGGTCCAATTTACGTGGCCAGAGTTTACTTATTGTCAAATACAATGCCCATCAAGGGAATACCCATTCCCCTAATGAAGAAAATAGGTATGAGTGAGACTGAAAAGCTGTATTCATTAGCTTTGTTCCAATCACAGGATCTATCAGGATTTATACTATAGCTCTGTATGGAGTCTAGAAATACTGACTTGGGGCTGGCAGAAGGCTGCTAAGTTGATGGAAATACTTCAGATTTAAGAAGTAACAAACCAAGATATATCTGCATTTGCAGTTCATAGAGCAGTCAATGTTTAAAGGGAGCTATATGAGTAACTAAAACTTCTACTGAAACAGCAAAAGTCCTCTTTATGACAAACTCAAAGTGACTAAAAGTACACACAAAAGGTCCTGCACAAGAAAAATCCATTGTAGCTGGGACACAGATAGGCTGAAAGAATATCTTGAACCAGAAAGGAAAGAGATGCACTCTTAAAAAGCACTGTAGTCAAACTCTAGGAAAGGCTTCAAGCACCAAAACAAAAAAAAACCTCTCACCCCAACCACCTCTACCAGCAGCATCATACACCTCTAACAATGCGAGAAAAATGCTGGTCGCTGAGAATCTTTCCCAAGATTAATTGTTCACTTGTTAACTCACAAATGTGAGTGTGTGTCCTGAGCTTTTACTTGTATAGCCAAAGAAGGTGCAACAAACTCTCACACACTGTTCCACTCACAGAGGAAAAAAAAAGCTCAAAAAAGAGACCAGCCCTACTGCTAGTGAATGTACATCCAAACATCATCTCCAAGAACTCTAGTTACTGCTAAAAAACTTCTATTTCGAGTATTTATACATATGTTCATATGTGATACCATACCACACCACACATGGGCCAAACCAAGATTAAATATCATGAGACCCTCCTACAAATGTGAGTACCATTCTTCACCTTGGCTGTGCCAGTAAACCCCAAAAATTAAAATCAAGATCTTAGAAGGGCGTAAGAGCTAAAGGCATAAAAAATCCTCCCAAACCAAGCAATACTTACAAAATATACTCCAGCTAAAATAAGTACCTCAAAGTAACTGAAGGTTGTAGGAGAAGTATCTCTTGGGAGAGATGTGTCCCAAGTGCATCCTACAGATATGCATCTGAATCAAAGTAATTTCTTTTGAGACAAGTGTCTTAGATACAAGAAGTTTCTGTGGCCAAAAAGTGTATGTAAACACATTCCATTCTCAAAAATTAACATATTTCATGTGCAAAGGACCTGCTGCTGCACTTCCTGGGCTTTCTGATTCAATGCAATCCAGCACTTTCCTGTTTACCTGAATACTACTTATCATTTCTGAAAATAAATTGTGCTCTTTAAAATTAAAGATGTCCAAAAAAGCCTAATACAATAACAGCAGATAATAGCCCTTCAGCTCAGTATCCATTGTGGAGATGGCCTTTCTTTCATTCTCAATATCTATCTGAAGTTCCTACTACAGATTTTGGGGCAATGCAGACCAGCAGAGATTTTTTGCAGACTGCTCCCAGCACAGACCTGCCCTGAACTTGTAAGTCAAAACAACTGGAAGGACGACATCTTGAGTGCAGAGCCAAACCTCACCGGAATCTTTGAATAGCCTGTGGGCCAAGGAAGGATCAACTGGCCAACTGTAACAGAACCTCTGTGATATTTTTAACCTGTGCTGGGTCAAGATGACTGGCATGCACTACGTATGAGCCTCAGTTAATTTTCTGTAGATGAGTCATTAATAACTGTTAACATCCATGATTTGGCAAGGGTACTTCCAGTACATTTGCACAAAGGCAACACTCTGAATTAGCCAGCTTCTCCGACAGAAACACCAGCACCCTCATGTCTCCATGGTACACCAAACCACTGGTTCTCAAATATTTAAGTCTGCTGCTTATGCTAAGACTACTCATCATTTACAGTAAAAATGGGCTATTTTTAATGCTTAGAATATATTCATACCCATACAGACATCTCCAAACAAAACCTTCAGTAGCAGCAGAAGCACAGCAGTTCAGTGTGCTCTACTCTTTCCCATTCTCAGTTACTTTCTCCATCCCTTGCTAGACTGCTGCATTATTTGGAACCTCAAGCCCCCAGCCTTCACCCAAGGAACCTGTAATAATACAACCTGAGGGTGGTGATAAAACAAGTATCAGTGTAGCCACTACCTACTTTTACAGGAAATGAGTTTCTTACAAAACAAGTGGAGCAGGAATGAGGCTTTTTAATAGTTGCTCATTCAAATAGCAAAAGAGATCCCACAGGGCTACAGGCTTCATATTGTATATTCTTGTCAGTGTCACTGTTTTCTCAGAACCTTCAAATGCATAGCATCTCTCCTTGGTACTTACATCACTTGAGTTTTTCAAATTGCTCTTTAACTTCCTTAATAAGTCTTCAATTTCTATTAAGGCCACATTCTGATTTCCTGTGAAGAGGGCCACCGGAAAATTAAATTTCCCCATTATCTTCTACAGTAACATGGACGGAAAACAAATTGAAAACTGTAACTTTTTACCATGTGCTTGATTTTGAACTCCATGCAACTTAATTGTAGCCACCACATCATCTTGATTCTACTTTCAGATGTATTTAAACTGAAGGGGTTTTTTCCCCTATCACCTTACTCCTTCCTTTCTTTAGTTATTTTTGTTCTGGTGGCACTTGGCTTAACCGTAAGAACTGTATTTTACTCTATTTAGTTTGTGAGGGTAGTGGGGAAATCAAACCTTCCTTCCAATTTAGCATCCTTCAATAATTGCAGTTGGTTCTATTCTTAACATTCTGTATATTTATGCATAGACTGGCTAAAATATGAAACGATAAACCTAAGGCCATTTCAATTTGACATTAAGGCCCCAACATCACTGACAATGACTGTACATACAAGAGTCACTCAATCAAGTTTAGTCATTCTCACATGAGCTACCACTAGTGAACACGTACCCTAATCAAAACATGCAAAACTGGAGAAATAAATACATGCTGGGGTTTTTTTAAGACCAATACAGAATCCCACAACTAGTATCAGAGTTTGTCTGAAGTCAACAACAGAAAAAGATTTTGAGGTTCCTTTCATACTTTTACATACCTCCTCCTTTTGTTTGTAACTTCTTTATAATATATTCCTAAACTGATAATTTTCATATCACTACAGTCCATTTTGCAGACATCATCTTTCCAATGAATTTTCTGGTAATATATATGACTCAAAAAATGACGTCAAAAGATTTATCACTTGATGTCATATTTTGCGTCAGAAATGCACTTTAAAAGCAGCAGTAACATCTACTACTGAAAAATAGCCTTCCAAACACAAGTCAAGCCTGAATTACAACCTTCTGTAACACATTTAGCATCCAACTATTTATCAAATATTTCAAATATAAATCTAAATGTCTACAATTGATTTCTGCAGCACTTGCAGGTCAAGATCTAGTTTCTGCACTACTATTTTAAACTTGCAAGGTTCATCCCATCCATACAAATTCTTACATAGTACAGTAATTTATTTGCATCTCTCAACTCTTTGATATTGTTTCAACTCTGAAAAGCATATATCTAATTTAAATCTTTCTCCAGATCTACAAGTATTTCCAGACTGCTTTTCAGAAGTAGATTATCTTAAAGTTGACCACCATAAATCAAGCTGCAAATCATCTTGTCTCTTCTCTCTTCTTTGTTTTCCTCTATAGCATGAAAACTTACACTCTGCTTTTTGAAAACATGTCTTATTTTTTGTGGTTCCCTGTCTTGATCATCTCACAGTTTTTCACTCAAGGCCCAGTATTTCATTTGGTGATAAGGACAAAAATGACCATCCTCCACCACTTAAGAAACTCTTAACTTCAATATAGTCCTCATTCTTTTCAGCAGAAAATTAAGACCATTTTTGTCTTTCCTCTAAGAGGAAAATTTGCCAACTTAGCCTGAGGCGTGAGCTTTTCATGTTTGTGAAGTTCTCAGCTAGTCTGTCTTCTAGAGGCAATAATAACTTTCTATGCTGCCAAGCAACACTTAACCAGCATATCAATTTTAATCAGCCTTCCTCAAACCCAGACTGCATGTGAAGGTTTGAAAATATAAATTAATTCCATTTATCTCTTGAAAATAATAATAATAATAATAATAAAAATCTCACCTTCCCCTTTGGTTCAACTTTCCTACTGCCACAAATGTGCACATATCCCATTCAATTAATTCAAACCATCTGGTCTAGATGACATGCTGTTGATCTTTGCCATAATTTATCCATAGGCTCTCTCCTGCTATAATGAATAAAACCAGTTACCTGTTCTCACCTCTCCTACCCAGGATAGGAGAGCTTCCTATAAAACAAAAGCAAGATCCTGCTCACCTATCACTGCTGCAAAGCCTCTTCACAGTCTGGTCACATGAGGAAACTGCACTCTCTCTTCTGGGCATTTATTGTTAGAAATAAGTTAACTTTTTCTTTCTTTTTTTGGATACTATAACTAAATACCTTCACAAATCTATAACAAATCTGTAACCCACAAATCACATCTTTGTATGGATGCTTAAAAGTACCTGCTAACAACAATCCAATAGGGTTACTAAATTTGCTGCTTCTGGTGAATTAATTATGCATCACCATGATATCCTACATTCTTTCTTCTGGTTGACATTTTTACTACTGCAGTCTTGCATATTATTTAATCTCTGTGCAGTCTTATTATAATATTTGTTCATACAAATATCTAAAATACTTCAGACACAGTATCCATAAACATACTATCACTAAACACTGATTTCACAAGGTATAACAACATACTATAAAATAATTTCCACTTATTTTTTTAATGTCAAAAAATTGGGGAGGAGTTTGAGACATCGTTATGGTAGTACTCTGTTAGATCAACATTTGTAAAATGTTGGGAGTACAGGAAGATCTCTAGCCTTAAAAGAGGACTATACTTACTTGTTTTGCTTGCTGTGCATTTACTGGATCACCAAACTGCAGTAAAGCTTGAAACTGGTTATTCTTTGTGAATGTGATTATCTTCAGTACAGCACCAAATTTAGAGAATATCTGCCAAAAAACATTATAAAGTTTTACACATCTGTTTCTCCCAATCATAGTTCAAATTAAAATGAAATTTGACTTACCTGATGAAGAACATCCAGGGTTACTGGATAGTACATATTGTCAATAATTATTCTAAGTACTGGACTCTGAGCTGGAGTCACTGCACTCTCACTAACAGTGGTCCCACTGATGGGAGCATTGGATGCCTGCACAGCTGTCACTGCCTGAAGAACAGCTTGGGCCCGCTTAAAAAAAAAAAAAAAGAAGAGAGATTTTCTTACTATTTCAAGATAATTGCTTGAAATTATTTAAAAATATTCATACAGTTAACTCAAGAAACACAAAGTAGTCCACTTATTTAAAACTCAGAGCTACAGACATAACACAACGTTAAGTGCAATGCAGTCTGACTCTGTGAGAAGAGACAACAAAAATGAAAACATCAATTAATCCTTATGTCACATCAAGGAGGGGCTTCAAACGGCACCAATATCAATCTTTCTAGTAGCAAGCTTATTGTTCTACTAGTAAGGATAAAGAAAGTAAGGATTTTGTAGGTTTCAAGATTCTTTCCTTTACAGGAAATAAAAATAAACAAACCCACAAAACCAACCAACAAAAAACCCTAACCCTACAGAAACCAGAAGCACTCATGTTACTGTTCAAAAGACTATCTCAGCTAACACTTCACTGCCATTTTAATTATGTAGAAGACTCTGATAGGAAGGGAAAATTCTAAACTAACACACCCAAGCTTCTCAGTTTTAACACAGTGAAATAATACACAAGACTAACAAATGTCAAAAACAGTATCCAGAGAGGTAAACAAACTGGTGTCTGTTATCCACCCCCTTTAGTAAAAAGAAAAACAAAATCCTCTCCATATATGGGGATTTTTTGTTTTTAAACACAAGCAGGATTTTAGAAATTCAAAGGTAACCACATGATGATACCACCACAAGAACACACACCTATGTAACTACTTCCACTGCCAAAACTGACAGTTATCAGAAAGATTAGATGTCTTTTTCTGAGAAAGAAAAAGTGCAGAAAAAAGGGGGTTCATTTACTACTTTCATTACAGTAGCCTTATGAAGCAAAACAATACAAAACAAGAGAGACAAGTGAGCATGCCAGGTAAAAATAATAACCATCATATCAATGCATACTGCATATTTTAAAGGTATTAGAGCTACTACACAATTTCATGTCTCACAACTTACATGATACTCCTCATACTGAAACGAATCAATGAATAAGGAAAGTGGGGGAAAAAAAAAAGACCTGGTGAACACCAGTTGGGAAAACAAAATTTACCTCTACATTTAACATTAATTACTGTAACTGTGTAAAAATGTCTTTTGATTACACTTCTTTTCCCTAATGTATGAAACACACAACTTTCAAGATGGCCAAATACTTGGTTGAGTTGCATAATTATTTCCTACTCATTCTATAAGCACCTATCAATTTAAAGTCAGTCCTTAAAGTGACTGGAAAAGTTTAAACTGGATAACCCAACAAAATGCAACTTGTGAAGTCAATTTTAACATACAGGCCTTGTCAGCACTATCCCTCTATGCTTATACATCACACTTCATTCCATTAATGTGAATACATGAAGGAATACAGAACTAAGCAATGGTAAATACTAAAATTCTTAGGAGTATTTTGTCAAACAAATTCAAAATAACATCCAGCATCATATATAAGTAGCCAATTTGAAGGTATTCAAGTAGTATGTAGCACCTTTTTCTTATTTCTGCAAAATTGAAACTAACATCATAAGATCCAGTATACTGCCTGAAGTACATTTATTTCTAAAAGTTGCAGTGTCTGTGCAGAAGGACTAAACCCATGCATTTATGACAGGCTGATGATTAAAAAAAGCCACAGAGGTCATTCTATTCTCAATTCTCCTGAGTCTTGATAATGCACTAAAAGTAAGAGATATTTGTTTTATATCTGAGTTTAAATGCTCCTCTTTGTGTTCTGATGTCTCATAGGAAAAGGAATTTCACAGAATAATAAAACTGAAATGAAAACTTAAAAATGGTCCCTTATCATTGTGTTTATTCAAAACAGCTCATTCTGAGTATACAAGTAAAAATAATCTCTGAAGCTACTATTACTGAGCAGCTCAGAAGAACACAGCTTAATGGAACCGTTCCAGCCAAGGCCTGGCTGTTTGAAGTATGCCTTACTTAAATATTTTTCTCCTATCTTCTTTTTAACTAAGATACTTGCACATTTCTCCAATTTTTTAATTTTATTTCCAGTTACACATACTAACACTCTAACATCTTCACATTTTCCTGTCTGAACATCCAGAAAAAAACCAATTCAAATGAATTTGGGTTGATTAGAAAAACTTTTAATCTGATTTGAAAGCTAAGTTTTAAATATCCCAAAAAATGCCAGACTACAAGCAATACCTGCACTATTTTTTCTTACGTGAAAATCAGTGTCTGTCTTTGTTTTATAGAATGCTTCAAGAGATAGTAGTTACAGAATGCTTGCTGCCAAGTACCTATTCATTTTATTTAGTTCTAAATAAAACTAAAATTAGGTTCTGAAAGACTTGGAATACAGGTTAAGATGGCGTACTAATATGTGTGGTGGCATAAAAGCTGCTGAAAAGTCAGCACATCCCATGCACTGAAAAGGCAAACGTGAAGTACCAAATCAGCAGAGAAACCACAGGACAACATAAGACAACACTTCGTAAGGGAGTATGTTCATCCACTCTAAGTGAAGGCAGAATTCATCCCCTACTCAAAAGTAAATGAAGGTATTTATTTTTCTTTGTAATTGACACTTGGGAGGATGGGGAATCTCAATTTAAAAAAAAAAATATCAAAACAGTCTAAGAACAAAAGTACTCAGAAAGACCCAACAGGAAAATCAACACTATACTTGACCTGAACCAAGTCTTTCAGTAGATTACCCTGAAATTGCTTTCAAAGGCAACAGCTATAACTTTACTATTTACATGTCCTAATAGAGGACACAATTAATAAAAACTAATTTGGCACTTACACTGGTTTTTGTATCATCAAAAATGCAACGTAAGAAATAAATCTTAAAATAACCATCAGACTTGTGGCAGATTTGAGTCTCTTATCTCTCTATAGTTTGTATGACTTGGTCACCACATTATTTTTGCTAATTCTTCTGTTCTACAAAAACCAGACATACATATCTGTATTTATTGTGAAATGGGTCCTGGAGAGGAAAGAGCAAAATAGTTTTTTTGTTATTAAGTACATTTGTCTCTAGAGTGATCATTATGGTATTACTCTCCAGAAAAAGCAGATCACAAGCTGAGGTTACCAGTGCTACTGGAGTGATCATTCAAAGCACTGAAACATCGGCATTGGCGTTAGCCATTACCACTACGGAAATTCAAACTGGCATTGGAATTTCAGGAGTCAGAGTAAGAAAGTTAATTTTATCATGCTACAGTCTATAAACTAAGACAAAAACTTTAAGTTATTTAGAACTATAAAAAAAACTATTAAAAACACATTTCAGAATCTTTGCCTTTTGACATTAAGGAAACATTAAGAAAATTTATCATAATGGAAAGATCATGCAGAAAGCAAATCCCTTTCAGTGTTACAACATGGAATGATCACAGGTAAGACTACAGTAGTGTTAGAATGTGGACAAAACCAAATGATTCAAACATATGGCACATGAGCCAAGAATACATGCCATGCCTCATCTTCTGCTGTCTGCATTTGTAATACTACTGAAAAGTAAACATACCTGGTTAAGTGTGTTATCAGTCTTTAGTTCTTTATGATTGGAATACTGGATATAAATGGGCTGGTTACGAAGATGAGGCGTCACAGCAGAGTAGTAATTAACCATAGTGATAGCTGCTTCTTCTGTAGCAAGTTCCAAAAATGCCTGTAATTAAAACAGGTAATTCTCAGTATTTACAAAGTAGATAATCTTCATATTAGCAGCACATAAAAAGCCGAAAGGCTTTATAACACATTTTAACAAATATCAGTCTTCAGAAAATGTCATTCTACACATAGCAACTTTATTTACTAAGCTACTTCATCTCCAAAAATTCATCTGCGAAGATGCAGGAATAAATATTTCTCTTCCAGCTAACTTTTTGCTTTATGTAGCTGCCAGCCATCCTGCATCCTCCCAGATTTACTAAAAGATGGTGCAAATACATTAAAAAAAAAATAAAAGAACGAAAGCTCTTTTTTAATACTTACTGCTTTATGACTTACTTCAATAGCACTTTAACAAAGTATTTTGAAATCAGACAGTAAGCATATTAAAAAATGGAAAGCAATAAATTACCTGGTTTTTCCCTTTCAGCATCAGGATGTTGGTTACTTTACCAAAAGGTAAACCTAAAGCAATAACTTCTGTTTCTGTCACTTCCCCCGGCAATTTCCTGATATGGAGAACACGAGAAGGAGCCCCATCCATTTTATCATCACTTTTGAATTTCTTGTTGTCATTACCATTGGCTGAAAGACATAGTCAGACTCTATTTGAAAAGTTTACTGATATTAATAATGCTTTATTAAAAAATGCTTTTATTTATAAACAAGAAATTAACTTTAATTGAGCCATCTCCTCATTGGGTTGAAGTTAAATTCAAGAGTTCAGAACAAATTCTGCAGAGGCAAATGTTAGTTTCATGAAAGGTGGACTGTTCAAGACTAACTTAGTCCTCCAAGACCACAGCAAATCCTTTACATCTCACTTTCAGTGAAGCATCTCATACAATAACATGTAGTAACACATTAATTATGATTAACAAGGGTTGGAGGAGAACTCCAACATAAATTAAAGGAAAAACAGTGGTTCCCTAGAATTTTTTGAAAGCAATAAAATGGTGGTAAAACCGTTAATAGATCCCTAAGATTTTTAAGAACTGCTTGCACTAAGGAACTGGACACAAAAAGTAGAAAAGTAACAAAGCAAGACAATAAGTGTTATTAATGCTGGGAAAGATCAGAGTGCAGAAATGGGATGACCCAGAGGCCTGACATCACAAAAGGCTGATGAAACCAATGTAAGGACAAAGTAGAAAAATGTCCATTTCGAACTATGAGGTCACTCACAGAAAAGGAAAAACCAACTAATAAACACAATGCAGCCAACATAGATAGGGGGTGGGAGAAGAGCCAGATAAATTTCCCTAAGAGAATCAGGGAAGCACTAGCATCAAAGCAGCAGAAAGACACTGTTTAGAATATTCTCCAGAATTCTTGTACAGAATTCCAGCAAAATTCCAACTTGAGTTCCTTTTGCTTAATATGCAGCTAGCCAGCTGGATGGAAGAAGTCTTGCTGTTGGAAGAAGGCCAGAAAAAAATTATTTACTTTGGTTAAAAATATGTCAGTGGAGTAAACATCAGCGTCAAGAGCTAAAGAAAACAGTGTCATAAAATATTGATATTAATGAATTAATCAGTGCTGGAAATCCGCATGCATTTAGGTATTATTGAAACAAGTGATAAGACTTCCTTTTTTCTGCAAAAAATGCAAGGTATTTAGATCTAAATATAAAATTTGAAGTATTCTATTAGTTAAAAACAGTGTTTAGAGGCACGTCATGCAGTAATTCCATACCCACACCGTGAATCACCACCATCATCCCTCCTCCAAAAAAAATTTCCACAACTAAGTTTTTAAAAAGTTCTTGCACTGAAGAATACAAGGTATTTTCTACCTTACTAGAGCACCCAAAACAACAAAACCTAACAATAATCGAAATTGGTCAAAATTCAGCTAGCAGTAACTCTAACTGACAATGCTAGAATCTATGCAATAGAATGTATTTTATTATGGTCTGCTGCACAGAAAGACAAATTTTGTCGGAACACAGAAGAGTAAAATTTGAAAAATACACACTAAACTAGGATCTGAAGTCTCACAGGACTCTAACCTGTACCATTTTGGCAAACACGGTGAGACTGAGCTTCCAGGTAGCCAGATTTCACCTGTTCAAAATTATACATTATAACATTTTATCTCAAAGAGACAAAAAGTCAAAGCTTGTGAAAAAGTATTTTCACTTTTCACCTGAAGCTCACCACACAAGAGTCTTCCCTCACTCTCAATTTAAAATTCTACAAAAATAAATAACTAAATAAAACAAACAGAAAAAACGAGGTGAAGTGTGATAGGCTGGACAATGAATTACAAACAAAACAGTAAAAAACAAACTTGCAAAGGATAAAAGAATTATGGTGATACTGAAACTACATGTCCAATGCCCTTCATACTTCAGCTTTCTAAATAATTTCAAATCATTATAAGTTTCAAAAAATATCAAATATTAGCACTGAGAAACAAGAATTCAAAAAAGTTTTTAAACTGAAGGATTTTCTGAAATTAAGAAACCTTATCTTTTTTCCATCACCAGAAAAATATTCACCATGACTGCTCAGATCAGTACTGACAGAGTTGTTTTGTTTTTTGTGTGGTTTTCAACTGATAATTTTGATATATTAACTTTTCCACAGCATAATGCCCAAGGATTTACTTTTTGTTAAACTAAAGCTCGTATTTAAATTAGGCTTTAGGTAACCCCAGCACTTCTAGTAGAAGTATCACCAGCCAGTATATAATCACATATATATATATAT